>JAPFRF010000024.1:2214181-2331681 GCA_029282475.1 Phrynocephalus forsythii
AGAAAGAGAGAGAGAGAGAGAGAGAGAAAGAAAGAAAGAAAGAAAGAGAGAGAGAGAGAGAGAGAAAGAAAGAAAGAAAGAAAGAAAGAAAGAAAGAAAGAAAGAAAGAAGAGAAGAAAGAAAGAAAGAAACAAAAAAGAAAGAAAGAGAGAGAGAGAGAGAGAGAAAGAAAGAAAGAAAGAAAGAAAGAAAGAACCTGGCAATCCTGCAGGAAATCATCAGCCTGGGACCTGCAGAACTGCCTCCTGCAAGCAACCTGGTGCCTCCAACTTGCCGCCTGGTCCACAAAACCCCATGATTTTACTTTGACAGGGCCTGATGGGATTTGCCATTCATCCATCTGGAGAATGCTAAACCTTTAAATCTTTAAAAAACAAACCAACACCTGTAACCTCCTTCCATCAGCACCCGTTCAGGGCTGGCACAGGTAAGGTTTGGCATCCTACCTGTCACCCGGACGCTCATTTTGAAGTCTCCGTCAGGAAGGGCGTTGGAAGGGATCTCGCCAGAGATATCAAAAGATCTGCGCTGCCCCTCTGCCCCCAAAAAAAAAGAGAAAGAGAAAAAGAAAGTGAGGGAACCTCAAACCCCACAAATCCTTCCGAACTGTTGATATATTTATTTTATTTTATTTTATTTTACTTTATTTTTTATTTTATTTTATTTATTTTTACAATTTATATGCCGCCTACTACCCAAAGGTCTCTGGGCGGCTTACAATCAAAAGAATTAAAACAGTTAAAACATAAAATATCAATTAATAATTAAAACCATAAAAAAAACCTTACACTAAAATATAATGCTATATTGATGTGGTGTACAATGATATATGTCATTGAACACCACAATATGCATATACTGTATATGTGTGCCTGTGTCTGAATGGGGAGGACTTGACCAGGGTTGGGGAACCTATGTTTTCCCACCTGTTTGGGACCACAACTCCCACAGTCCTTTGTCCTTGGCAATCCAGGCTCAGAATCCTGGGAGTTGTGGTCCAAAACACCTGGAGGGCAGAAGGTAGCATGGCATCTTCTTCTTAAGAGGACTCAGCCCACAGATTCTGGACTTTTGTTCTCCCCTTGGACTAAGGCGGCATATTTTTAGACTTGGGGCATTTTCCCACTTTGGCTCTTAAGCTGAGGAATTCAGGTGTAGAATCAGAGAAGAGTGAAGTTGGAAGGGGCCTACCAGTTCTGTGCACCTCAATTTAAAAAGGATGTTGACAATCTTGAACACGTCCAGAGGAAGGTGACCAAGATGATTGAGGGTCTGGAGGAAATGTCTTACGAGGAGCGGCTTAGGGAGCTGGGAAGGTTTAGCCTTACAAAAAGAAGACTGAGGGGGGATATGATAGCTATGTTTAAATATTTGAAAGGATGTCACATTGAAGAAGGGATTGGTTTGTTTTCCCTGGCTCCAGAGACACAAGGAAATGGTTTCAAACTACAGGAAAAGAGACTCAATTGAAACATTAGGAAGAACTTCAGGACAGTTAGAGCTGTCTTGCAGTGGAATATGCTGCCATGGAGGGTGGTGGAGTCTTCTTCTTTGGAGGTTTTTAAGCAGAGGCTGGATGGCCATCTGTCGGGAGTCCTGTGATGGGGGTTCCTGCATGGCAAGAGGTTGGACTGGATGGCCCTTGAGGTCTCTTCCAACTCTATGATTCTATGATTCTAAGGCTATCAAGTCCAACCCCCCAGATCCATGCAGGAATACAAATCAAAGGAGATCTCCCAGGTGGTGGTCCAAATTTCTCTTGAATGCCTCCAGAGTTGGAGCGCTCACATTCCCTCTTCAGGTCATGGGTTGCAGCGTCATGCCGCTCTAGCAGTTAAGGAGTTTTGCCTGATCTTCAGCTGAAAGTTGGGTTCTCTTAACTTGAGCCCCTTGTTGCGCCTCCTGAACTCTGGGGTAACAGAGAACAGATCCTCTGTAGGACAGCCCTTCAAAGATTTGAAAAGTGGTATGCTATCGCACCTCAGTCTTCTCAGCATGTGTCAACTGTGGGAACCTGCCCGGGAAAGCTAGATCAAAGATGGCGCTGGATATGTCAAGCAACAGGCTTGAATCAGGAGGCTCGCAACAGCAGGCCTTAGGACCGGCACCTGACCTCTGCCACGCTGGCAAAATTCCTGAGCCCCCAACATTCCTGACCTGTAAGCATTCCTGATTTTCTAAGAACTCAGCAAGTTAACCATTCCCTTGTTTTTCCTGGTTTCTGTAACATGTAACCAAATAGGTGAATAAAAGGCAGCCGGCGGCGAAGGAAGGACCTTCTTTTCCCCGCTGTTCCGGACAGCTGTGTGTGCATGTGTGTTTTTCTTCCAGGCGCATCCCTTATTCTCTCAAGCTTATTCCCATAGTCAACTGTGTTTACTGGCTCTCTTTCATTTCATTTTCTTTCAGTTTATTTATTTTATTTATTTATATTTGTACTTCTTAACCGCCCAATTTTCCCATGGGAACTCTGGGCGGTGTACAGCAAATAGCAAATACAAGAACCCAACCAAACCCACATAATAAACAAAAAAAATAATCAGAACATTAAAAAAAAGTTATTGAGGATTTCCCCCCCTTATCAACCCCTGTCTTTACTAACCATGCAGGACCAAAGAAAATTGCAGTATATGGGATGCCGGGACATGGTGTGTGTGTGTGTGTGTGTGCGTGTGTGCGTGTGTGTTGGAATGTTCAAAGCTTGTGCAGCGGTTCTTGAGAATTTGCTTCACTCTTTCCATCACCGGTTTCCTCCTACCTTGGTTATCCAGGGAAACGGTGTATTCTTCCACTTCAACAGACCCTTCTCTCTGCAAATGAACAAGAGGGGAAGTAAGGAGACGGGACCAAAGTGGAGATGGCAACCCGTTTCAGCAAAGGAGGCCCTGGTCTTGAATTTGCAAGAGCGAAGCCAGCTTGTTAAGGACGGGGCCTTTTGGACATCACTCATTCACATTCATAGGTTGCTGGAAGCCGGCTGCGACTTGACAATACATGACAACATGAACCAACTCGAGTTGCTGACTAATAAATGGGGACTTGTGGATGTAGCTGTGGAGCCCGAGATCGCAAGTTCAATTCCTCACTGGACCTCCCTGACAGGGGCTGGAGATGATGGTCCCTAGGATCCGTACCACCGCTGCAATTCTAAGTTAATGGTAGTGGTGGTGGTGGTGATGATGATGATGATGATGATGATGATGATGATGATGATGATGATGATGATGATGATGATGACAGAAGGGCTAATTTGACAAGCTCAAATCTAACAATGTGCCTGTTCTTTATGGTATTGGATGTACCTCTCAAACTTGGTATTAGGGCATCTTTATGCTTAAAACCTGAATCCAAATTGTTGAGAATAGAGATGGGCGTGAACTGACGAATCATGCCGATTCGCCCCTCAGCTGAACGGGTGATTGGTGTTTCCGTGCCCTGCCTCTGTGGGCGGGCGCCCATCCAAAGGCATCACCCCAGCGTCCCTACCCCGTCTCCTCCGGACGCTGCATCTGGAGGAGGTAGGGTTGGGAAGTGCCTGTTCAGCTGAAGGACGAACCGGCATGGACTGGTAGGCCGTCACTTCACGAAGAACTTCTCTTCGCAGCGTGATTGCCTTCGCTATGAATTCGAAGGCGGTCACGTGGTAGTCACGTGGTCTCCATTCGCCCCCACCCCTCTTTCTGTGTCCTCACCGGGCGAGGTTTTAGGGCCGAATCCAGTAGTACTTCACGTGCTCCCTTCGCATTCGGAAGCTTACTTGCAACGTTCGGTTTCTGCTTTCTTTTATTTTTTAAAAAAAATTACCACGGCGTATCGATGCATCAATACCCGGCTGTCATTTGCGGTCAGAGGACTTGTGGGCGGCCATCGTGTTTCCCTGAAGCAGAGCTGCTGGGTTGGTTTTTTGGGGGCGGGGGGCGGGGAGAGGCTTCTCTCAGCTTCATCGCCCTGTGTGCCCCGCCGCCGCTCTCTGGGTGGGCGCTGTCTTGCAGCGGCGGCACCGACACCCCATCCCCCTCCCTCTGCGCAGCCCTTCGCCATCCCTTGCCAGCGGAGGGGCTCTGCTCACGTCACCCGGGGACGCTTGCCCCCTCTGCCCCTGCCCCGTGTACAGAAGGCAAGATCAAAAGAACGGGTTAACCGAAATATCTATGCATCGGCATTTCGGAGAAAAAGTAAGTTAAAAAAAAATATACTTTTTTAACTGGCCACACGTGAATTTGGATACGAACGGGATGCGGCATGGAGATTCCCGGCCTCCGGCAGGGGAATCTCTCGCCCGCTGGAGCACGGTTTAGGGCGTGGTCGGGCGTGGGTCGGGTGGCGCCGCATCAAAATGGAGGATCGTGCGGACAAAACCGACCGATTCGTGCAGAAATCACGGCTCGCCGCGCAGCGAGAGGTTCGTGAAGTAACGGCCGTAGTTGGGCGGTTCGTGCCCATTTCAAGTGAAGAAGCGTGATCGCTGTTGCGCAGGCAGAGAAAAACTTATAGGCCAATGTCAGATCTCTGACACGGATTGTACTAACTGATTAAGACACATCAACAGCTCGGATTCTGACTTTAGGGTAACTAATTTATTGCCTTCACTACATGAATACCCCTCCCCTACCTCCAGGGAAGCTCTACTTTCTCTGCCCCGTACCATCTCCACAACAACGCTGCGAGGAAGCTGAAGCTGAGAGGAAAATGACTCGGCCAAGGGTAGCCGAGTGAGGTGACGGTACGTTAGGCCCTAGAGCAGTGGTGGTGAACCTTTGGCCCTCCAGATGTTTTGGACCACAACTCCCCCAGTACTTTGTCGTTGGCAATACAGGCTCGGAATTCTGGGAGTTGCAGTCCAAAACATCTGGAGGGCTGAAGGTTCACCACCACTGTCCGAGGACCTGGATTCCCCCAAGGGCCCTTCCACCCGGACAGCCCAACCACCCCACCCTCACCCACTTAAGGGTTAAAAGAAGCATTTGCCGAGAGGAGAAGTTCGTACCTCAATCCGTAGCTTCTTGGAAACTTTGTCCCCGATGCCGAGTTCGCCCATGGCTACAACCGTGATGGGGATGTCATTCGTCCCCATGGGGACCAAAACGAAGGGTACAGGGACGGCCGACTTCCCAGGGACCTCGATCCGCTGTTTCCGTGCCGGGCCCATGGTGGCCGGCGAACAGATGCCCTCCGTTGGCTCCAGATAGACGAAGGCCTATACAGGACAAAAAAACGAAACCAAACCAAACCATGAGAGAGAATGTGGGCGTGAAGATTCTGCTTCAATGTTCAACTAAGCGTCTTCCGTTTCGGGCTGCCACTAAACAGATTAATCAGATCATACATTAACTAACTCCAGTGTTGCTGCCGGATAGCTCAGTGGTTTCCGGCACCCGGCTATGGGGCCAGAGGTTGGGAGTTCAAATCCACACTAGGCCACCTTGGAATGGTTTGGACTCCATGAACTATCAAGTCCCTTCCAGCTCTGCTGTTCTAAGATAGGGAGGATTTTTTTAAATGACATGTCACATCCCCCCCCCCCTCCTGCCGTCTAGGTTTGAATTGATGTGGATTTGGAACGTGCTTGTGAGAAATCTGGTGAGAAAGGCCGGATTACTGATAAACATGTTTAAAACTTGCTTGCGGGTTTGAATATAGGTGGCAGAGAAAGCACGATGTGTCGTAGAAATCACCTCCCTAAATGATAAGAGCATAACAACAGCCTTGCTGGGACAGGCCACAGCCCATCCAGTTTAGCATTCTGTCTCACAAAGCGGCTCACCATTGGCTTCAGGGTATTCCCAAGCAGATGTCTTCACCTGCTTAAGATTCCCTGCAAATGGCATTGAGAGATTGCCTATCTCTCTTTCCAACCCAGAGGTTGTCCTTAGGCATCCATAATGATAGCCATCGATACCTTTGTTCTCCATGAACTTGTCTAAAATCCTTTCTTAAAGCTGTCAAGGCTGACAGTTGTCACCACTTCTTCTGGCAGGGAGTTCCACAGACCAGTGATCCTCTGGGTGAAAAAGCACTTTCTCTTATTTGTTTGATGATATTATTTGTTTGATGAATTAATCCGCAGAGGTCAAAGCCGCCTGTGCCCTCTGGCCGTTCCTGACTGGGAATTTACACATTTGAATATTCCCTTCCCTTCAAGATGAAAAAATAGCATTAACAAATACGAGGACCTCTAGCTTTCGTCTTCCTTTTTTTTTTTTTTTTTTACACAAATGAAGACATTTTCCGAAGAGTGAGGCGATAGAGCTCTTTCATTCACCGCCTGAGAGGGAACATTTCAGCCTGTCAAAAATTACTGCCTCCAGAGCTTTGGGATTGACACGAACCTTCCTGTGGTGCTGAAATTGTGTTGCCATTCACACAGAGACGTTGTGTCCCCCTGGGAGGGTGGCATTTCCGGTGCCACCATAGCTGTGGTGCTACACTGGGTGGAAATATTTTGAAAATACGGGTGATCTGAAGCTCTAAGGTAAGATTAGGTAAACAGCAGCTGAAGCTATCAACTTCTCGTTTAATTCCACCTCTGGTTTTGTTTTGTTAATTTGCTTCTTTGGCGTGTTTTTAGCCTTTATTTCGTTTAGGTTTTAGTTTATTAACATCCCATTTATTGTTTATTTTTTATGTTTGTATTATGTTTATATTTCTCACACAGTTGTTCGCCGACCAGAGTAGCCTTTGGCTAGATGGGTGGGATATAAATTGAATAAATAAATAAATAAATAGACTATTAATATTTGTGGGACAGAGAACTGTCTAGTTTCTCCCAAAGGCTAATAGAGGCCCAAATAATTTACAGCAAAGAAACTCGTCCTGCGTTTGGCCCTGAAAGAGAACAGGAAGCCAATGCAACGACTTCTATTCTTTTCCAGAGGACAAGAGTGACAGAGGGCGTTTATACACGACCCCTAAGCTCCGCCGCAAATGGCTGCAAGGTCCGGACCTTAAAAATGTTTACCCACCAGCTCTGGACTTTGCAAACAATTCAGTGCGACCCCGCCCACTTTAGCAAGACCAAACAGCAGTTTTCTTGTACCTGCTTTTTGGAGGTGACAAATATTTGATCCGGTGTAAGGATAGTGAGTGCGGGGCTCTCCTGGCTTCTGTTTGTTCTTTTTTTGTGCCCTGCCCCTTTAAGAGATCTGAATGCTGCTGGGAACAAAACGGAGGTAAACCGGCAGTCTTTGCTTTCTTTTTTCTCCGTCCCTCAGGCAGCCAGCAACCAGGAAGTGCGGAGGAGGGTGGGGACAGAGGAAGAGCTAGGAACCCCTAAGATCTCTGGTCCGAATTTAAGTGGCCAGCGGATCTTAGGGGTCATGTAAAAAGACCCTAAATCATTACTGGGCTGAGGTACCTCCCTTATGAGGAAAGGCTACAGCTCTTTAGCCCTCAATGCTGGAAAAAAAAGGTGCCTGAGGAGTGATATGATTGAGATATACAAAATTAATGCAGGGCATGAGTAAAGTGGATAGAGGGACGCTCTTCTCCCTCTCACAAAATACCAGAACGAGGGGACATCCACTCAAACTGAGGGTTGGGAGAGTGAGAACAGACAAATATATATGTGCAGTATATATATTTACCCAGCATGTTGTTAGTCTGTGAAACTCCCTGCCACAAGATGTGGGGATGGCATCTGGCCTGGATGCCTTCAAAAGGGGATTGGACAGATTCCTGGAGGAAAAGTCCATCACAGGTTACAAACCATGATGGAGATGTGCATTCTCCAGGCTTAAAACCAGGGTACTTCAAGGACCAGATGCAGGGGAGTGTTGTCAGGAGACAGATATCTAGTTTCATGCGCTCCCAGACACATTTGGTGGGGCCACTGTGAGATACAGGAAGCTGGACTAGATGGGCCTCTGGCCTGATCCAGCAGGGCTCTTCTTATGTTCTTGAGAATAGAAGGGAGGAGCTTCTGTCTGCCTACCGGTGTCCTCCAAGATTTTTGGTAGATTTTTGTCTGGAACTTGCTCATTCTGCCTCTCCCAGCTTGTACTCTGGGGGAAAGCATCCCCTCCTTCCTCCCCCCCCCCAAACCTGACGCTGCGTCCTCCCCAAACCTGGTGACGAAGAAAAGGGCAACCCCAACGGAGACATCAAGGCATGAGGGTGGGTGGGTTGAACTCACGGTGATCGGGTCAGGGTAGTAGTTGTAGAGGACCGGGCGCAGCTCCATCTGTTCAAATCGTTTGACGGAGTAGGGCAGCCGCAGAGAAATATGGAAGTCCTGGAACACTCTGATCTTCAGAGGCTCCGAGATGCAGATTCCTGGGAGGAGGAGAATGAACACAAGCGCCAGAGAGAAAGGAAAGGACAAGAGAGAGCAGAGTGTAAAACTTGAATGCTGGTTTTAAAAAATATCACTGCCAGGCTTCAGGCTGAAGGCCAAACAGTAGAGGTTGATTTGTTAACACAACAGGTTAAAACAGGGGTGTCCAAACTCGGGCCCTCCAGATGTTTTGGACCACAACTCCCAGAATTCCAAGCCTAGATTGCCAATGACACAGGACTGTGGGAGTTGTGGTCCAAAACATCTGGAGGGCCCAAGTTTGGATACTGTTGGGTTAAGACAAAGCCAGATTTATACACAGAGAGATTACACAGAGTTCTAAATGCATTTAGAATGCAAAATGCTACACATGAATCAGAATTCTCTGTGCTGCTTCTGTGTGATTGCCTAGAATGAGGAAGTGATCGTTTGCAGACTGTGCTCAAACATAATCACATTCTATTGATTCATATTTAGATAGAAAAACAACCTTATCAAGAGAAAGAAAGCCAGGCAGCTGGAAGGGACAGACCGAGATATGCTGCTGCGTGGAGACAAATTTGGGGTGATGTGCACCCTCCCCTCCACACACAGATGATGACTGTAGACTAGTAGTCATTGTATCCTAATTAAACCTTATTAAATATTTGGCATTTTAGAAGAGATAGTCTGGAAGCTGAGTCATGGCCACTGGACTTCTCTTCTTGAGAGATCGATCTCTAAAGAAAAGAAGTCATGTTGCCCTGACTAAACTTCCAGATAAGCTCACCCAGATGACTGAGAATCTTCATAGACTACGAGCCCTTTTACACGACCCCTAGGATCTGCTGGTAGCTTAGATTCGGATCCCCCCAGCTAGATATCATGTGGGTTTTCTTCCTCTTCTTGTGTTCCCACCCTTCTGCACTCTGTTGCTTCTGTCTGCGGTGAGGGAAGGGAGAAAAAAAGGGAGAAAAAATGCAGGCTCACCTCCGCCTGCTGTTGGAGCAGAACTGTAGGGATTCTTGTCTGTTAAAGGGGCGGCAGAAACAACAAAAACAAGCAAAAGGCGAGGAGAGCCCAGCATCCACAGCTTTACAATCCGCATCAGAAATTTTTTACCTCCGGAGACCAGGTACTTGTAAAGTGTGCTGGGGCGCGCTTTGGGCGTACTTTGTTTTTTTTAAGTCCACTGCTGGTGGGAAAACAATTTTATGCTCCAGATCTGCAAGTGTTTTGCAGCGGATTTTAGGGGTCATGTAAAAGGGCTCATAGAAGAGAGAGCTGTATTTGTCTGTACTAAAGATTAACTGATATACAGTCTGCCCCCCCCCAGCTGTTGGACCAATATCTGCAGAATCACCCATCTGCTGCCTCAAAATATTTTAAAAATCCAGAAATGCATATAATATTTATACACTTTTCTGTGTATCATATCAGACTATATTTTTCTCTAAAATTGTTAGACTAAAAATTGAGGGTCATCTTATACATGGAAGCAAGCCAAGGAGAGAACCATGTGGTTGCAAAACTGCAATTTGGGGTTGGAAATGTGGGGGTCATCTTTTACATGGGGGCTGTCATCTTACAGCTGGAAAATATGAATTTCCATGGTGTATTTACCACACCTGGCCACTAGAGGGATCCAGGAACCATGGAAATGATCCGCCAGGGACGCTACAGTCTTACTATATTTTAATGTGAGCTTTCGTGGACAAGTTTGAGGACGCAGATTTGATCCACGAAAGCTCCCTTTAAAATACAGCAGCTAGACTTTGTGGTGTCACAGGGTTTTTCTGCCTTCTTTATTTTTCTTTTATTTTTTCCTGATATGCTCGTACAGGGTACCTCTTCTAAAACTCCCAAGTATTTGCGATCAAGTCAAATCACGTGCATTCCATCCTTTTCTTCTAAAACAGCCACCAACACAGTGAATAAACATGTTTTGATCCTTGTCAAGCTGGAGAGCAAAAGAAACAATGAAACCGTAGTGGAAACAGAAGACCAAGGGCAGCCACAAATATTCTAAGCAAACAAGATCAGTTTATTTATTTTTTTAAAAAAGGCTGGTGGTGGTGGTGGGGGACACCATAAAACAACTGTCAGCCTGTCAGCTTCCTGATGGTTTGAGCTGTCTGGCAGTGGAATCTGCTGCCACAAAGGAGGGTGGTGGAGTCTCCTTCTTTGGAGGTGGTTAAGCAGAGGCTGGATGGCCCATCTGTCGGGTGTTCTGTGATGGGGGTCCCTGCATGGCAGGGGGTTGGACTGGATGGCCCTTGAGGTCTCTTCCAACTCTTACGATTCTATGACTCTATGATCCAAGCTAGGAAGATGTGCTTCCACCAGAAAATGAAAATCAAGAAGCCAAGAGAACCCCAGGAAGATCTTCCACTACGGACCTTAGCAGCCCAAAGCACTCAGGGATGGGACACAGTCCGGAAGCTCCAACACGAGAGTAGAAAGCAAACAGGTTTAGCAACCGGTGGCTCTTTGGGTATTTTTGTACTACAACTCCTATCCTGCACAGCCAGCCTGGGCAATGGCCCCTGTAGTTGAACATCCACCAGGAGGGTCACAGGTTCCCCCACACACACACACACACTGTCTCCAGAAAGGGCACATCACAGCAAAAGCAGCTCTCAGGATAAAAAAAAATCACAGGACAAATCCGCATCACTTGGTTTTGCATCAGAAAGAGAAAACGCAGGGCAGCTCCGCTCACCTTTTTCCAGAGACACACTCACGGCCTGTATCTCCCAGGTGGTGATGGAATCAGGGAGAATCAACGATTCCCTGAGGAGAGGACAGAAACGGGGTCTTTGTTACCCAGAAGATCACGAAGGAATGTTGCATCAGTCAGGGCTATTTCTAGGCATGTTTGCCACCCCGGGTAGTGTTCCCAAGTCAAAGTCCCAAATATCTTGGCTGAAAATCCCATTAGCATTTCCCACTCTATACCTGGGAGTGATAATGAAGGAAATTAACGAATGGTTCCCTCCTTTCTTAACATAAGAACATAAGAAGAGCCATGCTGGATCAGGCCAAAAGCCCATCTAGCCCAGCTTCCTGTATCTCACAGGGGCCCCACCAGATGCGTCTGGGAGCGCACGAGACTAGATATCTGTCTCCTGATACCACTCCTCTTCATTTCGCCCTTGAAGTAACCCGGTTTTAAGCCTGGTGATGACACGTCTCCATCATGGTTTGTAACCCGTGATGGACTTTTCCTCCCAGGAATCTGTCCAATCCCATTTGGAAGGCATCCAGGCCAGATGCCATCACCATATCCTGTGGCAGGGAGTTCCAGAGACTCAAGACACACAAATGAGGCACTCATACACCTTCCCAACTCTCATGCGGTTGAGCCTGTGGGTAGGGACTTCTGGGTTAGTTCTTTGGCCAGACCAGGCAAATAGTCAATGTCCCTTTGCATTGCTGTCCAAGGAGTGCTACAGCTGATGGCCCACTTAGCATTGCCCTTTTAACAGACACTACATAAACAATGTGCCCCAAAACTGGCCCTTGGTGTGCACAGGTATAAGGTATTTTATTTATTTATTTATTTATTTATTTATTTATTTATTTATTTATTTACTGCCCATCTTCCAATGGTCTCTAAAAGTAGGAAACAATGTTTGTCAACCAAAGAGAAGTTCGTCAAAACACACCTGGTTATGGGAATATGTCTTAAATCAGGCATGTCCAAACTTTGACCCTCCTGATGTTTTGGACCACAACTCCCAGAATTCCAAGCCTGTATTTCCAATGGCAAAGGACTTGTGGGAGTTTTGGTCCCAAACATCTGGAGGGCTGAAGTTTGGTCATGCCTTGTCTTAAATGTTCTGGACTGTGTGTTGTCCCTCATTATTGTAAGCCCCCTTGGGTCCTTTTTCCAAGGAAAAGGGTGGGGTGAAAATATTCCAAGCAGATAAATAATAATACCGTAAGTAAATAAATAAAGGGAAAGACAGCTTCCATTATTAGAGAGACGTCAAGGATAAGTTCCAACTCAAGTTTGATTGACCACCCACTTGTTCAACTGCTCAAAGAGATCGCCCTGAAGCTCTAAACGGCAATCTAGGTCGTCCTCTCTTTCATCTGACTTTCTCTCTTACACACCTCTGTACAAAGCAGCACTTCTCCAACCAGGAAACCCACCGACCCATCCGCTCCCAGTTCCATTCGTGAACATTCTTCTGTACTTCTCGATTGTTTTCTTTGTCTTACCCAGTTGTACACCCAGCCCTCAGTTGCCAGGCGCACCTACCTTGAATGAAGATACAAGACTATCTACGAAATACGGACATGGTGCAAAAAAGCAGCACACTTCAGATCCTAACATGGCAGTCCAAGTGTCGGGGGGGGTGAGGGGCAGAGGAGTAAAGTGTATGTACTTCTGCAGTGCTACGGATGTTGTCCATTCCCCACTCAGATCCTGATCCTGGGAGTGTGTGATCTCAGGCTCACTCAATGTCTTGGTCTACGGCAGGCATGTCCAAACCTCAGCCTCTCAGATGTTTTGGACCACAACTCCCAGAATTCCAAGCCTGTGTTTCCAATGACAAAGGACTGTGGGAGTTGTGGTCCAAAACATCTGGAGGGCTGAGGTTTGGACATGCCTGGACTCTATGGTGACCTTGAGCCCAGCACCTGTCGGGAAGTGGGGGCGGCTCCCGCCACTCTGAAGCCAGGAAGAAAGTTTCGGAAGGACCACCGGGGTACTCACGTGTGCGTCTTCTCTACAAGCTGTGTCTTCCAAAGCCAGCTCTCAGGGAAGGCACTTCGGATTTGGAGGAAGTCGTCATCAAAGAAATCTTCTTCTTCCTCCTCAAGCTGTTGAGCTGCATGGAGTAGAAGTGGTTCCCGACTGAGAGCTGTGTCTTGCCTCAGAAAAGCTGGGCAGTACAGTGGTTCCCCCGCCCATTCACAGTTCATATACTGTGGTCCCGCTATATCGCAGTATATTTGCAGTATAGTATACAAAAAGGCACCCTGGGGTAAGGGGGAAAGGCCTGTTTCAGGCCCCCTTATGTATCCCAGGAGTGGCTTTGCCCCAAATGGGCCTGCGAGGGCCTTCCCGGGCCTTCTGGAGGCCCCAAAAGGGCCTCCCTGCAAACTGGAAGTCACTTCCTGTAGGCAGTGCCAGGCTGGGGGTAAGTACAAGAGCCGCCAGCTAGACACCCCAGGCCCGACCCGACCTGCATCCGCATATTGCAGATTTTCGATTATTGCGATAGGTTCGACCCCCTAACTCAGGGGTCCTCAAAGTTTTCAAACCGCGGGCTGGTCCACTACTGCCCAGACACCACTGGAGGCCAGACCACAGTCCAAAAAAAAAAAAAAAAAAAGGACCGACATTTTAAATTGCCTCGCTTGGCTGCAGCCGGTGCCTCAACCATCTGGGTGGCAGGTAGGGGGAGCGGGAGACCTTGCGGTGGCCTTCCCACTTTGAACTGTCCTACTAGCTAGCATGCCGACCATCTGGGTGGTGGGTGGAGGGAGTGGGGGAAGCGACATAGCCCACCTCAGCAATAGAAGCAGCTGCGGAGTCTGGCTTGCTTGTGAAGCAGGGGGTAGGTGGGGGGGTCTGCAATTGGTCCCGGGGGCCGGCCCCCGGGCCTTAGGTTGAGGACCCCTGCCCTAACTGATCGAATCTGTTCTCACAAGGGCTGCCTGCTGATGGAGGAATAGTCAACCTTCTCCCCAATCTCTCTTGGGTAGCAAACAGGGCTACACACACGTGCCTGCTTTATACCCATAAGAATCCTCCCAGGTAGGTGAGGATGAGAGAAGGCACGCCCGTCCAGGTGGCACAGAAAACGCCAAGGCTTCCAACCTGAACTATTTGAGTCAAGCTCTACATGATATCACAAAGGGAACAGAAGGGTTATCCCTCTGTCAGTTGTTGGTCTGGGTTAAGACTGACATGGAACTAAAGTATATTAGGATCCCCTTATCCACGGGATCTGTATCTGCTGATTCAGTTATTCCCTGTTTGAAAATATTAAATATTAGTAAAACAAAAACCCTCTCAAAAAAGAAGTCCAGAATACTCAACTCCCAGTTAAACGCACCTGGATGACTGAGAAATTCACCCCTCACCTAATCCATGGGGGTTAGGGACCTGACCCGACCCGCGATAAGTGAAAATCCACGATATGGGGATGCTGAGTCAGGTCAAGACTGGGGGGCATGGCACTGCCCTGAACGGGACTCCAACAGGCTTCCCGGGCCCCAGAAGTGATTTCTTGCAATTCGGAAGTCACTTCCGGTTTTTCGGAAGTCACTTTCGGTTTGTTGGAAACCACTTCTGGGGCCTTTGATAGGCCCGGGAAGCCCATTGGAGGCCCATTTGGGGCAGCCTGTCAGGCCTGGGTTAAGTGTAGTAGGCCTCAAACAGACCCAAGCAGCTTACCCCAGGGGCCCTTGCCTTTCATATACTGCAATCCTGCAATATACCGGGACTGCAGTATATGAACCGCAAAATGGTGGGGGACCACTGTATATATTTCTAGCCATGTCATTACCAGAACTGGACACTAGAAGGAGCCAGAGACCATACTGTACAGAGCTGCTCACTATTATCTGCATTTTTCAGTATCTGAGGGGTAGGTGGTGTTTCGAACTGATTCAGTATATGGGGGTCTCTGACTAAGAGGCAGAGCTGAAGTACCCCATCCAGACCTTGTTGCTGAAGGGAGAAGTGTGTACTTGCGCAGATATCAAAGAGTGCCTGGACTTTATTTATTTATTTATTTTACAGCTTATATGGCACCCACTACCCAAAGGTCTCTGGGCAGCTTACAATCCAAAAAATTAAGACAATTTAAAAATAGTTAAAATAAAATATCAATAAATAATAAAAACAATAATAAAAACTTTACACTAAAATCATTACACTAAAATTAGTGTAAAATTTATGTCACAACTATTAACATCTTTTCAGTTTCTGAAGCTGCAGTGTGACCCACAGGAGGTGAGATGCACACCTCATGAGGACTAGAAGCGATGCAAAGCCGTAGCCTCCTCCTTTTCCTCTTCAGAGGAAGAGAAATAAGCAACTGGCTTGCTACTCACGGTGTAGATAAGCCCGGGCTTTCTACTCACTGCGTCCAAGATTGTGGGATCCCCACGACTTGCGGCGTAAAGTGGTGGCGTGCCTGCAGCAGTCGAGGAAGACGTTGCGGCACTGCTGGGCGTTGGGACCCTGGATCCGCTTGGCACGGTCCTCGCACGAACGGGCACGGCGAAGGAGCTCCATCCCCCCACGGCAGCACTTCTGGTCCTCAGGGTTGGAGTATTTGGAAACTGAGGCGGGGGGAGAGATGTGGGGGGGTGAAGGAAGAAGTAAGATGCAAGTGACACATAAGAACATAAGAAGAGCCCTGCTGGATCAGGCCAAAGCCCATCTAGTCCAGCTTCCTGTATCTCACGGGGGCCCCACCAGATGCCTTTCTGGGAGCGCACAAGACTAGATATCTGTCTCCTGATACCACCCCCTGCATCTGGCCCTTGAAGTACCCCGGTTTTAAGCCTGGAGATTACACATCTCCATTGTGGTTTGTAACCTGTGATGGACTTTTCTTCCAGGAATCTGTCCAATCCTCTTTTGAAGGCATCCGGGCCAGATGCCATCACCACATCCTGTGGCAGGGAGTTCCACAGAATAACAACACGCTGGGTGAAAAAATATTTTCTTTTGTCTGTTCTTACTTTCCCAGCCCTCAATTTGAGTGGATGTCCCCTCGTTCTGGTATTTTGTGAGAGGGAGAAGAGCTTCCCTCTATCCACTTTACTCATGACCTGCATTATTTTGTACATCTCAATCATATCCCCTACTCTCGCTAGGAAAATACGCAGACTTGAGACACTTTCTAGATCAGTTTGCACTTGGAATGGAAAATGGAGCAAACGCTGACGGTATCGAAGGAGAGAACTGGGAAAATCAGCCTAAGGTACGTGCTGCTGGATCAAAGATGAGCAAAGTGTTGGCTTTGGGTTGATATTTGTCCGAGGCCTTTCTTGACTTATCTTGCCGGTGTTTGTTTCTGTAGTTTGGCTGATGATGATGCAGCTTGCATATTTTTATTACATGACATTTTTTTATTATACTGTTACATTAATTATTATTTTATTTTATTGTATTTGATTTGTTGATGTATGATGTTGTATGTTTGAGCAAGTTGTTCTTGCAACACGTTGTAGACCGCCCTGAGCTCCTTTGGGAAAATCGGGCGGTTAACAGATACAAAAATAAATATAAATAAATACATTTTATTTATTTTAATGTAAGGTTTTTATTAGTGCTTTGATTATTTATGGATATTCTATTTTTAACTATTTTAACTGTTTTAATTCATTTGATTGTAAGCCACCGAGAGACCTTTGGGTAGTGGGTGGCATATATGTTGAAAAAATAAATAAAAATAAATAAAATAAACAAATATTTCTGAATTCCATCAAGCTGCTGGGGGTTATGGGAACTGTGGTACCCCAAATGTGCCCTTTTGGAACTGCAGTGCTAAGAGGAAGCCCCATGACCCCAACCCCCCCACCCCACCCTTTTCCCTGCAGGACACTTACGCTTCGTTTGCAGTTCAAGCCGGAGCTGCAGAGAACGCTTCTTCCGGGAAGCATCTGCGCTGCATCCGTGGGCTGAAAGAGCCAAGAGAACAGTGTTAAGAGAGGAGGAGTTGGGGCGTCAATCGTCCTGTCGAAACAGGTAGAAACCTGGTAGCAAAACACAAAATTGTGTTTTTGTTGGTTTTTTGTTGAAACGAACCATTTCATTCCGTCTGTAAGCCACTTGGGGGAGGGGAAAAGTTTTTTTTAAAAAAGCTCCGGGCTTTAAAAAAAAACTTTTCCCCCTCCTCCCAAGCCCCGCCTGGCAGCTGTTCGGCGTGCTGGGGTGGGGAAAAAAATTATGGACGTTGGGAGGTGGCGAGCACTTGGAGGCAATCAAGAGAACTCTGGAACCCCCCCTCCCTCCAAAACACAGATCTGCTTTTGATTTGGATTCCTGCCTTTGGGGGTGTGGACCCAATGCCTTTGTAGGTGCCTTCAAGCAATATTGGGCGCTTTTACACGACCCCTAAAATCCGAGGCAAAGGGCTCCCAGATCCGGAGCTTAAAATGTTTTCCCACCACCTCCGGAGTTTACAAAAAATTAAGTGCGACCACACCCACCTAAGCACGTCCCAGCACACTTTTCAAATACCTGCTCTCCGGGGTTGAAAAATTTCTGATGCGGATGTAAAGCAGTGAGTGCCGGGCTCTCTCGCCTTGTGTTTGATTTTTTTGTCCCCACCGCCCCTTTAAGAGACAGGAATCACGACGACGACGATGGGGCTCAGGGCGGCTTGGACTGCCAGACGGAGGTGAGCCTGCATTTTTTCTCCCTTTTTTTCTCCCTCCCCCCACGCAGACAGCAGCAAGGAAGTGCGGAGGGGTGGGAACACAGGAAGAGCTACGAACCCCCAAGATCTCTGGTCCGAATTTAAGTGGCCAGCGGATCTTAGGGGTCGTGTAAAAGCGCCCATTGTTCTACCATTCTATGAACTCCCTTCCATTTACTTGGGGTGGGTTATACTTCCCATCACAAACAGACACACACACCTCGATTCGTATGATCTAGTTTAGGAATGGTAGCCCAACTGTGGGGATTTCATACCCCGATAGCTGTGAACCCCAAGAAATGGGCAAAGCACAAAGCGCACCTAGAGGAAGCTGAAGACCTGGATTTCCCAGAAATCCCCAGGGCCGAGCAGGCACCCAGGGTGCAGCTAAGCTGATGCTGATCTAAGCATAGGTCAGGAGGCCAGAAAAACAGGATATCAGGATACATCTGCTCAGGACCAAGAGCTCTTCCTGTCCTTATCAATAATCCCTCACTAGCTAGGGAGCATTTTCCCTCCCACCTATGGAATGTATTTCCTCTGCCATTGTGTACTTGTTTACTGTGTATGGTCTCACAGTTAAGGCGTGCATTCCCCTCCCACCGAGAGACGTCCTGCTGTATCTATTGTTCTCTCTTACTAATAAAACACTGGTCGCTCAGGCAGTAGGAGAATCATCACACACATCATCATCATCATCATCACGCACGCATGCACGCAGCCCAGGGAGAGACGAACAGGAATGCTGCCTGAACACCAGATGATTGCACCCCGAAACTCTGTGTCCGTGTGATCCGTTAACGCAACAGATGGTGACCTCAACGTGATCCCCCCAAGGCAACGGCAGACGTGATTCCCTCAAGGCAACGCAGGCGTGATTCCCAGAAGGCAACACAGATGCGATCTCCTGCAGCAAGGCAGATGCAGAGGAACCACGAGGCACAAGGACCATGCTCCAGGCCAGAAGGCATGGAATGCGGCTCACCCTCATCTCCCTACGCCCGTAAAGGGCTTCGAGACGCGTCCAGACATCCTCCAAAGGGATCCCAATAGGTGAGATGGGAGCGTTCTTCTCGGTTGAAGAACGAAATGAATTCAGAGGGCCAGTTAATTTTCGGAGCAAAATAATGCCTTGTGACAGCCAAGAGCTCCAGATAGAGTCTTGGGAGTCACAACAGCCTCTGAGTTGGGTAACCATAGGAGAGCAGCTGCAGGCAGAAGCTTTCACTCAGGAGGAGAATTCATGGGAATGCAGGCCAGGAGGAGAATTGGCTTCACTTTTAAGGCCTTTAGAAACCATGGAAGCCATGCCAATAATCGTACAGCCTTTGCCCACAGTCCCTAAGGTGGGATCAGGGGGGCAGGGAAAGATTTGCGCCAGCCAAGAATTCAGAGTAGAGTCTGGGCAACCCCTGGGTCAGAAACCAGTGGCAGGAAAGGAGATTCAGGCAGAAAATTCCAGGGTTGGCAAGCAAAACGCAGGTGATAAAGCAGAGCAAAAATGGGGATGTATGGAAATGCCCATTTCACTCCTTCCCCCAGATTTTCAGATGCCCCTACCAATAATTTTTCCACCTAGTGACCTGCAGTTAGGAACAGTGTCCCAGAATCAGGAATTGGTTGAGCAAAAAAGGGAACCACAAGGGGATTTAGGAAAGTCAACAACAGAACATCTGGAAGGGTTAAAATCAAACTTTTCCATCAAGAATAGTCCCAGAAAAGGGAAAAATGAGGCTCAAGAAGCAGATCTCATCAAACCCCAGAAGCAGGAGGGGGAAAATTTTGTCCTGCCAGAAAATGTACCTCTAAAAGGCAAGGAGATGCCCCAAAGGCAATCACTTTCTTGCAGCAAAGAGCCAAGCCATGGGGCAGGATTTCCCAGACAAATGCAGAAAGGCCACAATTTTGTCCACGGCTCAGTAACACAAGCCCTGGAATCACTTAAGACTCAGAATTCCATTTCCCAGGGAAGGCACCTCAAGAATCAGAGGCTGCCAGCTTTAGAGCATATGCAGAGTTCAGCCTTGTGCTGGACCAAAGCAGATTTGCCCAGAGAGGGAATCCCAAAGATAGACCCCTTTCCCAAAAGGACAAAGTTGGCCCTTAGGGCAAAGGTCAGCCTTTCGTACGCTTTGGCAAATGCAAGATACCGTCAGTACAAGTTTAGAAGAAAGGCCAATTTTTTCAAAGATCTGATTCTGTACCTTATTTTTCCCTGCCTAAGAGTTTTCCTCTTCCTCCAAAGCCATGGAGAATGCAATTTGTTTTTCCAGAAATCGTGAGCAGCCAGAGTCCCCCTCACAGATGCTTTTCTCTCCCCCTCTCTGTCTATCGACTGGAAGCAGCTCAGGGGGAGCGGGGGGGGAGGGGGCTGGAAAGCAAAAGGCATCGGCTGTCAGGAATTGTGAGGAGGATTTCTGGAGATTTCAAGTCCTTTGGAGGGAGAGTGTCCCAAATATCTCATCTTTCCACTGTTCTCATGGGGTAAAAAGGAATTATATGGGTTGATTCATCCCACTCACACACAGAAAGCATGCAAGATAACAGGGTAGAAGGAATGGTTATCAGTTTGCCAGTAATTCCTTTAGGAATGTCTTCAGAGGTTTATATAAACCAAGGTCAGCTTTGAATCAGCTTAATCATTGACTGTCTGTTGTAAGGACAGGACGACAGAGAGAAGACAGGCAGGCTTTCAGGTCTGAAAGCAAAGATTACAAGTCCCATATGCCTTACATTTTTTGGGCACAAGCAATCAACAGGGTTTAAAAATGTATAAAATATCACTAATCGTGTTCCTTTTGCCTCCAAAAATCAAGCAGAAAAAGACCTTCCTCTCAGGGTATGACTTTCAAATTTAAAAAATAAAATAAAAAAATAGAAAGGGAGAGAAATCTAGAGAAATCTCCCTCCCCCTCTTCAAGCAAGGCTTGATTTTAACTATATGTACCCTGAGAGAAAGAGAAATATTCTCACAGATATGACCTCCCATGGCAGTTCGAAGCTTACCAGCAGAATGATCCCAGAACATTTAAAGGAATATTCCTCATACATTCCTCATTTTCTCAACTGCAAAGGCTTATGGACTATGGGTAATCTGGGAACTGTTGTTACCAGTCATGCCAAGCAGAATTGTCTCACCACCAGAAGAAGAATACATTTCCCAGATCCATGAACTTTTAGCAAAAGGACTCTTAAAAAGACTTTTCAGCAAACAGCCATCAATTGGAAGCAGAGAGAAATATAGTTAGGTAGTCTAGTTTTTCACCTTTTCCCCCACAAAAATGTAAGCCCCTAGCATAGACAGACCATTCTTACTTATGTGTTCTCATGTATTCATGTATTGTATTTGGAAAATATTCACATGTCATGCAACTTCTTGCCATGCATTACCTCTTAGCCACAAAATGTATTCATGTATTCATGTATTGCTTACGCTATCGCTTATTTCTGGAGTATTATTGTTAATTCATCTATATCTGTATGCTAGATATGCCTATGTACCATGTACCTTTTGGGTTTTGGGAGGCAATCATGCTTTATTATGCCAGTTCATTTATTATTGCAAGTTATGATGAGCTCAAGTTTCTATCTCTGAAAGTCATATGACTATTGGGTGCTGTGTACCTCGGTGGGAGAAAAAATGCATTCCAACATTCCAGAGGGATCCCCACATTAGATAACACATCACAGCCAATGATTTCTGCCATGCCCTAGCTTAGTGCTCTCATAATGAGCATGGGGGTGGGAGGAAATGGCCATGGAGTGTCACCACAGCAACTCTCAGGCACAGCCATAAAGACACCTCACATTTTAGGGCATAATTCTCTCACCTCAGCCCAGATATATGAAGCTTGTCTTGCCAGAGACATGTCACTCCCTCCTACATAAGGAGTTGAGTTTCCTCTTGGGCCAAGCAATGAGGCCCCTGGGGCAAATGACCTCAGGCTTCCAGCTTTCAGGGCCAGCATGGGTTGAGCACCAGATGAGTGCCTGATTTCTGGTTGGTTTACACCTGTGCCTCCTGACTGGTATGCAAAAAGGGTTACAGCTCTTGCCAGCACTCTCTTAATTAAAAGGAAAGGGAGAGATGTGGGGATTTCATACCCCGATAGCTGTGAACCCCAAGAAATGGGCAAAGCACAAAGCACACCTAGAGGAAGCTGAAGACCTGGATTTCCCAGAAATCCCCAGGGCCGAGCAGGCACCCAGGGTGCAGCTAAGCTGATGCTGATCTAAGCATAGGTCAGGAGGCCAGAAAAAGAGGATATCAGGATACATCTGCTCAGGACCAAGAGCTCTTCCTGTCCTTATCAATAATCCCTCACTAGCTAGGGAGCATTTTCCCTCCCACCTATGGAATGTATTTCCTCTGCCATTGTGTACTTGTTTACTGTGTATGGTCTCACAGATAAGGCGTGCATTCCCCTCCCACCGAGAGACGTCCTGCTGTATCTATTGTTCTCTCTTACTAATAAAACACTGGTCACTCAGGCAGTAGGAGAATTATCACACACATCATCATCATCACGCACGCATGCACGCAGCCCAGGGAGAGACGAACAGGAATGCTGCCTGAACACCAGATGATTGCACCCCGAAACTCTGTGTCCGTGTGATCCGTAATGCAACACCCAACACACCCGGCTGGAAAAAGGCTGCTATAGATATTGTCCTTTCTATTTATTTTTTATTGTTATTTTTTACTTATACAATTTATATGCCGCCCACTGCCCAAAGGTCTATTCTATTTCTATTCTACCATGGGTTTCTATATTACCGTATCCCCTCCCCCCAACTATAAGATGCCCCATGTACAAGATGACCCCCACTTTCCCAACCCAAAATTACAGTTTTACAACCACACAGTTCCCTCCTCGGCTTACTTCCGTGTATAAGACGACCCTCAATTTTTAGTCTAGACAAAAATAGGGTCTTATACATGGAAAAATACTATAACTAAATTTTAATCCTTTTCATTGGGCCTGGTGGCGCAACGGTTAAACTGCCATGCTGCAGTCAAGACTCTGCTCTTGACCTGAGTTCTGAGCCAACTCAAGGGTGACTCAGCTTTCCATCCTTCCGAGGTCAGTAAAGTGAGTACCTAGCTCACTCAGGGAGGAGGGGAAGCAATGCGTAGCCTGCCTCATTTCAATCATACACCGCCTAGAGCAGTGGTGGCGAACCTTTAGTCCCTCCAGATGTTCTGGACCACAACTCTTACAGTCCTTTGTCATTGGAAATACAGGCTTGGGATTCTGGGAGTTGTGGTCCAAAACACCTGGAGTGCCGAAGGTTCGCCACCCCTGGCCTAGAGCATTGATGGTGAACCTTTTAGAGACCGAGTGCCCAAAACTGCAATTATTCAAAACCCACTAATTTTTTTGCAAAGGGCCAATACAGTAATTTAACCTGAATTCAGGTGGCTGTGAAGGGGCGATGTTGAGTGCCCACAGAAAGGCTTCCGAGTGCCACCTTTGGCCCCCGTGCCATAGGTTCCCCATCACTGGCCTAGAGGTTGCTGTAAAGTGCTATGGAGCAGTAGATCAGCAGCACACATTGCTTTATTATTAAATGTCAAGACGTCTTTCTAATTCTAACTTTTTTTCTTCAAAAGGGGGGAGAGAGAGAGAGAGAGAGACCAGATGACAAGGGTTGTCATAACAGAATTAAGTGGACCCTGTGCCCTGCAACAGCAGCCATACTGTTTGAGGCATTGAGAATGCAGGAACCCCACAAAAAGCAACTTTCTTAAGGTCCGGACTCACCCTTCCGAAGGGCGCTCTGCAACGCCCCAGCCCGAAGGGACAGCCCTGCGTCTGCGAAAACAGCCAGGCTATTCTCTCCACTGCCTGGAGTGCAGCCGAGATCGTAACTTCCCATGGTTTGGAACACCTGTTTGCAGGAATAAAATTTACAAAACCCAAGAAGAGGGGAGGGAAACGGCGATAATCGAGGTGAACTGCTGGAACGGCCTATATAGGTAAGGAGTGCCTAGGAAAGCACAGGAAGAAACATTGCTGGACTAACCATCTGGTTTTAATTGTAAACCGCCCAGAGTTCCGTCCGGAAGATGGGCGGTATAGAAATATAACAAATAAATAAATAATAAATAATTACGTGTAAGAACTTGCATTCGTGTCGGGAGCTCCGTCGTTCCACCGCAGTAGAAAAGGGAGATCTAGCATTTGCTGGGCCCCTTTTGCTGCCTTCAGGCCCAAGAGTCAGAAAGTGCCCCGTGAATGAATGCCCATAATATATTTATTTTATTTTATTTATTTATACAACTTATATGCCGCCCACTACCCAAAGGTCTCATAAGAAGGAGCAGAGTAACTAAGGCAAGCCAGAAACACTGCAATGACTTGAAGGGAGGAAAATCTCATAAGGATCCTCCCTTTGTGAGTACAAAATGAATAACCAGGTGCTGTCGAGGCAACTCTGAGGCACAGCGAACCTTTCCAGGGTTGGCAAGTAAAGAAGACTGAACAGTTTTATTATTCCTCCCCCCCCCTTAGGGCTGCCCTGTGATTTTGCCACTGGCCCCAATGTTATCAGTTTGGGGCTTCTCCCTGTCTCCTCAGCTGATCTGCCACTCCCCAGGCCCAGCACGCTTGCTCTTCCCACCTCCTCGGCTAATCTCCCAGTCATGGGCAAGAGCACAGACTTCTCTGCCCTGCCCTTTTGTCTTGAGTGGGAGATCAGCCAAGAGGGTGTAAGCAGAGGAGCCTGAGGTGTTGCCAGGATGGGGAGATCAGCCAAGCACAGAGACAGGCACGGAATCAATTTTTTCTGTTTCATTTGTCATTTTTCGTTTCATTCCCTAATGAAACAAAAAAAAAAACTGCCCCTTTAGAAGAAAAACGGAACGGAACGAAATGAAAATACAGTGGACCCTTGTAAAACAAACGATTTGTATAACATAAAATCTGTACAACATAAAAAATTTCCAGAGATAGGGGAAATTTGCTTAACAGAATTGCCTATGGGACAAATCCGTACAACAGAAAAATGGGATTACTCTGTTTTCAATGCATTCCTATGGGAAATTTGTATAAAAGAAAATTTGCTTAACATTTTTGGAATGAATTAATTCCTTCATACAAGGTACCACTGTATTTGGTTTGTTGTTTCATTTAAAAAACCCATGCCATTTCCCCCCAATGCGCCCGATTGGGAGAGGTGAAGTGTGAACTTAAAAAAAAATTTTTTTTTTTTTTTTGCCACTGAAGCCCCATGCACGAGCCGATCAGCGGTTGCTTCAGTGGCAAAAAAAACAAAACAGTTTTAAAACCCCGCGTGGTCAAGTAGGGAGATACCTGGAACACAGGCATCTCCACGGCATGGAGGCGCCTCTAAACACCCACGGCTGTTGCCCAGCCTTCGGTGCCATACAGTGCCACAGGGCAGACGGCCATCTTGTAAATCTTGGATTTGAGACAGACTGGCCTTCATCTGTCACAAAGGGGTGACAGCCCATTCCTCCAGGCGGGGCTACCAGAAACTGCCCCCCCCCCCACTTCCAAGGGCTGCTGAGCTAAACATGGACTCCAACGTCTGGCTGAGGTGACAGGCCCGTTGGTATTTTTGCTGCAACAACTGAATTGATGATGATGATGATGATGATGATGATGATGATGATGATGATGATGATGATGATGATGATTTCGATTTTATGAAACTTACCTAAAGAGGTGTATTGAAAATTCAGCAATGTGTTCAGTACATTGCTACAAACAAACAACCTGGCTAATGTTTGTCATCTTTATTGTTCTTTTTAAATATGCTTTTATTAATCTATCTGCTTATTATGTTTCTACTATTATGTGTATTCCTGATTTGTTCTGCTAATTCCCGGTGGGAAGATAATAATAATTCAATAATAAATAAATAAATAAATAAAATAATAATAATAATAATAATAATAATTTAGAACAAATTGGAGTTGACAAAGACACCCTCAGTCAGCTGCAGAAAGCCGCCTTTACTGGGATCTGCTCGCAAGGTTTGCCGACACATCACATAGTCCTAAATGCTTGGGAAGCGTTTGACTAGTGATTTGTATTACAAAATCCAGCGTAGTTAGCTGTGTGGATAATAATAATAATAATAATAATAATAATAATAATAATAATAATAATAATAATAATAATAATAATAATAATAATAATAATAATAATGCACAGATATTTCACAAATACTTAGGTATTATTGTTATCTTTGTCATCATTGTCATCATCAAGCCAAGGAATTCAGGGAACTGGGGTTTTAAAACAATATATCTACAAGTTTGGGGAACACAGGACAGCCACAAGGATTTGTTCTCAGGCTCAACAGTGGCAGAGGGATATTGGAACCATGACATCAATGTCTGGAAGTTTGAGTCACAGCAACCGGATGTCTTTTCCTGCGCGATCGAACCGTTTCGCTCCTCATCCAAGAAGCTTCATCAGTCTGAGGAAGGTTGGTGGTGAGGCTTCCCGTGTGTGGTTCCCCTTGGTTTCATCCCCCCTCCCCCCGGCTGGCCTGGCCTGAAGAGGCTCGTTAGGTGGACATTCCAGCAACGATGTGTGTGTGTGTGGGGGAGGTTTTGAGACTGGGTGGGGCTTAGGGGAGAAGAAGGGCGGCAGCGAAGAGGGAAGGAGAGGCCTACCTTGCCCTGCGTGAGGCGATTCTTCCGGTTGAGAGCATAAACAGCCGAATCCGTGGCCGAGAGAGACACGAAGGACTTGGTGTCGGTGTTGATGGTGAGCGACAAGCGTTCCTGGGGGCGCAGGTCCCTTTTGTCACCTGTTGTGTGGAGCTCCAGCTGAAGACGAGAAGGTGACATTGTTAGGGATGCCCTGGACGTACCAATGACATCCTGAAGCACCCTTGCAGACAGGTTTTAAGATCCAACTTCTCCATCCAATTTTTGCTACTCTGCCTTGCAGTTTCTGCTGTTCCGTTGGTTATCATCTCCTTTCACTTGCCTTGATCTTCTTTTTCTGTCAGTAGGCCTTTCCTACTGTCTCCAGTCAGCCTTGATGTATGTGATGTGTTGATTTATTGATTGGACTTTTAAGCGACCTACAGAACAGAATGCTTCATGGGGCATG
This sequence comes from Phrynocephalus forsythii, assembly GCA_029282475.1. NCBI lineage: Eukaryota > Metazoa > Chordata > Lepidosauria > Squamata > Agamidae > Phrynocephalus > Phrynocephalus forsythii. The sequence continues at coordinate 2,240,923 of JAPFRF010000024.1, forward strand.
CAATCTGTTCAACACATAAATAAAAATGCGGGGAAAGCAACCGAAAATTAAACCCAGTTAAAATCTGCAGGTCATCCACATACCGACTTATTTCACATCAAGTTAACACTGGCAGCTGGATAAAACTTTCACTGATCGGAAGTTTTTCCTTGGAAAAGAAAAGGAAAAAAATTTTCCCCAGCATGTTTTAAAGTCCCTCTGATTTTGACGTATTTTGTCTCCTGTGACTGGATTTTTTCACTGATACAGTGGTACCCGGGCTTAAGAGCAGCTCGACTTAAGAGCAATTCAACTTAAGAGTGGACAACTGTTGGCATTTTAATGCCTCCTTCCAAATTTTAGATATGGTCTGCTCAATTTACAATTTTTTTCATTTTTAACTTATTTTTTCCATTTTTAGATAGGTACCCCGACTTAAGAGTAGTTCAACTTAAGAACATGCATTCCGAATGGATCTAATTCGTAAGTCGAGGTACCGCTGTATAGTCCTTCACAATTTGATTTGCTAATTAAGTGCATGTCTACCTTCCAGTGATCACTTGCAAAGTCCACTAAGTGAGAACTGCTCATTACTCCAAGTTCTTATTAGGAAGGATAGAGTATAAATCGATGGCCCAAATCCTGTTCTGTAAATCACACAAGCGATGTCTATGGACATTTTAAGAGGCAGTTCCCCCCACCAAGTCTCCCATGTCAACCCTATCGAGCGTTAGAATGATGGTCATGATTTTATAATTATTAACAGAACAATAATAGAAAAGCAGCGGCAATATGATTTATGCATTGAGTTGATAGTTAAACTTTGTAATGAACAACGGCGACGAACTATCTGCCCTCAAAATAATGGGAATTACAGCAAACAACCCCCCCCCGTCTATCGCGGGGTTAGGGACCCACCTGACCCATGATGATTGAAAATCTGCGATATGCGGATGCAGGTTGGGTGGGGCCTGGGGGGGGCGGCGCACAAAGTTTAAAATGCCTTAAAGCAGTGGAGCCAAGTGCTCTGTTGCTTAAAGGCATTTTAAACATTCAAGCAGCCTGTGCAAGTAGCAGTGGTGGATCAGACCTGACACTGAGCTGGAGGCTTGGCGTGAGGAAGGGGAGGGGGGAAGGTTTTAAAAGCCCGGGCTTTTAAAAAAATTTTTCCCCTTCCCCACGGCCCGGGGTCCCACTGATTGGCGCTGGGGTGGGGAAATAAAGGTTTTTCTCCCCACCCCAGCGCTAATCAGCTGGAGCCCGATGTACAGAACCGCACTATATGAACTGCGAAAGTGTGGGGGACCACTGTAATTACTTCTAAAAAATAACTCCCCAGTTTATGGGTACCAACCCCAAAGAGATGACCCTAGTTTGCACTTTAGGAAGACCTTAGGAGAGAGACCTTAGGAAATGTGAATCTTGAGGGCTCCCATTTCCCAGAATCTTTGCTGGCAGAAATCTGGAAGTCTGCTGTATAAAAAGGAACATGTCAAAGCTTTGACCATGACATGCTCCACAGAGACACAAGGTCACGGAACTACAAAGCAGGAAAGGACCTGAAGGAGTACCCTGTCCAGCCCCCGCTTAGCGCAAGGATACATCGTGAACACCCTGTCTGATTGGCCACCTCACCTGCTGAAGAATGAACATCCAAATCCACGCCACAAGTTTCAGCTAGGCACGTTGGGAAGATACCTTCTTTGGAAGTTTTTGCAACCTCGCATGGTGCCTCTCGTAGGCGTGGCTGGGAAGGAGCTTTCTGGGCTGGGGTGGCTAACAGCCCTAACGAACAGCTCCTTCACGGCCTCTGGTTCAGAGAGAACCTCCACCTCTCTGCTTCCCAGCCCCCCCTTTCTGTTATTTCTTGGAAACAGTCAGCGAGACTATTGAGGCTTGTGGCTCAAAGCAGTCGTGTTTGTCAGTTTGCTGTTCTGTCTGTTCATCAACTGTAAAGAAAGGAAACTTTTTTGTTCTTTCTATAACTAAAGCCTCAGGGTGAGTTACTGAGACTGTAAGAGCCAGGTGATGAGAAAAAGGGGTGGGCTAGTCTTAAAGCGATTCTGCTTTGTGAATTCCTGCCCTTCTGCTGCAAAGCTGGAGGGATATCACCAGGAATTCAAAGCTCTGCAACACGTTCACACAAAGAAACTCGTTCTCAGAGGTAACTCACCTTCCCCTCACAGCTGTCGACAACGTCCACCCAGATAGAGTTTGCGACAATCTCCTCCCCGAGGCGGTAGAAGGCCACAAAGCGGAAAGTGGGCATAAGGTCAGGCGTGATGGGAACGGAGACGGCCGTGTAGGAGCCACGAGAGACGCTGCTCACACGTACGATGTCCCCTTTGCTCAGGATCTAGAGGCACAAAGGCAGTTCAAAGAGGAGTGCTTAGCGTGCACGCACCACGGTTCTTGAACGATAAAAGGGTCACATCCAGGTTACGCTGCTGTCATTGGAGATTAAAGGGTCTGCCACCTTCACCCACATTCTTTTCTTTGATCATTTCAAGTTCTTCTGTCTCAATTTGTGAAGGATTCCAAATGTGGGAAGTTTCTTAACCAATTCCGGACTAAACAGAATCCTCAACCAGCAACCGCAGCAGCCTAGAGAGGATTGTGATGCTCCTGCTATAGAAGCTATCAACGAGAACATAAACATAAGAAGAGCCCTGCTGGATCAGGCCAAAGGCCCATCTAGTCCAGCTTCCTGTATCTCAGAGTGGCCCCACCAGATGCGTCTGGAAGCGCAGGAGACTATTTTATTTATTTATTTATTTATTTAAATACTTATATCCCGCTCCATCTTCCCTACGGGAACTCTGGGCGGCTAACAACACAGAAAAAAGAAGCATAAAAAGCTAAAAGCTAAAAATAGCCGAGCCACCAGGCAGGGGTGGCGGGAGGCAAGATGGCGGCAAACAATAGGGCAGGGAAATAAAAGATGGACTAAGTAGCAAGGTCACCATATGCATCTTTAAAGAGGTAGGTCTTTAGAGCCCTCTTAAAGGCAGGCAGGGACTCCAGCAGGCGCAGCTCAGGCTAGATCTCTGTCTCCTCCTGATACCACTCCCCTGCATGTGGCCCTTGAAGTACCCCAGTTTTAAGCCTAGAGATTACACATCTCCATCGTGGTTTGTAACCTGTGATGGACTTTTCTTCCAGGAATCTGTCCAATCCCATTTTGAAGCCATCCAGGAGAAGGCTATCAGGTAAAATGAGAGCCAAGCCGCATTCAAACATGTTGGAATACACAGCGATTCTGTTGGGAATTATTACAACCTCGCAGGCTGCCTGTGGTTTGAGTGACTGGGCTGTCATGGCTGTCCATCTAAGCAGCACTAAGCAATCATTTCTTTCCCACCCACCCCTGTGTTCAAAGAGAGCTCCGCCTCTCTGGTGAGTGCTCTTTTTCCCTCAAGTTGGCTGCACCTTTGTAAGTGCAAACTGTACAGTTTGTGAGGGCAACTGTAAGTACCGAAACATTTCTATCCTTTTGTCTACATGTGTTTTAGAAGGTAGGGCTATTTGGCAAACTTGAGTTTCTTCTCCTCTGTGGATCTCTCTACTTCTACTATGCAGCAAAAAGGAATTTTACCAGAAATTCAAAATTCTGCGAGAGATTCAAACAGTGACTTTTAAAGCAGGGACAGATACCTTGCAGCCTGTTGAGCTCCCTGACAAAAAAAAAAATCTCCCTTTCCCCCTGCCTCCAAAATCTCCCTCATTTTACAAAATCTTAATTTTGTCATGTTTCAAAGTTCCCAACCTCAAAAAATATATATTTTTAAAAACCCTTTTTAAATGAATGTGTTTCTCCTTTCCCCTCTCTTTCAGTCTCCTGGCTGTTTGTGCAGTGGGTAGTCTGTAGGAGTCTGCTGGAAGCAGGCCACGAGTCTACGGAGGCCTGTTGCTGTAACCAGCCATTTTTGGTACAGTATGCTGTTTTTGATCTGTTCAACTGTGAGTAGATTAAATTCATTATTTTTTTATTTTTTTATTTGTAGGATTTCATTTATTTATTTGTAGGATCTTCCGAGTCGGAACTCTGGGCGGTTAACAGGTTTAAAAAGGCATACAAAACTACAAAAACAGGTAAGGACAAAACCCCAGGCAAGATACATCGGTGGCGAACAGGAAAAAAAGATTTAAAAAAAAAAAAGATTAAAGTAGGTCGCCATATGCCTCCTCAAAAAGCAGAGTTTTCAAAGCCTTTTTGAAGGCGGGAAGGGACTGTGCAAGGCGCAGCTCACTCGGGAGATGGTTCCATAGTGAGGGGCCCACCACTGAGAAGGCGCGGCTGCGCGTGACCAGACCTCTGCACCTCCCTCGGAGTGGGCACCCTGAGTGAGCGTGCCTGCAACATCCGTGTGAGTCTGGCTTCAGTTGACCTCTGGGCGATACGCTCCGACAGGTATTCAGGATCCAAGCCATAGAGGGCTTTGAAAAGCAAAACCAGGATCTTGAACCTTATCCAGAGGGCCACAGGTAGCCAATGCAGGTGAGCCAGAGCTGGGGTGATGTGATCGTCTCTCTCTCTCTCTCTCTCTCTCTCTCTCATACCAACCTCTTGGAGCGAGTTATTGGGACTGTAAGTGCCAGGAGTTGAGACAATAAAGGGGTGGCCTACTCCGGGGAGACTTGAAGCTAATTCTGCTCTGTATGTCCCTGCACTTCTGTTGCACACAGCTGGATAAAGTTAACCAGAAACTCAAAACTCTGCTCTGGAGCAAAAGATGTACCAGAGATAAAAACATTCAACACACACACACCTACCTTCTGAATTTATACTGAAGAAGAAGAAGAAGAAGAAGAAGAATTAGAATTGAAGAAGAAGAAGAAGAATTAAAAGAATTAGAATTAGAATTGAAGAAGAAGAAGAAGAAGAAGAAGAAGAAGAAGAAGAATTAGAATTAGAATTGAAGAAGAAGAAGAAGAAGAAGAAGAAGAAGAATTAGAATTGAAGAAGAAGAAGAAGAATTAAAAGAATTAGAATTAGAATTGAAGAAGAAGAAGAAGAAGAAGAAGAAGAAGAAGAAGAAGAAGAAGAAGAAGAAGAAGAAGAATGGTGCCACATACAATGAGTGGAGTTTACAGTGTCTTCTTGGGCTTAGACCCAATAACAAATCCCAGGACTCCATGGGGTGAAGATCCAAGGAACAGCCTAATGCAGGTGTATTCTATATTTACATAGTTGAAACATTGCAAGGAGACCGAATGAGGCACAGAGAAAGGCCTGTAGCAGCAAGCTCTGAACGTGCAGCTGGATCCCACAAATTTAAAAAGGAGATCCGAGGGTGGGAAAAGCAATAAAGAACCTCCGGCATAACGTCAGCTCTGCTCTCCACCCACCCCCAAGAACGAGGCGGCCGATCCTCGCGCCACGCCGACTCACCACATAGTAGAATTGGGAGAAGGCACTTGAGCCGACATGTTTCAATCCGAGGATGAGGGTTTCCCCGGGGTTGATGTCTTGAAAACCCGGGCTTTCTATGATCAGGTAGTTGCCACTTGGGGAGCTCATGGCCTTGGCCGTCAGGGTGGCTTCCGCTGGATGGTCTCTCCCAGCTCTTAGCTGCGTGAAACACAACGTGGACAGGAGGGCACACGGTCACCCATGGAAGCGAAACAGCTCACACACCGGCGGGTTCTAGGACCTCTTTCAATACCGCTCGGAAACTTCAGAGAGCAGAAAGCGTGGCTTTCGGGATTTGAAGGGCTGCTAAATGAGCGAGGGTGAATGCGGTGTTTTTGCATCGGTTCTCACTGGCCTGCCTGCTCATTTCCACCCTCGGATTCAGAAGCACTTTTGTAAACCTTTAGAAGACTTACAGTAGTGCTTTCAAACCATGGGCTGAAACCCTGGTGCTTTGCATAATAAAGTTGCAACTACAGTAGGCCAATTAACTCAGTGTAACTTTAGAGAGGAGCTTGGGGAACTGCCTAGATGCCCTGAGCACAGCTGATCTCGCCTGATCTTGGAAGCTAAGCAGGGTCGGCCCTGGTTACTACTTGGATGGGAGACCACCAGGGAATCTCAGGTGCTGTAGGCGCCTGGAGTAGGAACTGGCAAACCACTCCAGTACTCCTGCCAAGAAAACTCCATGGACATGGGGTCACAAAGAATCAGTCACAATTGTAATGACACAACAACAACAACAACAACAACAACAACAACAACAACAACAACAACAACAACAACAACTTTAGGGAGACATTCTCTCACTGAACCCCCACTGATTCAATGGGGCGACACCAGCTGCAGTTGACTGTATGGAATAACAGGATGTTAGGCCATGGTTTCTCATCCTAGCTTGATCTGGCAAACCACAATTAAAGCTAACTGTGGTTGCTGGTTCAGATTCAGTGACACAAAGAGCAATCTGTTGAAAATAGGTGTGGAGTGCTTCCTTGCCCCCCAAAAAAAAAGTCTTGCTGCACTATAGGGATCAGCCAACATGTATGTGCAACATTAAACTATGGTTTAGAACTAGAGATGGGCATGAACCTTGGTTCAGAGGTTTGTCCCAGTTCGTGAAGGCAGCAGCACACGGAGGCTCGATCAGCCACTCCCCTGGCACAGCGTGCTTGCTTCCTCCATCTCCTCGGTTAATCTCCCAGTCCTGGCAACAGCTCAGGCTTCTCTGCCTTGCCCTCTTGGCTGATCTCCCACTCAGACAAAAGGGCAGGGCAGGGAAGTCTGTGCTCTTGTCCATGACTGGGAGATCAGCCATGGAGGTTGAAAGAGCAAGCGAGCTAGGCCTGGTGAGTGGCTGATCAGCCAGGCTGGGGGCAGGGGAGGGGAGCAACAGCATCTGTGCTGCCACCTTTACAAACTGGGACGAATCTCCATGCCCATCTCTATTTAGAACTGTATCTGAACAAGGAACCATGGGAAATGTCATTTGGTGTGAATGATGGGTCTACAAACTGTGAAATATGTGACTCCACTTGTTCACTTAGCTCAGTGTTTCCACGGTCCAACGATATACAAATATGAAAAATAATTTTAAAAGCATTATTTTTTAAAAAAAAAAAAATAAAACCAGTACTAAACCTACATTTAAGAGCAACAGTGTGCCACAATCCATTGGGAGGGGGGGGAATACCTTATCTCAGACAGCTAGTCACTGGGGCCTTCTCGGCAGCTGCCCCTAAGCTATGGAATGCCCTCCCGAGTGAGACCCACCTGGCGCCAACATTGATGGCATTTCGGCGCCAGGTAAAAACCTTCCTGTTCCAGAAGTTTTTTAATTGACGCAATATAGATTGTGGGTCCTCTGATGGCAGTTTTAGTGTAAGGTTTTTATTATTGCTTTGATTATTTATTGATATTTTATGTTTTAGCTGTTTTAATTCTTTTGATTGTAAGCCGCCCGGAGACCTTTGGATAGTGGGCAGCATATAAGTTGTAAAAATAAATAAATAAATAAATAAATAAATAAATAAATAAAAAATAAAAATAAAACGCCTGCCTGAAGATAAAGGTTTTTGCCTGCTTGACAAGTACTTTCTCTGTTCTTCCAGAGTCTTATCCTGCTCCTGCTCCTTCCGAGTACAGGGAGGCAATAGCTCATACCTTGAGAGTGATGGAGGTGGCTCTGGGAGGAATATTGATTCTGTGCTTCACCAACCCCTGGTCGTTGCTAAGGATTTCGGCCTCCTCCCGGGTGGAGGTCCCGCCCAACTCGGCGGAGACATGGACTGTGAGGCGAGGAGCCAGCGTGCCATCTGGGAGCGAAACAGTAGCCTAGGTGCACAAATAGATAACGAAAAAGCAAGACTCAAAAGAAATACCCACCCAGGACGCTTTGTGACAACACGCACGCAAGGAGTCAAGGAACCAGTGCAAAAGGTAATGAAGCAAAGGTAAAAGGAATGAATTGCACAGATATAGGATGGGAGATACCTGGCTGCAGAACAGTACATGTGAAAGAGATCGGGGAGTCCTAGTGGACCACATATTGAACATGAGCCAGCAGTGTGATGCGTTGGCCAGGAAAGCCAATGCGATTCTTGGTTGCATCAACAGAGGCATAGTGTCTAGATCAAGGGAAGTGATAGTGCCACTCTGTTCTGCTCTGGCCAGACCCCACCTGGAGTACTGTGTCCAGTTCTGTGCGCCTCAATTTAAAAAGGATGTTGACAACCTCGAGCGGGTGCAGAGGAGGGCGACCAGGATGGTTAAAGGTCCGGAAGAAATGTCTTATGAGGAACAACTTAGGGAACTGGGGATGTTTAGCCTCTCTAAAAGAAGGCTGAGGGGAGGATATGATAGCTATGTTTAAATATTTGAAAGGATGTCATATGGAAGAGGGAACATGTTTGTTTTCCATGGCTCCAGAGACTAGGACTCGGGGCAATGGTTTCAAACTACAGGAAAAGAGATTCCATTTAAATATTAGGAAGAACTTTCTGATGGTTAGAGCTGTTTGGCAGTGGAATCTGCTGCCACAAAGGAGGGTGGTGGAGTCTCCTTCTTTGGAGGTTTTTAAGCAGAGGCTGGATGGCCATCTGTCAGGAGTCTGTTCAGGTTGATCTCAAAAGCTAAAATTTTAAGGGCATTTGAAGACATTTTCAGAGACACTTTGAATGGGATGGAATGTTACAAATATTATGGCATTTTGAAATCAACCTTATTTAAAACATACAAGACAAACAGAAGTCTGAGTAGCTTAGGAACAGCCAGTGGAACACACAAGAGAACAAGTTACTTCTCCAACACCGCAAAAAGTAACAGCAATAAGCTACTTATCAACCTCGGTAACTAGCAAGTTTATTTTTAAAAGTTATTCTCCCAGCTCTAGAGGCAAAAACACGCACCAGCACGTCGAATGGGGCTCCGGGAACAAAATGGCGCTTGGTTTTGGACAGGTCCACCAAATAAGGAGACAACACAAATTTCACTGAGGCGAGCTCTTGTTCCTCCAGCTCCCCACCTGCAAGAATGAGGGAAGGAAAGTTAATGAAGGAAAAGGAGGCCAGCTTGATTTTCTTTCCCTCAGGTGGACACAGACAAGGGAGAACCACGTAAACAGGCCCACTTGTTTCCGTTTCTACCTCAGTGGTGGTTTGGAAAGTGGGGCTTTTTTTGCATCTGAGGCTGAAGAGCGGAAGTAATGGAATGAGGTAAAAACCTTGTTTCAGGGCACTGGATGACCCCACTACACACACACACACACACACACACACACACACACACACACACACACACACATACAGGGAAGAACTACTACTACAAAACAGGGAAAGATGAATACTACTACTACTACTACTACTACTACACACACACAGGGAAAGATTACTACTACTACTACTACTACTACTACTATTACACACACACACACACAGGGGTAGAAGACGACGACGACGACGACTACTACTACTACTACTACTACTACTACACACACACATACAGACACAGGGAAAGACTAGTACTACTACTACTACTACGACTACGACTACGACTACGACTACTACAAACACACACACACACAGAGGGGGAAGAAGACTACCCCTGCACTGATTCCTTCACAGTTGCAGCTATAAGGATGAGCACCCTGGACATCAAGACTATGAGGGCCCAGGCGGTTGTTTTCTCTGTGCTTGTGAATAGAGAGAAAGCAGCAGGGTCCCCTAGCCTGCCTCTAGGCTAGCCCTTCAGATCAGGAAGGTATGAAGCAGGTGGGAAGCCCTGTACATGCTGAGCCTGAAGACAAAATGGACCGACAACATTTGTACAAGCCTGTCACCCTATTCCAAAATCCGGAGTTTGTCAATCTCCTCTGACAAACAATTTCTGAAACCATCATGCTCCCTGATAATAGAAGTCACTTTCCCAGGGGGAAAAAAGATTGGAAGGGATTAAGTCCTTACACTTCCTTCCTCCCTTTATTTCTTTTCTTTTATATACCGTGGTACCTTGTATAAAGGAATTAATTCGTTCCAAATGAAATCCTGTTAAACAAATTTTCCTTTATAGAAATTTTCCATAGGAATGTATTAAAAACAGAGGAATCCCTCATCGCCACCATTTTTCTGTTGTACAGATTCACATAGCATAGGCAATTCTGTTAAGCAAGTTTCCCCCTATCTCCTGAATTTTTTATGTTGTACAGATTTTATGTTATACAAACCATTTGTTATATGAGGGTCCACTGTATCTATATCCCGGGTTTTTCTCCAGTCAAGTCCAAGAGGCGTATATTTATCATCATGCGAACCCTGCGGCAAAGGTTGAGCTTACACACTAATTGGCCCAAGATCACACAGTACGATTTTAAGTAAACCACCCGTAGGTGCTGTCAAGTCAATTCTAACTTATGGCGACTCTTTCCAAGGTTTCCAAGGCAAAAATACTCAGAGGTAGTTTCTCCTCTCCTTCTTCTGGGGGCCTCCAGGGGTTGCACAGCGTGCCCAAGGCCACCCCTGCGGGCTCTTTTCCAGGAAGCCTAGTGGGAAATCGAACTCTTCTGTAGCTGGAGATGTAAACCACCGAGCTATACAGCTGCCAGTGACTGAACTATCCAGCTAGCTTAAGTAAACCACAATCACCCACATCTAGCTCATGGAGCAATGTGGTGACTCTCCCTTACAGTGGACCCTTGTATAACAAATGGTTTGTATCACATAAAATCTGTACAACATAAAAAAATTCCAGAGATCGTGGAAATTTGCTTAACAGAATCACCTATGGGGCAAATCCGTACAACATAAAAATGGTTGCAATTAGGGATTACTCTGTTTTCAATGCATCCCTATGGGAAATTTGTACAAAGGAAAATTTGCTTAACAGAATTTCATTTGGAACGAATTGATTCCTTTATACAAGGTACCACTTGTAATTTACTACAGAAGATCTCAAGTGTTAAGGAAACCCTAATACTCTCTGCGTGCAAATGTTGACAGATAGGTGGGTGGTAAAGGTGTCATAATATGTAGAATTGACAAAATATATGTAATGTATATTTAACAGAGTGAAAAGAGAATTTGTAAAATGGAGTCAGTCAAAAATGCAATGTCATGATGTTAGCCACAAGTGCAAGGAATTAGAAATCACTAGCAGGTTAAGTGATTCAGCACAGGTGGAATAGTTAATGACATCATGGTGTGTCAGAATGTGATTGGTTAAAATCATGTCTGATGAGTTCCAAATTTATATAAGAACTGGCTGTAATAATGTTAAATTGGGACTGTTTATGGTGAGAAACAGTACCCCACACTCTGTTGCTTTTGTATATATGTTATCGCTTGGTGTTATGCTGTTGTTATTTGCTGTATATTTGCTGTATATATTCAATATAAGAGTTTTATTCTAAGTCATGTTTCTTTGTCTCTCCGTTTCTAAGTTCTGATAATACTTATAACAATTATCTACACTTTGTCTACATGCTACTGCTGCTAAGCTCATGTTTTTCTCTGCTATACGCATGTGTGTATTTTCTTTTCATAATCCCTTAATTATTGTTTGATAAAAGGTTTAGCTAGATGGGTGGTAAAGGTAAAGGTAAAGGTTTCCCCTGCACATGCGTGCTAGTTGTGTCCGAGTCTAGGGGCTCATCTCCGTTTTCAAGCCAAAGAGCCAGTGTTGTGCAAGTCCGTGGCCACGTGGCCAGCATGGCTGCATGGAACACTGTTTTACCTTCCCACTTTTTACGGCGGTACCTATTTATCTACTTGCATTTACGTGCTTTCAAACGGCTAGGTTGGCAGGAGCTGGGCTTAGCAGCAGGAGCTCGCTCTGCTGCATGGCAACCGGGATTCGAACTGCCGAGCTGCCGACTTTGCAGCCAACCATTTCGGCGCTCTAGCCTGATGAGCCACCATGCCTACACTATAGGGGTGGGATATCAATCCAATCCAATCCAATCAAATAATATCAAGAGGGGGAAACCTTGTCAGGGGCTTTAGCTCAGTATTGTGGTTATATACGCCCTTTTAAAGGGTCTTCCTACAGCCAGGCTTACTTGCTAATTCTATGACAGTAGCGGCAATGTAGAGCGATGTTCCAGCAAGGTCCTGCAGAGGGCGCCCCAGCTTCTCCGAGAGAACACTGCGTTGTAGGGTTAGGGAGCCCCGTCCATCAGCGATCTAATAAGGAGAGAATTAGGATCCAGTAGTGGCAGTGTGTAAAACACACACACACACACACACACACAGCAGAACACGAGTGCAACTCTCCAATAACCTTGGAAGAAACCTTGGGAGGCATTAAAACAGGAACAGGCAATTTCTGGAATCTTCTGAGTCAGGGGTTCCCAGCCTTCCCGATTCTTGGACAACATATCCAGAAATCCTGGCTAGCACAACTAGGAGTTGAAGGCTCTTGGGAGTTATGAGTCCCAAGAGCAGTTCATAACAGACCTGGGGACTGGGATAAGCAGTGTGGTGGCCAACTTTGCGGATGACACAAAACTTTTCTGGGTGGAGAAGACCAGAGAAGATCGTAAAGAGCTCCAGAAGGATCTCTCCAAAGTAGGAGAATGGGCTATGTAATAGCAAATGCATTTCAATGTAGAAAAATTTAAAGTAATACCTATTGGGGCAAAAAAAAATCCAAACTTTATCTATCAACTCATGGGCTCTGAGCTGGATGTTTCCAAAGGGGATTGGACAGATTCCTGGAGGAAAAGTCCATCACAGGTCACAAGCCATGATGGGGATGTGTAATCTCCAGGCTTAAAATCGAGGTACTCCAAGGGCCAGATTCAGGGGAATGGCATCAGGAGACAGATATCTAGTCTTGTGCGCTCCCAGAAAGGCATCTGGTGGGGCCACTGTGAGATACAGGAAGCTGGACTAGATGGGCCTTTGGCCTGATCCAGAATTCTTATGTTATGTTGTTATGGTTCCTTAAGTTTGGGAACCATTGGCTCAAGGGTCATTTTTGCCTTATTTATTATTTTATTTTGAATATTTTTAGCCCACCTTTCTCCTTGGAAAAGGGCCCGAGATGGCCTACAATAATGGGGACAATATACAGCCCAGAACATTTAAAACATATTCAAGTTTATGAACAGAGAATTAGAAGAGGCATCTTACAACAATAAAAAGGCAACATTAAAGCTAAAAAGAGCTTGTGAACAGTTAAAAACACAGGTGTTCTTATGAGATCAGTCAATGCAATCATGGATGGTAATCCACGTAAAAGTCACATAACAAGTGACTAAAAGTCCATCATTCAGGGAAAGCTTCCCTGAAGAGGAAGGTCTTGGCCTGTTTCTGGAAGCAGAGATGGGCCAGTCCTGGCCTCCAGCGGGAGGGAGGTCCAAAGTCTGGGAGCAGGAACAGAAAAGGCCCTTTCATGTGTTCTTAGGTGACCCTCCAAGGTTTTTCTATGGATCTTGAAGGATCACATTTCCCCTCAGGCACCCTGGAGGCTGTCACTCAAAATCTCAAATTACTGCCTTCAGGGCATGGATCAAGTGGATAGAGGGAAGCTCTTTTTCCTCTCACGCAATACCACCCCTGGGGGGGTCATCCACTCAGACTGAGGGTAGGGGGAGTCGGAACACAGTAAAAAAAATCTTGACCCCCCCCATGTTGTTAGGCGATGGAACTCCTTGCCACAGGATGTGGTGATGGCATCTGCCCTTGATGGCTTTAAAAAGGGATCGGACCGATTTCTGTAGGAAAAGTCCATCGCAGGGGGCAAGCCATGATGGGGATCCGTGTTCTCTCTAGGTTTAAAAGGAGAGCACCTCAAAATGCCAGACGCACGGGAGTGGCATCGGTATCTAGTTGTGTCATGTTCTTCCTGAGGCCCAGGAGAGATAACTGGCCCATGAGGTTGGACTAGGTGGGCCCTGGTCCATGGTTTTTATGTTCTTCAGCTCCCCAAAACTTCAGGAGTGTCTGTGTGTTGTAATTACCCATTGTTGTTGTTGTTGTTCAGTCGTTCAGTCGTGTCCGACTCTTCGTGACCCCATGGACCAGAGCTCGCCAGGCCTTCCTATCCTCCACTGCCTCCCGGAGTTTTGTCAAATTCATTTTGGTTGCATCGATGACACTGTCCAACCATCTCATTCTCTGTCGTCCTCTTTTCCTTTTGCCTTCGATTTTTCCCAGCATCAGGGACTTTTCCAGGGAGTCCTCTCTTCTCATGAGGTGGCCAAAGTACTGGAGCCTCAGCTTCAAAATCTGTCCTTCCAGTGAACATTCCGGGTTGATTTCTTTCAGAATGGATAGGTTTGATCTCTTTGCAGTCCAGGAGACTCTCAAGACTCTCCTCCAGCACCACAGCTCAAAAGCATCAATTCTGCGGCGATCAGCCTTCTTTATAGTCCAGCTCTCACTTCCATACATCACTACTGGAAAAACCATAGCTTTGACTATCCTGACCTTAGTTGGCAAACTGATGTCTCTGCTCTTTAGTATGCTATCTAGGTTTGCCATTGCTTTCCTCCCAAGAAGCAGGCGTCTTTTTATTTCATTGCTGCAGTCGCCATCTGAAGTGATCAAGGAGCCCAAGAAAATAAACTCTGTCATTGCCTCCATTTCTTCCCCTTCTATTTGCCAGGAGGTGATGGGACCAGTGGCCATGATCTTAGTTTTTGATGTTGAGCTTCAGCCCATTTTTTCCACTCTCCTCTTTCACCCTCATTAAGAGGTTCTTTAATTCTTCCTCACTCTCTGCTATTAGAGTAGTATCATCTGCGTATCTGAGGTTGTTGATATTTCGTCCGGCAATCTTAATTCCGGCTTGTGATTCATCCAGACCGGCCTTTCTCATGATGTACTCTGCATATAAGTTAAATAGGCAAGGTGACAGTATACAGCCTTGTCGTACTCCTTTCCCAATTCTAAACCAGTCAGTTGTTCCATATCCAGTTCTGACAGTTGCTGCTTGTCCCACATATAGATTTCTTAGGAGACAGATAAGGTGGTCAGGCACTCCCATTCCTTTAAGGACTTGCCATAGTTTGTTGTGGTCTACACAGTCGAAGGCTTTGGCATAGTCAATGAAGCAGAAGTAGATGTTTTTCTGGAACTCTCTGGCTTTCTCCATAATCCAGCGCATGTTGGCGATTTGATCTCTAGTTCCTCTGCCCCTTCGAAATCCAGCTTGTAGTTCTGGAAGTTCTCTTTCCACATACTGCTGAAGCCTGCCTTGTAGAATTTTGAGCATAACCTTGCTAGCATGTGAAATGAGTGCAATTGTGCGATAGTTGGAGCATTCTTTGGCGTTTCCTTTCTTTGGGATTGGGATGTAAACCGATTTTTTCCAGTCCTCTGGTCACTGCTGGGTTTTCCAAATTTGCTGGCATACCTTATGCAGCACCTTTACTGCATCCTCTTTTAAGATTTTAAAGAGTTCAATTGGAATGCCGTCACCTCCACTGGCCTTGTTGTTTGCAATGCTTTCTAAGGCCCACTTGACTTCACTTTCCAGGATGTCTGGCTCCAAGTCAGCAATTACGCTATCTTGGTTATCAGGGACATCCAGATCTTTCCGATATAATTCTTCTGTATATTCCTGCCATCTCTTCTTGATCTCTTCTGCTTCAGTTAGGTCCCTACCATTTTTGTCCTTTATCATATCCATCTTTGCACGAAATACCCCTTTAATATCTCCAATTTTCTTGAACAGATCTCTGGTTTTTCCTTTTCTGTTGTTTTCCTCTATTTCTTTGCACTGTTCATTCAAGAAGGCCGCCCTGTCTCTCCTTGCTATTCTTTGGAAGTCTGCATTCAATTTTCTGTATCTTTCCCTTTCTCCCTTGCATTTTGCATCCCTTCTCTCCTCCGCTATTTGTAGGGCCTCGTTGGACAACCACTTTGCTTTCTTGCATTTTCTTTTCTTTGGAATATTTTTCATTGCAGCCTCCTGTACAATGTTACAAGCCTCCATCCATAATTCTTCAGGTGTTCTGTCCACCAAATCTAGTTCCTTGAATCTATTCTTCACTTCCACTGTGTATTCATATGGGATTTGACTTAGGTTATACCTAACTGGCCCAGTGATCTTCCCTACTTTCTTCAGTTTAAGTTTGAATTTTGAAATAAGAAGCTGATGATCTGAGCCACAGTCAGCACCAGGTCTTGTTTTTGCTGACTGTATAGAGCTCCTCCATCTTTGGCTGCAGAGAACATAGTCAATCTGATTCCGGTATTGTCCATCTGGTGATGTCCATGTGTAGAGTCGCCTTTTATGTTGTTGGAAAAGAGTGTTTGCAATGACCAGCTTGTTCTCTTGACAAAACTCAATTAGCCTTTGCCCTGCTTCATTTGGAACTCCAAGGCCAAACTTGCCAGTTATTCCTTTTATCACTTGACTCCCTACTTTAGCATTCCAATCCCCTATGATGAGAAGAACATCTTTCTTTGGTGTCAGTTCTAGAAGTTCTTGTAAGTCTTCGTAAAATTGGTCAATTTCAGACAAACTTGGATTACTGTGATGTTCAAAGGGCTGCCTTGGAATCGTACCGAGATCATTCTATCATTTTTTAGGTTGTATCCCAGCACTGCTTTTCTCACTCTATTGTTGACTGTGAGGGCTACTCCATTTCTTCTATGGGATTCTTGCCCACAGTAGTAGATGTGATAGTCATCTGAACTGAATTCACCCATTCCTGTCCATTTAAGTTCACTGATACCCAGGATGTCAATGTTTATTCTTTCCATCTCACGTTTGACCACATCCAGCTTACCCTGGTTCATAGATCTCACATTCCAGGTTCCTATGCAGTATATTTCTTTGCAGCATTGGACTTTCCTTTCTCTTCCAGGCACGTCTGCAGCTGAGCGTCCTTTCGGCTTTGGCCCAGCCACTTCATTAGCTCTGGAGCTACTTGTACTTGTCCTCCGCTCTTCCTCAGTAGCATGTTGGACACCTTCCGACCTGAGGGGCTCATCTTCCAGCGTCATATCTTTTAGCCTTTTGTTTCTGACCATGGGATGTTCTTGGCAGGGATACCGGGGTGGCTTGCCAGTTCCTACCCCAGGAAGTCTTATTACAGGCCTCATTGTCAGCAGTGTAATTAGCCTTACAATGATGAAAGCACAGTTCAGCCTGTTTTATTTTGTAGCCTCACCGATCAACTGGGACACAAAAGTAGAAATGTGCCCCATTTATAAGATATTCCAGACTGAGGCAGAATTACCCATTAGCCATTTATATATCATTCCCACACTCCTGTTTGAGGCCAGAAATGTTCTTCCCCATCCCAACAAAGAGAGAGAGAGAGAGAGAGAGAGAGAGACTCACTGGGAATTGCTAAGCCATTTTCTGGGACAACGTAGCCCACATCTGACTGACCTAATTTGTATCATCAGATCAGTTCCAATGCCTCTTTCCCCCTACCGCAGCCTCCCACCAGATACGCAGGCATCAGGTACGCAGACAAAACCATGTTATTGACTCCCCATATAATCCCCTACCACAGCCCATGCTGGGGCTTCTGGGAGTCAGACTGCAAAATATCAGAAGGGCCAAAGTCCCATTTTAAGGGGTTGAATTCTTGAATCTTGCTGTCCGCTCTAGGCTTCGGACCTCAGACACGTAAAGAACTAAGCTTCAGTCTGTGCAGAAGGAAAGAGGATGGTTGAGCATGTGCAGAAAGCACTGCCTCACGACCGAGTAAGTGTCATAGCTCTTCCCCTCTGGGAGGCTTCCCCTCTCCTCCCTCCTCTGGCTCCATGAGCCACTCACCTGGCCCAGCGTGCTTCCTTCCTTCACCTCTTCGGTTGATCTTCCACTCCTGGCAACAGCCCAGGCTTCTCTGCCTCCCCCCACCCCTTGGCTGATCTCCCACTTGGACAAAAGGGGGGAAACCTTGGGTTCTCTTACCGTGACCTGTTGCTCCAGTCCTGGGATGTATGTTTTTCCGCCATCCTCATCACTTACTCCAAACCTCACGTAAGCTCTGCCAGTGATACCCTTCCCATAGAAAAATCTGCACAGAGGAAAGAAACCACTAAGAACACAAAGGTTTTGCTCTTAGATCCATGGGTTGGACAGCTCCCGACTGTCGCCACCCTGTGGAATCCAACGTACGATAGACGTTGAACAGCCCCTCCCTCCCAATCTTCAAGTGGGATGCTTTTAAGGGGATCCTCCCTTGAATTAATATAAATCTGAGCCATCTGGTCCAGTCATCACTTAGGTTTTAGGTACATTGATTTCTGGTCAATTTTAATTTCGAATTGGAGATGGGCATGAACCTCAGCTTGGAGGCTTGGCCCAGTTCGTAGAGGCAACATCCCGGGTGCTGCTGATCCCCCTCTCCTCCCTCCTCTGGCTCCATGAGCCACTCACCTGGCCCAGCGTGCTTCCTTCCTTCACCTCTTCAGTTGATCTCCCACTCCTGGCAACAGCCCAGGCTTCTCTGCCTCCCCCCACCCCACTTGGCTGATCTCCCACTTGGACAAATGGGCAGGGCAGAGAAGACTGTGCTGTTGCTCCTGACTGGGAGATTAGCCGAGGAGGCTAAAAAAGCCAGCGAGCAGGCGCTGGTGCGTGGCTGGATTGGCCAAGGAAGCAGGGGAGGGGGATCAGCAGCACCTGCGCTCCCACCTTTACAGACTGGGACGAACCTCCAAACCAAGGTTCGTGCTCATCTCTGTTTAGAACTGCATCCAAACAGTATACTATCATATATCCTCTCAGTCTCCTTTTTTAAGGCCTATACATGACCAGTTCTTTCGGTCTTTCCTCATAAGGCTTGGTTTCCAGGCCCCTCCTTGTCGTTGTTGCCTTCCTCTGAACGTGTTTATTTACTGTATTTCATTATTTATCTATTGGATTTTCATAGCGCCCCCCCCCATGGCAGCAAGGATACTCTGTTCCGATTATCAGCATCCTTCTTGAAGTGCGGCGGCTAGAACAGGACACAGCACTCAAGATGAGGCCTGCGTGGTGTGTGTGTGTGTGTGTGTGTGTCGTTACAGTCATGACCGACTCTTCGTGACTCCATGTCCATGGAGCTTTCTTGGCAGGAATACTGGAGTGGTTTTGCCAGCCTTCCCTGGTGGTCTCCCATCCAAGTACTAACTAGGGCCGACCCTGCTTAGCTTCTGAAATCAGGCGAGATTGGATGTGCTTAGGGCATCTAGGCAGCTGCTCAAGATGAGGCCTAACCAGTACCAAATAGAGAGGAACTAGTACTTAGCAAGATTTGGAGACTATATTTCTCTTTATGTAGCCTAAAATTGCATTTGCCTTTTTTTTTTTTTTTTTCGGGGGGGGGCAGCCACATCACACTCGTTGGCTCATATTCAGCTTGTGCTCTGCGGCAATTCCAAGATCCTTCTTGCTCGTAGAGTTGCTGAGCCAGTTCTCCAATCAGTCGCCATGACGAAAAGGCCAACCACACAATACAACCTCAAATTGTAATAGATCTTGAACACGTCTCTGAGCTTTAAAACGTGCTGCAAATCTTGCTCCACAACATGGGCTGGAAACATACAGAAAAACCTTGGTTCTGAGCACAATTCATTCTTGCAAACCAAAACACTCTTCTATCAAAGCAAATTTCCCCATAAGAAATCATGGAAACTCAGATGATTCGTTCTGGAGGCCCACAGACCACATACTGTACAGACAAAACGCCAATGCTCACAAAATAAGTTGGCTAGAAGTCCACTCCACATCCACACCATGGTTTAGGTAGCTGGCTGCGGAATCTGCTCTGCTTGGGACTAACAACTGGATTTTACTCTGTATTTTAATGTGACGATAATAAAGTGCAATTTGTAGCCCTATACACACTTGACAAGCTGCCCCACGAGTAGAAATATTTTGAAAAAATAAGAAAATGTTGAAAACAAATTTAATAAAAATATAAATATAAAGAAAAATAAAACTCTAACCTGCACACTCCAGGCTGGGGCAAGGAAGACCTCTCCTCCTCTCTCCTCCTCTCTGCTTTAGAGGCTGCCTGAGACGGAACGTCACAACCAATCCAGCAGGGAGAGGGAGGGAGAGCCACCACTGGCTCACTTGCAATCATGTGACCTGCTCCAGTGCTTGGATTGCAAGACACTGCTTGTTGATCAAGGCGAAATTTAAAAGAAATGTTTGCTTGTCTTGCAAAATGCTCTTAAACCAAGTTACTCTTAAACTGCAACATGTTTGCGAAGACTTCTGCAAGGGAGAGCAAACTGTAGCAGAAAGGGTGAACCTCCAGGAGGGCAACATACTTAGCTTCGATGTCGATCTGCAATCCAGAGTCCTGCTGTTCTGACACAAGGATGTATTTCCGTTGTGGCACAATCGTCACTTCGAAATGGGGCAGCACTGATGAGAAAAAAAGACAGCTCAACATTGGCAGTATTTTCCCGTGTACAAGACTAAAAAAATTGTTAGACCAAAAACTGAGGATCATCTTATACACAGAGGTAAGCCGAGGAGAGAACCAGGAGGTTGCAAAACTGTAATTTTGGGTTAGGAAAGTGGGGGTCATCTTATAGATGGAAAAATGCAAGTGATAGGTGCTGTTTCCCTAGACATCTTTCAATTCTGCACCAACGCCTTTTGCTACTTGTGATCAGAGAGCTGCATACCATCTCCTGGGGCCCAAAGGCAGCACCTCAGCAGCTCCGGGGCTCTGCGGCACACAGAAACTACCCCGAAAATGTTGTGGTGCTTTTTTTCACACGGGTTCTGACTTGGGGTTCAAAGCATCTCATTCATGAAGCTACCCTTGTTTCCTCCAACTGGGGGCACAGCCTCATCTGGAACCCTGCAAACATGAAATTCCTTGCCCGACTTTACAGGTCCGACCTGTCAAAGGCTGATACTTCACGTCCCTCTCGCTGCAGTTAGCGGCCCCGCTGGAGACTGGTTCGAAGGAACGTAACCTCACGTCCTTGTGGGGTCAATCCGAGTTCAAAGGAACGGAACCTCACGCCCTTGTGGGGTCAATCCGAGTTCAAAGGAACGGAACCTCACGTCCTTGTGGGGTCAATCCGAGTTCACCCCTACCTCACGCCCTGAATCAATCCGAGCAAAGGAACGGAACCTCACGCCCTTGGGGGTCAATCCGAGATTCCCACGCCCTGGAGCTGCGCTCCAAGGGAATCTTTTGGAGCAATCTTTTCAATTCTTCTCGATCCGTGTTGAAAACCGATTTCAACACGGAGGCAAGTTCACCTCGGCTCGAGGAAGGACGTGAAGTAACCACCAAAGTCACCTGTCGTGTGAAGCGGAGAGCAGTGTTCACTGCCCATTGCCACTTCCTCCTCCTCCTTGGTTGCTTCCATCGCTGCAAAAAGAGATCGAAGCAACCAAGAAAGAGGAGGAGGTGGCCATCGCGCCTCCCTTCCAAACTATTAACAAGCCCGACCTGTTAAAGTCCTCTGTCTGATGGGAAAGCGGAAAGCAGCCAAAGGCTTCCCCAAGCCTTGGAAGGGAAGTGCTTACATCCGAGGACACGCTTACTCAGAGGTAAGCACTCGCCTTCCAAACCGCCCAGGCTTCTCCCTCAATCAAGGGCAGCCAAAAGCTGCTCTCCTCAACCCCCCCCCCCAGCTGATTTTGACAGGTCAGACTTGTCAAAGTCAGCTGTCTGGCAGAAAGCAGAAAGCAGCTTTCAGCTGCCCTTGATTGGGAGTGTTGGGACAGCCTTCCCATAGGAATGCATTTAAAACCTATTAAATTCCTATAGGAAACCACTGTTCAACTTACGAATTATTCAACTTCCAAAGATGTCTTCGGAACAGATTTAAAATGTACGTTGAGGTACCACTGTAGCAGGACTCCCACCAGAACTCTTGTCGTCCAAATGATGCAAGGACCAGGCAAGATCAAAATGATTTCATTTGAGTTTTTGCAACCTCACATGCTGCTTTTAGTGGTTTTCGCTGGGCAGGAGGGACTGTCAATCTACCCAGCACTAGCCAATTGTTCTCTCCTGCCTCTAAATTCAAAGACAGGCTTCCCTCTCTCTAGGCTCTGTTGGAAGAAGTCTGTTGAGGTTCAGCTCTGTCAGCAGTCATGTTTGCCAGCTTGATGTTCATTCTGTTCAACCGTAAGCAATGAAACATTTTATTATTTCTCCTACTGCTGTCTCCAAATGAGTTACTATGACTGTTAAGTGCCAGTTAAGGAAAAAAAGAGATCGACTAATCTGGGGAATGTGAAACTATTCTCCTCTGCGAACCTCTGCACATATGCCAGGTAGCTAGAGGAGTTTAGTTAGAAATGCAAAACTGCACAACAGCATTGGTGGATTCACTGGCACTCGGTTCGGGGGCTGTACATAAAAATACCCTCGTGACATTTAAATTGTAACAGCTAATAGGCACGGCGCAAAAAGAAAAGGGGAGAGGAAGGGAGAAGAAAAACGAAAAGCACTCCTATCTTCCATTTCTTGTCAACCATGAAACAATGACCCACAAGTGGAGTGAAAATTAAACAAGAGAGGATAAAATGAAAGCCACATGGGCTGTTATAACTAGAAGCAATTTGATTTGAGTTGAGTTTGATTGTGTACTTGTGGTTCATTGTTTCCCGTTGTTATTTTCTCATTCTTGTGGTAAACCGCCCAGGGAGGCCTTTAGTGCCAGACGGGCTGTATCAAAACAAAACAAAGAAACATGTCAGTTTCAGTCACCGATGAAGGGGAAATGAATCACCAGGACTTCCTAACAGGAGGGAATCTGATTTTGAGTGCCTCTCTTTCAGATACCGTGACAGGGGAGCAGGGCTGTTTCTGTCCAAGGCCTGCCTGCCAACTGACAGGCCCAAATGGAAAGCCCAGGAGGTCTTCGGGCACTAAAAAAACAAACAAAGGCTTAATAAAATTTGAACCGCCACAGAGAAATCAAGGCCATAGCTCAGGCATGTCCAAACTTCGACCCTCCAGGATGTTTTGGACCACAACTCCCACAGTCCTTTGCCATTGGCAATCTAAGTTTAGGATTCTGGGAGTTGTGGTCCAAAACATCAGGAGGACCAGAGTCTGGACATGCCTGCCATAGCTGGTAAAATCTTGACTAGATTACAATCAATACAGGACACAAGAATATGCTATCTGTATTAGAGGGAGAGGATAGGGGAGATTGAGGGAAATCTCTAAGCCCAACACTCCATCAGGTGAAGTGCTGGCTGACATGCAGGGCCTTAAGAGTGGCCGTATACAAGGGGGGGAATGGTGACTTCCAGAACATACCATATTTTTTCACCTCAAACTCTGCTGACATGTTAGAATTCAGCGTGTTGATAAACTGGGCCGTGATGCGCCATATGCCAGGCCTGGATGGGAGGGAAAGAGAGAGAATCAAACTCAGAGCCAGTCCAGAGAAGGCCAGGAAGCAAAGAAACGCTGAAATAATTCCACAGGCCCTGTCAGGATTTTCAGCAGATTATAGCCTCTGGCACCAGCACCGACGGCGTGACTTCCTTCCGTTGACTAGAATTTACGCACAGCCCACGGGAAGAACCCACACTCTCCCATCTGGAAGTTGAGTCATGGCAACTGAACTTCTTTTTCTTGAGATATTGAAATGTTTCGCTGCTCATGCAAACGGCTTCGTCCTGTTTGGATGAGCAGCAAAGGCTCCAATCCCTCAAGAAAAAGATGTCCAGGAGCTATGACTCAACATCCAGGTAAACTCACCCGGGAGACATTTAAAATAAATTTAGACAACCCCCTGGCAGGTGTATGATTTGAATTCCTGCATGAAGCAGAGAGTTGGACTCGATGGCCTTATACTGTAGATTGTTTCCAACTTCATTATTATGTTCTATGATTATAGAGTTTGGAGGGGTTCTTCTCTCCTCCAACCTCTCTTGATGCCTCCTACCCATCCCAGTTTTCATTTATTTAATAATAACAATTAATAATTAACAACAACAACAACAACAGCTACAACAGCTGTATGTCTGTGGAGATTCTCAGTCATCCAGGTGAGTTTAGCTGGAAGCTGAGTCATGGCAACTGGACTTGAGAGATTGAAACATTTCGCTGCTCATCCAAACAGCTGGCGAAACGTTTCAATCTCTCAAGAAAACAACAATGGTTGTTTGTTTGTTTGTTGTTGTTGTTGTTGTCCTTCTTATTGTTGCTGTCGTTCTGCAGAACTTGGAAGGGACCTTATGGTTCAATTCCAGTCCCTGTCGAGGAGAACAGTGGCTCAAGATGGATCAAGGTCAGACTAGGCCACATTTCCCCCACACACACACACACACTTTTATGGGATTAAAGGGAATCAGATGGCATCAGTCCACCCCACAATGAGTCCAAAAGGCAATCTAGTTCCTGTTGCAATCACATACAATACAGTACTTTGTCTCAGACCATTTGGTCAGCTGGTGGTCCTGATTCTAGCTCCTCTTCCCTGTTCACCCTATCAAAGATCTTGCATAAGAACATAAGAAGAGCCATGCTGGATCAGGCCAAAGGCCCATCTAGTCCAGCTTCCTATACAGTGGACCCTTGTATAACAAACAGCTTGTATAACATAAAATATGTACAACATAAAAAATTCCGGAGATAGGGGAAATTTGCTGAACATAATCGCCTATGGGGAAAATCCGTACAACATAAAAATGGGATTACTCCATTTTCAATGCATTCCTATGGGAATTTGTATAAAGGAAAATTTGCTTAACATAATTTAGGAATAGGAATAGGAATAGGAATGCAATTTATTGTCATTGTATAAATACAACGAGATTAAAAGTGCCATCCAGTCAGTCATTCACACAACCCAGCATAAAAATCCAAGACGTAAAATCTACAATTTAAAAACAAACCATCCATACACATACTCCAACATTCACATGCCAAAACATCACTTACACTCATTTAAAACTGACATAAAATCCAAACATACCCACATCCCTACACTGGGACAATCCATAAAAACTACAATTTAAAAAACAACAACAGCCATTACCTATACGATATATATGCAACACATTCAACACCAATATTACCCGTCAACTTAATTTTTAACAGAGTTTAGCATGGATAATGCTATTGGGTAAAAACTATTTTTGAATCTTTCCGTCCTTGTTCTAATAGATCTATACCTTCTGCCTGATGGTAGTGGTACAAACAGAGAGTGACCAGGATAAGAAATATCTCCTACAATATTCTGAGCTTTCTTAAGACAGCGGGAGCTGTGTAATTCCTCCAATGTGAGGAGTGGGCATCCGATGATCTTCTGTGCCATATTGATAACCCGCTGGAGTGATTTCCTCTGAGCCACCGTGCAACTGGAACGAATTAATTCCTTTATACAAGGTACCACTGTATCTCACAGTGGCCCCACCAGATGCCTCTGGGAGCGCATGAGACTAGATATCTGTCTCCTGATACCACTCCCCTGCATCTGGCCCTTGAAGTACCCCGGTTTTAAGCCTGGAGATTACACATCTCCATCATGGTGTGTAACCCGTGATGGACTTTTCCTCCAGGAATCTGTCCAATCCCCTTTAGAAGGCATCCAGGCCAGATGCCATCACCACATCCTGTAGCAGGGAGTTCCACAGACTAACAACACACTGGATTAAAAAAATTATTTTGTCTGTTCTGATAAAAGGAATCCCTGGCTGAACAAACAAACCAGCAGGAATCGGGAAGGGGCAGCATTTGCTGACAAGTCGGAATTAAGTTGTACCAATGATTTGGCTCTGATTAGATTGTGGGGTGTTTTTTTCTTCCTCGGTGGCTTGGACTGAGCTCGTGACTTGAAACCCCATCCCCTTTCTTTTTTCTAGGGGTTAAAAAAACTTTTTTAAATGGGGACTTGGACGCGGGGCTTGGAACTAGGTATGAAGGACTCAGGCCTTTGGTATTCAGGCCTGAAGGCTTCCCAGCATCTTTGCCAAGAGAAGCACCTGGGCTTTATTTTATTAACACTAGGCATTCACCGATTGCTGCCTTTCAAAACCTAAACGTCATCCAAATTTGGGGGGGGACTCCAAGTCCCATCATGCCAGCCACTCCCACCTGGACGGACCTGTTAACGCTTGTCAGCGTAACTTACTCAGCGATGTCAGGGATGGACAGGTGATCTTTTATGATGAAATTGTCCGGCCTGCGATCCACTCTCCGGACTTGAATCCCCCGTGGGTTCTGATGGAAAGACGGTGACAGGAAGACCGGTGGCGGAGGTTTTTAAAAAGTAAGAGAAGAAGTAAAATGGTTAAAAACAGTCTATAGGCCACACCCCGTTACAGATCCCTTTTCTTCTGAGTTTGCCAACAAGCTGCTCTTTACCTGCACTGTGATACGAACGGGTTCGGCGGTCGGGCGCAATTTGTGGTCCAAGGCAAAGACCCGGAAATTAACTGGAAAAGAGGGACCAAAAATGACCCATGAGAAAGAAAAGAAAAGCAGATAGCAAATCATAGTCACAAAGGGGTTAAATCTTTTTGCGGCAACAACAGTAGCTTTGCACGGGGGTGGAACAGGGTCAATGGTCCTCTGGAGTAATGGTTCCCAACTTTTTTTTCACTTGTGTACCCCCTTATTTTCACTTGCATACCCACATTTCCATATACAGTATTGTGCCCTTCACATTAGCAGAATGTTTTAATCAACATGGTTGCTGGACTTACAGGATGGACTGAAATGCCTACAATTACATGTAAATATATGCTGGCACTGCCGCGACCCCCATTGAATGTTTGCAAAGCAGAGAAGAGTGAAAGAGGGGCCTGTGAGTGGTGTTCCGCCAAGCATAGATGCTGTAGATGCATGTTAGAACTAGAGATGGGCACGAACCTCAGTTCGGAGGTTTGGCCCAATTTGTAAAAGCAGCAGCACACATGCTCCCACCCGCACCACTTCAACCAATCAGCTACTCGCCAGGCCCAGCTTGCTTGTTTTTTCAACCTCCGTGGCTAATCTCCCAGTCATGGGCAAGAGCACAGACATCTCTGCCCCGCCCTTTTCTCTGAGTGGGAGATCAGCCAAGAAAGCAGGGCAGAGAAGCCTGATCTGTAGCCAGGACTGAGAGATTAGCCAAGGACGTGGAGGAAGAAAGCTAGACTAAAAATTGAGGGCTGTTATCTTATACAGGGAATTAAGCCACCGAGAGAACCGTGCAATTGCAAAACTTTAATTTGGGGTTGGAAAAGTGCGGGTCATCTTTATATACAGTAACCCCTGTCTATTTCGGGGGTTAGGACCCACCCAATCCGCGATCACTGAAAATCCGTGATATGCAGATGCAGGTCGGGTGGGGGGCACAATTTCAAACATTGCACGTCACTTCCTAGCACCCCGGGAGGTGCGGGTGAGGGGCGCGCGATCTTTAAAAAGGGCTCTCAGCCGCGGAGCCGAGCGCTCAGCTCCGCAGCCAAAACCTCTTTTTACATCATGTGCCGCTCGCCCGCACCCCCCAGGCGGCATGCAATGTTTTAGAAGGACTCTCTGGCTGCAGAGCCGAGTGCTTGGCTCCACGGCTGAAAGCCCTTTGAGCATCGTGCGCCGCTTGCCAGCACCCCGAGGGGGTGGGGAGAAGCAGTGCACGATACCTCCAGAGGTACATATGAATATCTAAGTGTGTCGAATCCGCTTCCATAGCCTTCACCAAATATGTCTCTTCCCTAGCGTCACCGACCCCAGGACAGGCCAGGAGATGGTGGGGACATAGTGTGGCACAGTAGCTATAGCGAGGGACCCAGACCAGGGAACCATCACAACTTGCTGGAAGGAGCGGGAGACAGCTCGGCTCACCTTTCTGCCGAGGAGTATAAATGGGTTTGTCCGTCTGTATCAACAGGTATCCTCTTCGGGTACTCCAGCGGAGATTGAGGGTTTGAATTTTCCCAGGGGAAGTCAACTGCTGGCTGTGGGCAACCAGTTGGATGTAGCGATCCCGGCGCTGTTGCGTCAACCCACATCGGTCAAAGAGCTGGTGAGTGACCTTCAAGGGACAAGGAAGGAGCGAGAAAGTTTGAGAAGGAAGACGCAGGGCTATTTCGCCCATTCTCAGGTCTTCCTGGCATAACTCGTTTCAAAGCTGTGGCTCAGGAAAATGGGCACTGCTGAATTCTTATCCATTAATCAAATGGCCTGGGCTAGGTAGAAGTGAAACACAGTACAGTAACCCCCCGTCTATCACAGGGGTTAGGGACCGAGCTGATCCGGGATCAATGAAAATCCGTGATATGTGGATGCAGGTCAGGTCAGGCCCCTCTCTCTCTCTCTCTCTCTCTCTCTCTCTCTCTCTCTGTGTGTGTGTGTGTGTGTAATGTTTAAAATGTCTTTAAGCACTTGGCTCCATTGCTTAAAGTCAGGGGTCCTCAAAGTTTTCAAACAGCGTCTTTCCACCACCACCCAGACACCATTGGGCCGGATCACAGTCCAAAGTCATTTGCTCACAAAACAGGGGCTAGGTGGGGGTTGCAATTGGTCCCAGGGGCCGGATTCAGGACCTTGGGGGCGGGAGGGGCCTTAGGTTGAAGACGTGATGTCATTTTAAAATTGTGCGCCCCCCCCCCCGGGTGCGGGATCGGGAGCAACATGTGATGCCAAACACTTGGCTCCAGAGCCAAACACTTGTCATTTTAAAGTCATTTTAAACATCGCGCACCGCTTCTCCTGACCACCCCTGGGTGCAGGGGAGCGGTGTGTGATGCCTCCATGGAGGCAAGCCCCAGGCTCCAGCTGATTGGCACTGGGGTGGGGGAGAAAAACCTTTTATTTCCCCATCCTAGTGCCAATCAGCTGGAGCCTGGGGCTTGGGGAAGGGGGGGAAAGGTTTAAAAAGCCCCACTTTTAAAACCTTTCCCCCCTCCCTCAAGCCCTTTTGGGGTACTGCGGTCCCACAATATAGTGGAACTGCAGTATCTGAACCGCGAAAGGGCAGGGGACGACTGTATATCAAGTTCATTTTGAAGACACTATCCCCTGACCAAGTTTTTGGCATGGAGGAGGTACATCGCCCCGTCAAAGTGATTTGTTGGTGGTCATTCCTAAGTGTCCAGATACAGTACCACCATCACCTCATTTGATCCAGTGAAATGGGCATGGCTCCATCCAAGGGAATCTTGGGAACTGTAGTCCGAGGGGGCAATTTAGATTCTCGGTTGGTGTCAGGTGGTTGGCCTTGAGCGGTGGTTCTCAACCTTGGCTCCTCAGATGGCCTTGGGACTAGAAACCCCAGGAATTCTGGCCAACACAATGAATGGCGAAGGGTTCAGACAGTTGCAGTCCATGACCGTCTGGGGACCCAAGGTAATGGCCGAGAGAACTCTTGCAGATAATTTTAAGAACCCGGCTAAAATGGAACCCCAGTATGCCTTGGGATTAGAGCCAGCATAGTCAAAACTGTATCAGACTCTGGGCGTTTATACACGACCCCTAAGCTCCGCTGCAAATGGCTGCAAGGTCCGGACCTTAAAAATGTTTACCCACCAGCTCCGGACTTTGCAGACAATTAAGTGCGACCCCGCCCACTTTAGCGCGACCAAACAGCAGTTTTCTTGTACCTGCTTTTTGGATGTGACAAATTTTTGATCTGGTGTAAGGATAGTGAGTGCGGAGCTCTCCTGGCTTCTGTTTGTTCTTTTTTTGCACCCCGCTCCTTTAAGAGATCTGAATGCTGCCCGGAACAAAACGGAGGTAAGAAGGCATTCTTTTCTTTCTTTTTTCTCCCTCCCTCAGGCAGCCAGAAACCAGGAAGTGCGGAGGGGGGTGGGGATAGAGGAAGAGCGAGGAACCCCTAAGATCTTTGGTCCGAATTTAAGTGGCCAGCGGATCTTAGGGGTCGTGTAAAAAGGCCTTCTGTTGCAGAGCTGTATTGCTCCGCGGAAAAGCTGTGTTTTATGGTGTGGGCTATAAAAAGCCAGATAGCAGTGCTAAATAAAAATGTAGACCTAGCAGTGATGCCCTTCACCACAAAAACTATATTTACACAATATACATAAGTCCAGCAAAACACTCAATAGAATCGGAAGGCATATACCTCATCAAAAGCCAGTCCAGTTATCCAATCTCTTCCGGAAAATTGCGACTCCAACTGACAGAATAAGAAGCTGTCCTCTTCTAACATCACCCAATAATGTACAGAGTAACTAGTCTACAGGTTTTTGAAGTTACTCGCATCTGCTCGGAGTCTTTGGATTTTAAGCTGTCAGCAGATTTAAGGGGGCAGCAAATATAATAATAATAATATTTACTTGTGCCTGACACAAAGCAGTGCAGCAGTAACGTAGATAAAATGTTAGTATTGATATAAAGGGTTTGCAGAGTTAGTCTATCAGAAAGACAATGACAATGAATAGAGTAAAAACTCATATATTCATATATACATCAAAAATATACACAGCATAACCACCAAGCATTATATACAATATAGCAAACAAACAAACAGAGTGTGGGGTAAACTGTTCTCACCATAACAGTCCCCAGTTACAAATGGTAAGCTAGTGCCTTTTATACTTATTCAGCACTCATAAGATCTGATGCAATCACTAATTAACAATCTGATGCAATCTGATCTATCCATTACAAACCATGATGTTACAATCAGTTCCACCTGCACTTCATCACTTAACATGCCTGTGATTACTAGTCTCTAACACTTGTGAATTAACATCATGACACTGCAGAATCTAACTGCCTCCATTTTACAATTCACTTTACACATTCTGTTAAATATACATAACATATGTTTTGTCAACTTTTACATATCTTGACATAAGCTCCATCCTAATCTTCCACTGTGGTTTCTCAAGCCATTTGGGTTTTTTTTTTGGGGGGGGGGGGGCTTCAATTGTGGAAACCCTAGTTCTTCTGTTACTATTACTGCCGCACTATAAGCAAGCTGATGGTACCAATTTTTTTTCTAGGTACAGTCCTCAAAATCGGGAGCCTTTTAACACATATGTATATACATCCTCATGTTTCTAAACCCTTCCTCCTTCCCAACCTCTGCTTCTCATTCCTGCAGCCAAGTCATGCTTTCCTGGCAAAATTATAATCAGCATCAGCATCCATTATAAAGTCCAAGAGGTTCTGTAGAACTTATTCATTTTTTTTCTTTTAAACATAAGGCAAATGCATCCCTCACGCCTGTGAGTACACGGGAACCGCAAGAAGACCACGTGACTGCAACCGACATCAACACGCAATGAATTTCCTCCCGGGACGAGAGTGGACGTGAAGTAACCGTCTAATAAGAGGTATGTACAGAAGGCCATTGGTATGTGTGTGTCTCAACCTGTTTAGTTTGTTGTGGGAGGGAATGGAAATAGCCTGAAGCACGCAAATTTAGAGGGTGACATTGCCCCTTCAGAGTCAGAACAAACAAGAACGGCGGAGAGTTCCGTGATTCGGGGACCTGGCTGTGGAGCCACACGCCAGGAGTTCGATTCCCCACTATGGCCCCTTGACCGGGTTTGGGCTCAAGGATCCTTAGGGTCCCTTACAGCCCTGTGGTTCCAACGTTGTTGTTGTTGTTGTTGTTGTTGTTGTTGTTGTTGTTGTTGTTCAACAACCAAAACTTGTTGGGGTGGTGTGAGAGGTATGGGAAATAGTTAGAGGAGAGAATCATATAGGATCATACAATAGTGAAATTGGAAGTGATCTATAAGGCTAGCAAGGAATTCAAATCATAGGATATCTGCCAGGGGAGTGTCTAAATTTCTCTTGAATGCCTCCCCTGTTGGAGCACTCCCCACCTCTCAAGATCATCACTTCCACTGCCATGCTGCTCTAACAGTCAGGAAGTTTTTCTGACATTCAGCCAAAAGTTCAGTCCTCTTAACTTGAGCCCATTGTTGAGTATCCGGCACTCAGGGATGATTGAGAACAGATCCTGCCCCTCCTCTGCATGACAGTTCTTCAAATACTTGAAAAGTGCCATCAAGTGCCAGCCTCAAGACTTTTTTATTTAGGCAAGCCTTCTGAGCCTCCAGCCTTTTACAAATTCTTTATTTATAACATCTTTATACTCAGTTTTATCGGCTGGGAGCCTTTTAAATTCTGCTGCTACTGCTGTTTTAGTATTGGGGTTTTTTTGGATAGTGTATTTATTATTGTTTTTACATGTTGTCTTTAGTATTTTTAATATTGTTATGTGAACTATTGTTGTAAGCCCCTTTGGAGAGAATGATGGCATAAAAACAAAGATGATGATGATGATGATGATGATGATGATGATGATGATGATGATGATGATGATGATGATGATGATGATGATGATATCGCCCCCTCATTCTTCTTTTCTCCCGGCTAAACATGTCTGAATGCTGAGGAGCTTTTAGAAAGTATTTGAATAAATCTTACAAAGAAACATACACAAATTTAATCCAGAATTTTCAGGTGGCTAGAACTATTATGGGGAGGAATTATAATTCTCCAATAGACTGTCAGCTTCCACATTGTTCAGAATTCTTAATCATGCCTGCTGACGGATTTCTGTTATTCTCTTTTGCTCTCGTGGACCAAAATGGCTGCCTCCAATTTCTCTATCTCTATAAATTCAGTAGTGGTAGTATAATAAGTAATGGTGTAGCAGTAATAATGCAAGTAACCTTCTGAACCTAGAAACATTTTAAGCAGTAAAAATGTTTTGAGAGGATATATGGCAGTCCCATAAATGGCTGTCAGCATATATATGAAAAGCGGAAGACTTCCTATCACTTGGAACAAAGATCAACATGCAAATTATAATCAGCCATTTACCGAAAATGTTTGTGTATTTAGAGTTACGGTTCCCCTTTTTCATGTTGTTGTTGGTTGGCCCACATGTACTCGCTGTGTACTTTTCACTTCCACTTCTGCTTCTAAATTCTGCTAGGCAATTCAGTTTAGCGCCATAAACGCAAACGCAAACAACACTAGAATTAGGGGGGCAACTCCATGAAACTTTTGGGTGCTAGATCTCAAACAAATAAGAGAAAGTCCTTTTTCACCCAGAGGATCACTGGTCTGTGGAACTCCCTGCCAGAAGAAGTGGTGACAGCTGTCAGACTTGACAGCTTTAAGAAAGTATTGGACAAGTTCATGGAGAACAAGGGTATCAAGGGCTATCATTAAGGACAACCTCCAGGTTGGAGAGACAGGCAGGATAGCTCTCTCAATGTCATTTGCTGGGAATAAAAAGCAGGTGAAGACATCTGCTCGGGAAGACTTTGCAGCAAATGGTGAGCCACTGTGTGAGACAGAATGCTGGACTAGATTGGCTGTGGTCTGTTCCAGGAAGGCTGTTCTTATGTTCTTATTAGGGAAGTTTCCAGCATCAACCCTTTCTTCAGCTGACCCAAGCCTGATTCAGTTCTTTTGTGACCTGTGGAGCTCACTTACATTAAGGGAAGTGTGCTGGCCTGACCCTTCTCCCTTGTTGTGTTGGGACATGGGAAGTATAAACATCTGAAGCGCTGTGGAGGCATGTCTGCTGTCCTTAAATAGCGTTTCCAAGTGGCCAAGAACCCCAGTTCAGATGAGTGGCTCAGATAGAGCAACTAACCCCTTTAAGGTGGTTACTTCATGTCCTTCTTTGTTCCATGACTAGTTTTGTACTATGACAGCGTTGGTCACGATCACGTGGTTTTGTCCCTGTTTCAGTGTTCTCATGGTTGTGATAACTTGTCTCGTGACAAGAGTTACCTCAAGGTCTTGTATCGTGACAAACACTGAATTAGTCTAGCTTGCTTTTTCCTTTTTGGGGGGCTTAAAAATTCTTTTTCGATATTTCGCTTTTGAAAAGTCAAAATTAAAAAAAATGGACACAGTTTTCTGAGAGAAATGAATGTTTTGTTGCGTGACAGTTGTTACTATACGATGTCTTGTCTCGGAACAGAAAGCGGGAACAAAGAGTGAGAAGGGAAAACCCTACCCTGACACGAGGTACAGGATTGTCGTGCTTGGCACCCGTTTCGGGGGCGTAGTCGAGACAAATTTCAGTAGCTGCATGACGGACATGAAGTAACATTTTTGTACCACTTCTAAGCGCAACACTAACAGAGACAAAATGGACGTGAAGTAACCACCTTAGACTACAGCAACCTTCTTCTGTTCTGACAGGCCGATCTAGAGTCCTCCATAGTGGCTCCATCCACGTCCCTAACGATTGAATATTATCAAGGGCTGTAGCTACACCACAATCCTATAAATAACAACAGGCCTGTGGCATCTTAAAGACTCATAAATGTATCATGGCATAAGCTTTTCCCAGGCACTTTTCTTTTCATTGGGACACATGAAATGTTACCTCAGTGTGGCAGATTTACATTCAAATGTTCCAGCCTGTGGGCACAGACTGTATAAATAAAAGGTTCAGGTCAACAGAAAACCGAAGTACTCTTTGGCCTGGTTCCTAAATAAATATATTTAGGCATTCAAGCTGGATATTGGCATGGCTCAAAGGAGTGAAGACCATGAGCAAATGTAATCACCCCACACCTGCATGAAGATCTACATAGGTGCCGGAAATACATTCAACTGGACATACTGAACAATCTTCCTGAGATCAGCACCACCTCCTTCTCATTGCGGCCAATTTGAGCAAGGGTGTAAGCTTATTCAGTTGATTCAATGTTTATTTGGATCATTCACGGGCATTTTGGCACTGAATGCACAAACATCTGTAGGATGTCCTGAGGGAGTAAGGCTGACCTACACCCTTCCAGCTTGAAGGCTTCAACAGGGCTGTATTTGTTGCTGTAGTTGCATATCATCCCATGGCCTCCAACTTATATAGACCCTATGAGTGATGATTTCCAGGGTGTCCTGACTTCACAGCCCTGCTTAATTCTGGCAAAACCCAAGCTTGTGGCTTCCTTTTATAGTCCATCCACCTCACATTTAGTTTTCCTCATTTCCTGCTGCCTTTCACCTTCCCCAGCATTCTTGCCTTTTCTTGAAAATCCCGCCTTCGCAGATGTAGGACTGCCTCATTTCCAACATTTTTTGCACTCCTGAGATAGTTCGGGCTTGAGTCGATCTAGGATCTATAGGTTGGTCTTTCTGACAGGCCAGAGAATATGCAAAGCTCTCCATTAGAACCATATTTCAAACTAATCTATTTTTTCCTGTCAGCTTTCTTTGATGTCCAGCTTTCATACCCATATGGGAATAGTCAGGTCACATCTAAGGTTGTTGTTTGTTAGGTTTAAGCTTGGTATTATTCACGTTAGGCCTGGCTTTGAAAGAGACCCTTTACACATCTCTTATGATTCTACGGTCCTTTTCTGTAAGAGTAACTATAAGCCCAATTTCTCCCCATACTCCATCTAAGACTTACAATCAAGGATAGTGATGGTACTACACCAAAAGAAATAGCCATCGGGTTGCCTCTAGTTTGGTTTTCTTGGCAGCCAAGAAAGCCAAAGCGATTTTTGGTTGCATCAACAGAACCATAGTGTCTAGAGCAAGAGAAGTTATAGTATCCCTCTATTCTGCTCTGGTCAGACACCACCTGGAGTCTTGTGCCCAGTTCTGTGCGCCTCAATTTAAAAAGGATGTTGACAACCTCAAATGGGTTGAAGGTCTGGAAGAAATGTCTTAGGAGGAGCAGCTTAGGGAGCTGGGATTGTTTAGCCTGACAAAATGAAGGCTGAGAGGGGATATGATAGCCATGATAAAATATTTGAAAATATGTCATATTGAATAGGAGACAGGTTTGTTCTCCATGCTTTCAGATACTAGAACTCGGAGCAATAGTTTCAAACTAGAGGGAAAGAGATTCCATTTAAATATTAGGAAGAACTTTCTGATGGCTAGAGCTGTTCGGCAGTGGAATATGCTGCCACGGAGGGTGGTGGAGTCTCCTTCTTTGGAGGTTTTTAAGCTGAGGCTGGATGGCCATCTGTCAGGACTTCTGTGATGGAGGTTTCTGCATGGCAGGAGGTTGGACCGGATGGCCCTTGAGGTCTCTTCCAACTCTATGATTCTATAATTCTAAGCATGAATTCTCCTCTGCCACACCTACCTTGACTGTCACTTTTTCCACTGCGCCCTCAGATGGAAGATGGAATGGGACTTCTTGAGAGCAGCGAAGACGGTTATTCTCATTCTGGAAATAGAGAGTTCCTGAGATCCCGGAGGGGGCTCCCTCGGCCTGAAGCACGACCCCCACTTCTACGCCCACGGTCACCACACTCGGGGAGATCATCAGTAACCTGGGGAATAATGGGGGCAAAGCACAACCATCATATAGACACAGAAGAAGACATTCGGAGAAAGAGAGAAAGAGGGAGACTGAACATAAAATTACAAATCTATGTCTGGCTGAACTGGAGGCAAGGATAAATGGAAAGATTGAAAAAGACTAGAGAGAGTGGGATTTGCCAGACAATTTCATTTATTTATTGTTACAGTACCACACTACCGTGGTACTTCGGTTTACAAGTACAGTGGTACCTCAAAATTACGAATTTAATCCATTCCGAATGCATGCTCTTAAGTTGAACTACTCTTACGTCGGGGTACCTATCTAAAAATTGAAAAAGTAAGTTAAAAAATCAAAAAAGGAAAAAAATATTTGTAAGTTGAGCAGACCATATCTAAAATTTGCAAGGCAACAGATAGAACGGCAACAGTTTTCTGCTCTTACGTCAAATTGGTCTTAAGTTGAGCTGCTCTTAAGTTGGGGTACCACTGTACCTTGGTTGATGATTATTTCACATAACAAGCACAATTTTAATGAACAATATAGTGTTATCTCTTAAGACAGATGTCTCGCATAAGAAAAATATTTTGGGGAAAGGCATGCTTTGCATGACAAAAAAAATCCCTATTGTGGGAGAACAGGAGTTAATGGTTTCATAAGCTAGCTTGCAGCTTATCAGCAAGGCTTGCCATGCCAAGGTGGCATGCCAAAGAAGCTTAGGTCATGATGTACTCTGCACATGCTCTAGGAATACAAGTGCTATTGTCTTAATTATCTCTGGCTTGGCCAATGGTATCAGCTAGATGTGGCTTCATGCATACGTATTGTGACCTAGTTTTGTTCCTAATAAAACAATTGCCGTGGGGGGCACACGAGAGAAAAAGAACGTTCTCTATCTATTGCACCAGATATCAGTCTGCAGACTCCAGTTATTTCTAAACCGCACCACAGTTTAAGGGGGGCTGGCTTTCCTCCCACACCCTATGGGATGCTTCACAAGAAACAAACACATTCCGCATGTACCCAGGGAAAAATTGGTTGTTTTTGTCTTTATTCTAACCTCCGGAACAGATTAATCCATTCCCAAAGCATGCCTATGGGAAACTGCATTTCATAAGACAAAATTTTCTTAAAACAAATTGACCCATAAATGAATTACATATATTTTTTAAGAGGTACCACTGTATCTTGCAAAACGAGCACTCACAATTACTGTATTTTGGTTTACAAGCATGTTTCCAGAACAAATTGTGCTCATAAACCAAAGTACTGTACTACTATATTTGAAAGGACAGGCTTTTTAGCTTTTGAATGATATTTTTAATTGATGTAAGCCCCCTTGGGTTGTTTTTAATGACAAAACTGGGATAACAACAGATAATAATAATAATAATAATAATAATAATAATAATAATAATAATAATAATAATAATAATAATAATAATAAAAGTTTGCCCTTGATAAAGTTTGCTTCATAAACTCCAACACATCTTATAGATGGAGAAAGACATGAGAATGCTCACAACTGCGGTGTGAGAAGGTGTCAATCTGCACAAGGGTCTTGGGAAAGGAATTCCCTGGGCTGGATCAGAACCATGGGACCCGGATCCCCCATGGTTACTTCATATCCAGGTTGTCAGTATCACTGCTTTGACACTGAACATACTGCATTCTTGTTTCAAAGGGAAATCCTCCCTGGTTCCCCCTAGTGGTCCACTCTAATATTGCATAGTGCAAATACAGACAAAAGACAAATCGAAGAACAATTCACTTGCCGCTTGAGGTTCACAAGAGAATGGCACAAAACCTGGAAAAATCATGTAAAGTACAGTACTACAAAATCCCTTTGAAAGAACCTTTTGAGAATCATGTTAATTTTTACTGTAATTTTATAACAACTTATTACATTCCTTATTACCTAAAAATTAATTGGTTACAGTTAATTGCATAAAAAGTAACTTCCAA
This sequence comes from Phrynocephalus forsythii, assembly GCA_029282475.1. Classification (NCBI taxonomy): domain Eukaryota; kingdom Metazoa; phylum Chordata; class Lepidosauria; order Squamata; family Agamidae; genus Phrynocephalus; species Phrynocephalus forsythii. Next base: position 2,278,879 of record JAPFRF010000024.1, read on the forward strand.
TATTTGAGTTAGGTGTAGGAAGGACTATCTGATTCTCCTTTAGCTTCTTATTTTAACAAAACCAGGAGGGACATTTTAATCTGCACCCTTGGAAGTGAACCATGAAATTTGCTTCTATAGCCCTCAATTTAGGACTTCCTTTAAACCAGTGGTTCTCAACCTGTGGGTCCCCAGATGTTCCTGGACGGCAACTCCCAGAAACCTCCACCACTTGCTGTGCTGGTAGGGATTTCTGGGAGTTGCAGTCTAGGAACATCTGAGACCCACTGGTTGAGAAGCATTGCTTTAAACAGAGAATCCTGGCACATTCATCTAACCATGAGTGTTAAATTTTCATGTTTCTCTGGCAACACCCCCCTGTTCTGGACGCCTGAAAGAGATGTGTGTGTGTGTGTGTGTGTGTGTGTGTGTGTGTGTGTGTGTGTGTGTGTGTGTGTGTGTGTGTGTGTGTGTGTGTGTGTATTATGTCTATTATATGTTCGGACAAACTAAAATATTTTGGCACACATTTTTCAAATGGGCGCAACAAGATAAATAAATTCACTTGGTTATTGTAACCCGGAATTTCTACATTCTGAAGAAACAAGTTAGGGGGAAAACCCCAGGAGATAAAACACCAGATAATAGCCAGATAAGCATTAACTTAAAATATTCAAACTTTAATCTGCTTGTCTGAAAGTAAAGCTGATTTCTGTTCTTCCCTTTTTTTCTAAATAAACAAGAGGGTTTTAAGAATGGGAGGGAGTCATGAATTTCCACTCTTTCGCAATAGTGACCCTGGCTGCAGTCCACAGAGCTAAATTTCCTGATCTTTTTTGTCCTGGCATATTTCAGTCCATAATAGCAACAAGCAAAAAAAAAAAGGGGAAGGGGGTTGGAATTTCCCATGCTGCACAAACTTTAAAAGAAACATTTCCAATAGGGAGTAGACCAAAATCTTGTTGGCTGATTCTACGAAATACAGTGGACCCTCGTATAACAAACGTGTTGTATAACATAAAATCTGTACAACATAAAAACTTCAGGAGATAGGGGAAATGTGCTTAACAGAAGAGCCTATGGGGCGAATCCGTACAACATAAAAATGGTCGCGATTAGGGATTACTCCCGTTTTCAATGCATTCCTGTGGGAAATTTGTATAAAGGTGAAATAGCTTAACCTAATTTCATTTGGAACGAATTAGTTCCTTTATAGAAGGTACCGGTACCACTGTACCTGCAGAAATGCCACCTTGTAATCTGCAGAAATGGCAACATATTTGTCCAAAACTTCACTTGACAAATCAGCACTTATATTGCGATCCAAATCACCTATCAGAGAGCAATGCCCACTAAACTCCATCTGACTTATACTGAGCAGGTATTTATGGGATGGCCCTCTTAAATATATTGCCCTGACAAATAACCCTCCAGCTTATTCTTTTTTTTTAAGTTTTTCTTTTTTTATTTCCCAGCTCTTTCAGCTCTGGGAAATCCCCACAATCAGTGATATACTGAGTACCCCAAAAATATGCTAGTAGAAGACTTACAGCTTTCTAAAGAACAAACCTTACAATCCTATACAGTAACAGCACATTCCTGTCCACATTATTTGGAAGTAAATCTTACTGTGTAAAAGAGGGTTTTCTGTCAGGCAAGCACTCCTAGGTTTGCAGCTTTAATAATGTAGCTAGATGATTTCTACAACCCTAGCCAACTTTATTCAGCACTAAATCCTACTGAACTTAAATAATGCCTACTTCTGAGTAAACACAGCCAGCATTACAGTCCACAGCACCCAGACTCCATGACAAGGTTTATAAAAAAATCAAATCACATCAAACATTAGGAGCATTAAAATGTTTGAAAAAGAGAAATACATCCCCATTATCTAAACATCCAAGAAGCAGTTTAAGAAACCCTGACATATTATTTATGTCACATCATTTCCTCTTGTTTTTGCTATTTTACATAAAATATTGCCTTGTTTGATTAAAGAAAGGCAAGGCACTAGAAAGAAGGAACTGTATTTTTAATCATCAGAGGAGATGGGAATGGCCAGTCGTGAGCAGGAAAGGTTGATATATGAATTTTCATTTATTTCATGGTGCAGAAATCTTAACTGGCTATAACTCCCAGAATCCTCCTGCCATCATGCCAAGGGAGTTCTTTTGAGCTGTAGTCCAAAATTAAATAAATAAATAAAATAGCTTTTTCCAGCTCTGCTGTAGCCGGTCCTTTAGCAAACTATTAAGCAAAACCATCAGTTCAGTCAAAGGATTGCAAAAAAACAAAAACAAAAACCAGAATTTATTCAGTTGCCCAAACCATTTAAACTCTTATTTTAAAAAGAAGGGCTGATCCCCCTTTTTTTTAAAGGTAATGGCTTTGATCCTTTCTAACCAACCTATTATCAAAAGGCAGAAATCTAACAGGTAAATGCTTGATGCAGTGAGACAGAATCTTTTGCCTGCTGAAACTTCTCTGATGTGTCATTAGTAGGGATAAATAAAAGAAGAAATAAAGATAATAGTACAGTAAAGAGAAGCAATGGGGTGAGATGTGTAGCTAATGAAGGCACTTCTTACCTTGGGGCTTGGTGACTGGGGGCAACCAAAAACCCCATCCATAGTAGCCAGAGAAAGACTCCACTTCTAGAAGGCATCTTTTAGATTTACTTCTGCACAGGGTGGAGGTCTCCCCTGCTCTGAGGTTGCAAGGAGATGTCGCAATTCAGGACCAACCAAGGCTGAAAGGGTGGGGAGTGGGGGGTGTTTTGTCAGTGGTTGTGTGAACATCACTCCTCCTGAGCCAAGGCTCTGCCCTCCAGGAGGTGCCATTTGAGTCAAAGAGTTTTGGAAGGCCTCCCCGGGGGACAAGAAATGAAAGTAAAAGCTCAGAACAGCCAGCCCTGGTCCCAGAGGCCCTGTGTGACAGAAGACGAGGCATCTGGAGGAAGAAAACAAACACCAGGATCGGCAAAGAGAGAGAGCCACCGGGGCAACAAAAAAGAAAATAAATAAAAGTCCCTCCATAAGATCCAACAGGTCAGTGAAAGGAAGATGGAACCACAAGTAAGGATGCTGGAAAAATCAACACATTCCCAACTGGGGAATATTGTATGTAGGTTATCAGGATGCGATGGAGAGAAGTAAGAAAGAATATGCTGAGGAATTGTGCAAAGGAGATGGAAGGAAGATTCCTTTGAAGAAAAATCCAGGGGAAAAGTGTTCTGCTTATCTACCACCCCATACCACTTCCAGTAATCTCTGGGCAATTTACAGATCTTAGTTACAGTATGCAGGCTACACATCCCCCACACCCGCAAGCTAGGTACTCTTTTTACCGACCTTGGAAGGATGGAAGGTTGAGTCAACCTTGAGCCTGCTACCTGGGATTGAACCTCAGGTCATGAGCATAGGGCGTTTATACACGACCCCTAAGCTCCGCCGCAAATGGCTGCAAGCTCCGGACGATAAAAATGTTTACCCACCAGCTCCGGAGTTTGCAGACAATTAAGTGCGACCCCGCCCACTTAGCGCGACCAAACTGCTCTTTTCTTGTACCTGCTTTTTTATGGTGAAAAATATTTGATCCGGAGACTGCCTGAGGTCTCCTCGCTTCTTTCTGTTGTTTTTCTTTTGCCTCCGCCCCTTAAAGAGGAACCAGGAAGTAAACGGAGATCAGAGCAACTTCCCCCAACACCGGGAGGTAAGCCTTTTATTCTTTTGTCTCTGTCTAAGGCTTTTTTCCCCTCCCCCCCTCCCGCAGACAGAACAAAGAAGTGCCGAGCGGGTGGGGAGGGAAGAACAGCAACGAACCCTCAAGATCTCTGGTCCGAATTTAAGGGACCAGCGGATCTTAGGGGTCGTGTAAAAAGGCCCATAGTTTTAGCTGCAGTACAGGCATTTAACCACTGCACCACAAGGCTCAGTGACCTGGTGTCAGCTGTGAGAGGGCTGAAGCTGGAATTGCCTAGTGGTGCAGTTATTAAACTTCTTCCCCGCAGCCATAACTGTGCTCACAATCAGGAGTTCAATCCCAAGTCGCTGGCTCAAGGTTCATTCAGCCTTCTATCCTTCCAAGGTCAATCCAGTTATTGGGCACCAGCGTTCCCAGCATGCACCATGAGCTCTTGAGGCGGGCTTAGGCATGGGTCCCAAGGGCTGAGTGCCCTCTTCGAAAAGTGGAGCAGAGAGAAGCGAGTGAGAGCTGCTCTTTTGCCACGGGTGGGAGAGACCCTAAGGCATAAAAGGAAAATCCACCCAAAGGGGGGGGGCAGAAATAAATAAGAACTCTAGGTTGCCTGCACTTCTGGTTTAGATTAAATTTATGTATCTATGGACCTAGCAATCAAGTTGGACTTAAGTTGCACCAGTGTTGCACGACTCAGACTTGGAACCCACCCTTCCCTCCCATTTTTCCCTCCCATTTTTTCCTGTTTTTAATTGGGACTCAGACTTGAGGCTTGGAAACTCAGGACTTGGTCACAAAGATTTGGACTTGAAACCAAAGAATTGCCAACTTTCTTGTGGTTACAAGGGTTAAAATAAAACAGTGTGGTGTATGCCATATTTAATCCAATACACATACAAATAAATTGCAACTGATCATAACTAAAGCAACCCCCATAGAAGACTCCTCACATCCCCCTTGGCGGTGGGGATTACAACTCCCAAGGCAGGAACCCATGCCATAAAGACAAGCGTTATCTACCTAATTTCACTGAAGCCAGAACATGTTACTACAGTATAACACAGAGAAATACTGCCTCAAAAAAGGAATTCCAGCAGGGAGGGAAGGAATCCATGATGGTTGCAGCAAAAACATCAAGGAGTCCAGAGACCTACTGAAGGTGAAGAGGTTTTATTTTGAACACGCTTCCAGAGATTGATGGCACATGCATACTAGTCATGTCTAACTCTAGGGGCAGTGCTCATCTCCACATTCAAGTCAAAGAGCCAATGTTGTGCAAGTCCATGGCCACGTGGCCGGCATGGCTGCAAGGAAACACTGTTTGACCTTCCCACTTTTTACGGCGGTACCTATTTATCTACTTGTATTTACATGCTTTTGAACTGATAGATTGGCAGGAGGTGGGGTTATCAACAGGAGCTCGCTGCACTGTGTGGCACCCAGGATTTGAACCGCCAAGCTGCCAACTTTGCAGCCAACAGTTTTCGGAGCCTTAGTCCACTGAGCCACCACAACACTACAACTACACTGCAACAGTGTTATTCCTTAAGGCAGTGGTGTCCAAACTTCGGCCCTCAACTTTGGGCCTCAACTCCCACAGTCCTTTGTCATTGGCAACACAGGCTTGGAATTCTGGGAGTTGTGGTCCAAAACATCAAGAGGGCCAAAGTTTGGCCACTCCTAGGCAGGCTCCATAACTGAACTGGACGTTGGCCTCGAGACTGTTTAATTTTTCTTATTCCGCCCAGCTCCCTCATGCTGGGAATTCAGCCCACGTGATTTACGGGAAATCCACTTGCTTTGCATAAACAGAAAGTCAAGGCCTATTGGGAAAGTTTAGTTTCCAGGAGCCTAGACCGGGAGCCAGGGATTGCAAAAGTAGGACATAGGGAGACCTTAATCCTTTATTTTTTAATGTTACAACTCCCCGAAGACCAATGGAGAGGGTTGGCTGCAGGATTTTGCCAGGGATGGTCCAAAACCAAAAAAAGTAAATTTTCCAAGCTCTAAGGGGACGCATCAGCAGTTTGGTATCTTTTGTGAGGGTGACTTGAGTTAAGCAGGTGAGAGGAGAGGATGAATGAACAAATCTTTCTCCCTCCATGGTTAATTAGCAGCTCATTAAGCCTGCGGTTGGAGATGATATTAATTAGCACTGATTGGGAGTAAGGAGTGGAACCCCTAATAAATCCCCCCTTCCTGTCTCTCTCTGGTTTTAATTAAGCAAAACAGCCAAGTAATTAGGGGACTAATTAGCGGAAGAAAAATGAGCCAGCGTGTCTTAGAATCTCATTGCTAAGCTGTTGTCGTTGGACACGCTCTGTCATTCAATCTGTTTTTCCCTCCCGCCTCATCTCTTCCAGACCCTGGGCTCCTGCGTTCAGTCAGGAATCACTTTACGTCACCCTCTGTTCTGGGAATAAAGTACTGTAACTCAATGCAAGGAAGAGCCCTGCTGGATCAGGCCAAAGGCCCATCTAGTCCAGCTTCCTGTATCTCACAGTGGCCCCACCAGATGCATTCTGGGAGCGCACGAGACTCGATCTCTGTCTCCTGATACCACTCCCCTGCATCTGGCCCTTGAAGTACCCTGGTTTTAAGCCTGGAGATGACACATCTCCATCATGGTTTGTCACCAGTGATGGACCTCTCCTCCTGGAATCTGTCCAGTCCCCATTTGAAGGCATGCAGGCTAGATGCCATCATCACATCTTGTGGTGGGGAGTTCCACAGACCAACAACACGCTGGGTGAAAAAAATATTTTCTTTTGTCTTTTCTCACTGTCCCAGCTCTCAATTGGCGTGTATGTCCCCTAGTTCTGGTATACGAGGAAGCAACTTTTTTTTTTTTTACCATGAATTACTTTTGGAACCGGTGACGTTTATGAAGGTATGAGCTGGATTCAAGTTATATTTTTGGGTTGGAGTAGAGAGGTCATTGGTTTAGGTCTCGGTCTGCAAAGCCAGAGGTTTATTTATTTATTTATTTATTTTAGAGTATTTTTACCCCACCTTTCCCCTTGAAAAAGGACCCAAGGCAGCTTACTGTAATGAGGGATAATATACAGTAGAGTACAATTAAAGACACATTCAAGTATTTGAGAACAAGGAATTGAGGGACATTTTACAGAATTCTTAGACAACATTACATTAAAGCTACAAGTTATAAGCGGTTATAAACACAAAGTCTATGTGAACCGATAGAGTCATATAAAATACACATGGTAGTCCCTCATTCAGGGAAAGCTTGCCTGAAGAGAAAGGTCTTTGCCTGCTTCCGGAAAGACATCAGAGACGAGGCAGTCCTGGCCTCTAGTGGGAGGGAGTTCCAAAGTCTGGGAGCAGCAATAGAGAAGGCCCGTTCACCAGTTCCCACTGGGCCTCCTTGACAGAGGCTGGACTCCATAGGGTCCCTTCCAGCGCTGCAGTTCTAAAATGCTGCTGCTGCTGCTGCTGCTGCTGCTGCTGCTGCTGCTGCTGATGATGATGATGATGATGATGATGATGATGATGATGATGATGATGATGATGATGATGATGATGATATATTCCGGCGCTACTTTTTCTGCAGAACAAGAATGAGAAAGAGTGCCTCCTCTTTATGGGATAAGGAGGTACAGCAGGGCATGGGTGTGTCCAGGAAAGCTTGCAGTCAGCTTCTTGCACAGGCGTGTGAAAGAGCAGCGCCAGGAGCACACGCGTATGACAGCACCGGCGTAAGAGAGCACGAAGGGGGTGTTTAAGAGAGCAAGTGTGGTGTGTACGCAGGAGAGAGGGCAAGCGTGCACAAGAGAGCAGGCGGGGCACACTTATGCAAGGCAGTGAGTGCAGGTGTGCAAGAGAGGAGCAAGCAGGTTTGCACACATGCAAGAGAGACAGCGAGAGAACAGGCCGGCACATGTGGAAGAGGAAAGGGGTCAGGGATTCGCACGCACAGGAGGACAAGTCAGAAGCCGAGAACAATCTTGTGGAGAGAGCAATGGAGAGGGCTAGTGAGCGTTACAGAAACGAGGGTGCAAGGGCAGGCAGGCTTGAGCACGGGTGTGCATGCACACCGGTGAGAGAGAACCAAAGGAAGAGTGGGTGGGTGGGTGCGAGGCACCAAGGAAGTGACGGTGAATATGCACATATATACAGTATATGTGATGGCAATATATGCACGTATATACAAAAATGTATATATGTGCAAGAGGGCAAGTGGTCAAGAAAAAGGGAGTACAAGCATGTGCACAAGTGTGTGTGTATCAGACAGAGAGAGGGTGTACACACAAGAGAGCAGGCTCATTCACAAGGCAGAAAATTCCTTTATTCGCCGGAGTTAGCAAATAGTGGACCACTGCCAGATATACAAGGGCAGCTTATTTTCATCCCAGGACCTTGCAAGGGTGTCAGTCTTGCCTACACAGCTCAAAAAATACAGTATTTGTCTGAATATTTATCTTCAATTTCAAAATAAAAATAAAATAAATGCGCCCTCTAATGGCCATTTTTGTATAGCGAAAGGAGGACCCATGATGAGGGGTGGGTGGGAGGTTGGTTCTGAAGGTGGTAAAATTGTTCCTGCACTACCTGGGGGCACAAAAACAAAAGTAAAGGGTGCTTCTTATAGACTGCCCCATAGTGTTTAAAGCACTGTCTGAACATAAGAAGAGCCCTGCTGGATCAGGCCAAGGGCCCATCTAGTTCCAGCTTCCTGTATCTCACAGTGGCCCCACCAAATGCCTCTGGGAGCGCACGAGACTAGATATCTGTCTCCTGATACTACTCCCCTGCATCTGGCCCTTGAAGTACCCCAGTTTTAAGCCTGTTGATTACACACCCCCATCATGGTTTATAACCTGTGATGGATATTTCCTTCAGGAATCTGTCCAATCCAGACCAGATGCCATCACCACATCCTGTGGCAGGGAGTCCCACAGCCTAACAACACACTGAATAAAAAGTATTTTCTTTTGTCTGTTCTCACTCTCCCAGCCCACAATTTGAGTGTATGTCCCCTAGTTCTGGTATTTTGTAAGAGGGAGAAGAGCGTCCCTCTATCCACTTTATTGCTACATAGTCCTGTCAAGGAGAGATAACAAGCATCAGTCCTGGGACCTTTTGTTCCTTGTTACATGTCATGAAAATTGCTTTATGGTGACCATATTAACAAATCACCTATGAATTAGTAATGACTGGCAGTGTAATTAACAGCCCTGCTCAGATCTGGAATACATATTCAAGGTTATGCTTCCTTTATCGAATCAATCCATTGTGCTAGATCTTCCTCTTTTGCTGTGGCCTTTTACTTTTCCCAGCATGATGGTTTTCTCGTGATGTGGAACTTCTCCATACAAAGTATACCTTGTACCATTAAGCTACGCCCATTCTCCGCCCTGCCGATGAAGGAACATACAGTATGAGAGGAGTGTTAAGATCTATTGTGACTCAGTTGTAATGCCGACATTTAGCAGGAACAGGCTTCGATCAGATTTTTAAAACAATAATACTGTATGTTACAGCTACAAAAGCTTCTTCTTCTTCTAATACCAAAGCATACTCTGACTGCTTCTCTCTCTCTCTCTCTCTCTCTCTTTTCTCATTTCTGTATTATTGAAAGCTCTAAAAAGTGTTCTGCTCATATACCGCCCCATACCACTTCAAGTAGTCTCTGGGCAGTTTGCAGTTTTAATTACAGTAATGCAGGCTAGACATTGCCCTCCCCCACCAGCAAGCTGGGTACTCATTTACCAACCTCGGAAGGATGGAAGGCTGAGTGAACCTTAAGCCTGCTTCCTGGGATTCAACCTCAGGCTGTGAACACAGTTTTACCTGCAGTACAGGCATTTAACCACTGCGCCACGAGGCTCAGCGGTTCCCAAACTTGGGTCACCTCAGATGTTCTTGGACTGCAATTCCCAGAAGTCTTTACCACCAGCTGTGCTGACTGAGGATTGCTGTGAGTTGCAGTCCAAGAACCCTTTGGGGGACGGAAGGCTGGGAACCACTGAACGACATTCCCTCTTCATCATTAGCATTTGTTCCGTGGGGTGGCATGGTAGGCTGTTTTGGATCGGAGATGACATTTATTTATTTATTTGTTTATTTATTTATTTTTTATCCCTCTGATTTTCCCAAAGGAACTTAGGGTGGTGTACAACATGTTACAAGAACAACTCGCTCAAACAGACAACACCATGCATCAATGAGTCAAATACAACAACAACAACAACAACAACAACAACAACAACAATAATAATAATAATAATAATAATAATAATAATAATAATAATAATAATAATAATAATAATAATAATAATAATAATAATAATAAACAGTATAGGTTTTTTTAAAAAACGAATGAAATAAAAAAAAATATACCAGCCGCATCAGCTGTCAAACTACACAAACAAACTCCGGCGAGACAAATCAGGAACCGGCAGACAGACAAACTAATAGTGCTGGAAGACTACCCAAAACATTCCCTAACGAGCAAGGTCTTCAGTGCCCCTCTAAATGCTGGCAACAAGTTCGACTGCCTGATCTCGACCGGCCGTTTGTTCTACTGTGTCGGGGCAGACACCGAAATGGCCGATTCTGAGTGGAAACCCTTCGGGCCTCTCTAGGTGTGGCCACCTGAAGGGATAGGGAAAGTGAAGCCCTGGTCGGTCTGGACGTAGATGCCCTCTGGGAGATGCGCTCTGCCAGAGAGACAGCTCCCAGGCCATGGAGGGTCGCCCCCTTATTAATCTTTCGGGCAGTCCAGCATGTCCACAAAGCTCTCTTTCAGTACCACATTTCAAACAATTTTTTTCCTGTCAGCTTTCTTAACCATCCAGCTTTCACAACTGTACATGGTTGATCTCCTTCTTCATGTGCCATGTCATAAGAACATAAGAACACAAGAAGAGCCATGCTGGATCAGGCCAAAGGCCCATCTAGTCCAGCTTCCTGTATCTCACAGTGGCCCCACCAGATGCCTCTGGGAGCGCATGAGACAAGATATCTGTCTCCTGATAACACTCCCCTGCATCTGGCCCTTGAAGTACCCCGGTTTTAAGCCTGGAGATTACACATCTCCATCATGGTTTGTAACCTGTGATGGACTTTCCCTCCAGGAATCTGTCCAATCCCCTTTTGAAGGCATCCAAGCCAGAGGCCATCACCACCTCCTATGGCAGGGAGTTCCACAGGCTAACAACACAGTGGGTAAAAAAATTCTTTTGTCTCTTCTCACTCTCCCAACCCTCAGTTTGAGTGTTCTCGTAGAACATTGGCGATCAGTAGCCTGAGCTGGTTTCTATCTAAAGCTATTCTAAACAGAGCAGCTGTGCTCACTGAGGACCATTCTTAAGCCAGAATGTTCTTCTATGCCCAGGACAACGCTTCCCATCTATTCTTCCTTGAAGGATAGCCTGCAGCAGATGGTACTTCTTATTGCTCATTATATGTCTGAAATATTACAAATTTCTCTTCTTTACAGTACTGTATTCAGGATTTCTAACTTTTTATTCATGCCCTGTAATACAGCCCCATTAGTGACTCTGGCTGTCCAAGGTATCTTCAGAATTTGTTTGTACGTCCACATTTTGATTGCTTCCAGATTTCTGCATAATGATCACATATGATCACATCACCCCAGTTCTGGCTCGCCTGCCCGTGGCCCTCAGGATAAGGTTCAAGGTCCTGGTTTTGGTTTTCAAAACCCTCCACGGCTTGGTTCCTGAATACCTGTCGGAGCCCCACTTCAACTGTGGAACCATCTACCAAGTGAGTGGGCCCCGTGCCATCTACTGAGTTGCACCTGCCTCCCTGCCTGCCTTCAAAAAGGCTTTGAAAACCATGCTTTTTAAGGAGGCATATGGTGACCTTCAATTTAATTTCCTTTTTGTTTCCTTCCCCATATGTCCTTGCTTCATCTTGCTGAGGGTATTTTCCCACCTTTTGACTATATTGCTTTCCTCCTTGTTGTTTTTATCTTGTAAACTGCCTAGAGTTCCAGTAGGAAGAAACAAACAAACAAACAAACAAACAACAATAACAATAACAACAATAACAACAACAATAATAATAACAACAACAATAATAATAACAACAACAACAACAACAACAATAATAATAATAATAATAATAATAATAATAATAATAATAATAATAATAATAATAATAATAATAATAATAATAATAATGTGTCTGTAAGAGTCCAAGTTTCAACACCATAAAGTATACAGAATACATAGGATTGAAATATTCAAGTATGAAGTCTAATAGATAAATCCTGGTTTGTTAAGACTTTCCACATTTTCTGGAAGGAATTTCTAGCTTGTTCAATTCTACAATGAATTTCACATGAAGGATCCCAGCTATCTTTGAGAAAGCATCCCAAGTATTTATAAGATGATACTCTCTCTGTTATATCACTGACCAGCTGGCCTGGGGGCTGGCTCAACGAATTTTTAAATTTTTAATTTTTATTTTTTATCCACCACCCAATCACACCTGATCGGGTAGGGGAAAGGGCGGGCTTTTTAAACCCTTTCCCCACCAAAGCTCCACACTCCAGCTGATCGGCAGTGGCTTCGGCGGGGGGGGGGAGCCCACGTTTTCCCTGCACTAATCGGGCACGTTGGTTGGGGAGGGGGAACCACCAGCTTTTCCCCATAGGAATGCATTAAAGCAATGCATTTCTATGGGAAAATGAAAAACGAAGCAAACTAAACGGAAATTTCCATTTTGTTTCGTTTTGTTGTTCTTTGATGGGTCCGTTCGTTATTCGTTTCATTCCAAAACGAAAGAAATAATGAGTAACGAAATGAATAAAAAAAATTCATTTCATGCCCATCTCTCATAAGCAGGTGAAGACATCTGCTTGGGAATACCCTGAAGCAAATGGTGAGCCACTGTGTGAGACAGAATGATGGACTGGATGGGCAGTGGCCTGTTCCAGCAAGGCTGTTCTTATGTTCTTAATAACCCAACTCACAAACTGACACCTTATTGCTGAATGGGGTAAACTGCAACTTAAGTAGGTTTCTTTGAATTAAGGAAACATACAAATGTGTTGGCTCACCAAATCCCCTCCAAGACAAGGGATCTACTCAAGTGGAGGTCCCTTGGATCAGTAGCTATGTGTAGCCTGCATAATTAAATTGTAAACTGCTCAGAGAGTGCTTTAAGCAGTATGGGGCGGTATAGAAGCAGAACACTTTCTTTGCTTACAATGGTAAGCAAGAGGATTTCAGACAGTATAAGGGAGTCCCTATCCAGTGTGTGGAAGTCATTAGTAAGATTAATGGCGCAGTTGTAATTAATTCAGTTTCATAATAATTAAGGCATTACAGTACAGTATTAAGTTACATCATAACTATAGTATGACAAGGGATAATGTGACTCATTTCATGCTGCAACAGCAATTGTGCTTTTGTTCCCTTTACATCTGGCCTCCCTTCTTAAATGTGTTGTAAACCGAAGGGTAGCAGATTTTCAAAAGGAACCACACAATGTAACTACTTTAATTACTTTCAGACATGAGAGAGTTGTGATTGTTATCTGTGTACTCCTGGCTAAGGTATGAAGGAACTATCATTTTTAAAAACAATTTTCCTATGGCTGATTAATTTTTGGATACCAACATAGTGAAAAGCAATTTCTCAAATGTTCAAAGGATGGTGGAAATTACTTTAGGGATTTGGAAGGGTAACTAATTCCTTTTTAAAGGCCAATTTCCAACCTCTGCTCTTAGGTATCACTGACAAAAATCTAGGAGTAAGTAACAGCTAGAGTATCTCTGTTAAATCAGTGGGGATTGGGTGAGTCATCTCTAAAGAATGTCTCTTTATTGGATCCAAGAGGGCAGGGATTTTGGCGATCTGAGGAACCCTCACACATACATACATACATACATACATACATACATACATACATACATACATACATACATATTCTATGTATGTACTGTATATATGTTGGGCCCTGTTTTGTGTATTAATAATGATGGCGCTGACAAGTCTATTCTGGATTGTGGCGACTCTTTCCAGGGTTCTCCAGGTAGAGAGCTCAGAAGTGGGCAACCCCTCCCTTCTCCCAGGGCCATCCTGGGCCACTTGCAGGCAGGGCTGGCGCTTCCATTAAGGCGAACTCGGCAGTTGCCTGTGGGCGTGTTGTGTCGTTACAGTCGTTACCGACTCTTCGTGACTCCATATCCATGGAGTTTTCTTGGCAGGAATACTGGAGTGGTTTGCCAGTTCCTACTCCAGGCGCCTACAGCACCTGGTATTCCTTGGAGGTCTAGGGCGCCAAAATGGACAGAGGGCGCTGGACAGCCTGCCGCCCCCCCGCTGCCCCCTGGCCGCTGGCCACCGCCGTCTGTCCCCCCCACCCGCCCGCCGCCTGTCGCCGCCCGCCCCGCCCCCCCGTGTCCATTGCCACTCACCCCCACGCCCGTCGCTGCCCCCGCCATCCGCCGCTCCCCCACCTCCCCGCCCTGCCCCCGCCCCACCCACCCGCCACCACCTTGCCCACCCACTGTCCCCTGCCCCACCCCCTGCCCTGCCCTCCCGCCACCTGTCCCACCCCCTCCTGCCCTTCGCCTAGGGCACAAAAAAACCTAGCACCAGCCCTGCTTGCAGGAGGCCCAGTGGGGGATCCAACTCCCAGCTGATTTCTCTGGAGCCAGAGAGTTAACTCAGTGAGAGATTCAGCAGCTTTGTCTGTGCATGGCATTGTTTTATTCTGCCCTGTACTGATGCCAGGAGCTTTAAACCTGGAAGTCTCTGACTTACAGAACAATTCCGTGTTTACACAGATGTAAATCTCCTGGAGTTTTATCGTGCTTATTCCCAGGATATATAGATACACCAGACATGGGTCTGAATGTTCCAGAGACAGTTACAATGGTTGAATTCTTGAGTCTTTGTGTAGTACAGGCATGTCCAAACTTCAGCCCTCCTGATGTTTTGGAGTACAATTCCCAGAATTCTAAGTTTAGATTGCCAATGACAAAGGACTGTGGGAGTTGCAGTCCAAAACATCTGGAGGGCCAAAGTTTGGACATGCCTGGTATAGTAAGTCACTACTTAAGGTAGGCCATTTTGAATCAGTGGGACTTAACATAGGAGTTTTCTTGTCAAATCCCCACTGATTTAGTGGGGCTACATTAGGGCACCAAGACTCTGTCTGCATTTCAACTGGTGTGCTGTTATGTACGAAATCAACATATTGTGGTACCATCTTTGTCTTTTATGCCCGGACACTTATGTCAGTCTTGCAAAGCACTCCATAAAAAAGTTACAACCAGCTCATAATGAGAAGTTATTTATTTTACTACCTGCTTCCTTGCAGAGGCCTGCATTAGTAACTGGAAGATGGGACAAACACAAGCAGATATAAAGAGGAAAAATTGAGGAGGCTGCCTCGCAATGAGATCAGTTTCACCTTGGAAGTGAGTGAAGCAGGTTGCTAATAGAGATGGGTGTTTCGTTTTGGAAGGGGATTGGTTCTGAAACAAAACATGCCAGCACAGCTGGTGCTTGGAACCCAGTCCCACCGGCCGGAACAAAATCAGCCACTGTTTACCCTTGCTGTAGTTTGCGCTGGGCAAAATTCCAACCAGGAAGCAGCCTTCGATGTGTCATGTTTCCCTCTCCCTGGCGCTGGCCAATCAGATAGGGAGGTGGGATAATGCATGTCCTTGCACAGCTTCTGATTGGCCAGCACCAAGGAGATGGAAAGATGACGCCTCAGAGGCTGCTTCCTGGTTGGAATTTTGCCCAGTGCGAACTACAGCAAGGTTAAACAGCGGCTGATTTTGTTCCGGAGGGTGGGACTGGATTCCGAGTGCCAGCTGTGCTGGTGTGTTTTATTTTGAAACCAGTCCCCTTCAGAAATGAAACACCCATCTCTAGTTGCCATGGCTGCCACATGGTTTTAGCTCACAACATCCATCTTAGATCAAATGAAGCCTGAACTAATTCTGGAGGCTACGATTTTGAAACCAAGGGTGTCCTGCTTTGGGCATACCTTGAGAAGGAAGGATTGTCTTGAAAAGACAATTATCCTAGGAAAGGTGGACGGCAGCAGGAAAAGAGGGAGATCAATTGTGAGATGGACCGGCTGCCTAAAGGAAGCCACAAGCATGAGCTTACAAGAGTTGAGCAGGGTAGTTGAGGACAGGACAATTTGGAGGTCTCATTCATAGGGTCACCATGAGTCATAAGCAACTTGATGGCAGATCAACAACAATAATATCCATCCTAATAGTCAGAGCCAGTGGGGAGGGATTGTTCCAGTCCAAAAACACCTGAAAGACCCCAGGCTGTTTAGACTCCTTTGGCCCAACACCCTGATCTCATTTAGACTTACTTCTAAATCCTTATCCTGGTGTTCATTTAAGGTCTCTACAAAAACAGCTCTGTTTCCCCTATAGATGGGGCAGAAGGGGGTCAGAGGAGGATCTGTTACAGAGTTACAGCAAAGCTTTGTTATTGGAAACAATTTTGTATTCACCACAAGCCATCTACTAGCTCTAATGCGAAAACTGAGGATAACAACTATCTATAGGTTGACTATAGGACTTATTTTATATGCTGGAACTTATGTGACCTAAGAAAGGCAACTGGAAGTCATATTAGGTGGTCCCTCAACTAAAACACTAAAAAAAAAAAAAACACCCAATCTTTTCCCTACCTCTCCTCAACAGACAAATTATTCTGACAAAGGAGGCAAAAATAATGTTGTTTATGTTCAAATATTGCTCCTATTTCTGTTCAATTTTACCAATGTTATACCTGTTGTGAGTTTTTGGGGCTGTTTGGCCATGTTCTAGAATTTTTTCTTTCTGACATTTTGCCAGTCTCTGTGGCCGTCATCTTCACAGGGCAAGGAGCTCAGGGAACTATGAGTTCTCTCCATGCTCCGGGGTATAGAATGAGTGGGACTATGGGTTTTTTAAGTTGTGAGAAAGGGGAAACTTGTCCTATTTAGGATAATAGGTGTTAGTCATTGTATTGTGATGTGGAGGGATTAAGAAGTTTCACTGCAATCAGGGGTGGTGCAATCCTTCTCTGTGGTTGATGGGTGTCATTAGCTGTTCTGTTGTGTGAACTGATCACTGGTGCTTGTGGCCAGGTGGCACTAGTGCTTTGACAAAGTCCGGCTTCCAGTATTGAAAACTAGAGCCTGCAAAAGATCAAAGTTCAATTATTCCCACCCAGCCACAACTACAAAATAGATCCCAAACAAATAAGAGAAAGTACTTTTTCACCCAGAGGTGAATGATCTATATCACAATATACTAACACCTATTCTCCTGAATAGGACAAGTTTCCCCTTTCCCACAACTTAAAAAAACCACAACCCCACTCATCCTATACCCCAGAGCACAGGCAAAACTCCTAGTTCCCTGAGCTCCTTCCCCTCTGAAGATGCCAGCCACAGAGACTGGCAAAACGTCAGGAAGAAAAACTTCCAGAACATGGCCAAACAGCCCCAAAAACCCACAACAGCTATCAGATCCCGGCTGTGAAAGCCTTCAAGAATACATTTACCCATTTTGTTAACTAGTGCTTTGGACGAATGGGCGACAGACAGACAGACAGACAGACAGACAGACAGACAGACAGACAGACAGACAGACAGACAGACAGACAGATAGATAGCTCTCAGACAGTAAACAGCAGTTGTGGCAAGAGAAATAACAATGAATTTGCTCTCCCAATATGATATCCAAAGCCTGTTTCCTGAGATAATGACCTTTCTAAAGGCTAGGAGAGTCCCAGAAAGTGTGAGTGTGATCTGGGATGTCAGGGAGAAATGGTGGCCCCTCTTTTAAATTATTTCCAACCCTTGGGTCATGTGCTGTCTTTCTTCAGCACACAATCTTCCCATTAGAGTCTACTGCTGCAGGGCTAATTCCCCTCTCCTGGGGCAGAGAGCTGGTACTGGGTTTCACCAAAGGCTACAAGCTGCTAGTTATGTGCTTTCTTCTTCTGCTGCTATTTTTTTGCTGTCAGGGAATCCTGTGTGGGATTTTTCTCCCTAAGGTGCCAAAATAATTTGCCTAGCTCAGACTATAAGGCTTCACCTGGGTTTTTGTGTGTGTGTGTGTGTTTTGGAGAGGGGCACTTATTCGCCTCTTAGCAGCGCCAGTTCTGAAGCAAAGACTGTTTTCGTTGGTTTCATTAAAATACAAGATGGCAGGCATGAACTTTGTTTCTTTTGCCTCAGGTGATGGTCACATCTTCTCTTATTATTTTATGTTTGCTTATTTTATTTCTGTCCCACCTTTCTCCCAATTAAACGAGCCAAGGCAAGCTCTAACATGGCACAGAGATACATAAGAACATAAGAAGAGCCCTGCTGGATCAGGCCAAGGGCCCATCTAGTCCAGCTTCCTGTATCTCACAGTGGCCCCACCAAATGCCTCTGGGAGCGCATGAGACTAGATCTCTGTCTCCTGATACCACTCCCCTGCATCTGGCCCTTGAAGTACCCTTGTTTTAAGCCTGGAGATTACACATCTCCATCATGGTTTGTAACCTGTGATGGACTTTTCCTCCAGGAATCTGTCCAATCCCCTTTAGAAGGCATCCAGGCCAGGTGCCATCACCACCTCCTGTGGCAGGACTGGAAGGTCTCCAGGGAGTACAGCCAGGCTGTGTAGCCTCAGTCAAGCTGTGCAGTCCCAGGGCAGCTCCAGAAGAAGGGAAAGGGAAACCCCCCACTTCTGAGGAGTATTCCTTGAAATTCCTAAAAAATAAAAATAAAGGATTGCCATGTGTCAGAATGGACTTGACAACACATCCTGATGATGATTATCTGGAAGTTGAGTCATAGCTACTGGACTTCTTTTTCTTGAGAGACAGAAACATTTCACTGCTCATCCAAACATCTTCATCTGTCTGAAGCTGTTTGGATGAGCAGCAAAACGTTTCAGTCTTTCAAGAAAAAGATGTCCAGTTGCCATGACTCAACTTCCAGATAAACTCACCTGGATGACTGAGAATCCTCACAGACATGATGAGGAGGAGGAGGCCTGTTCTTCAAAGCAGTGGGTAGACAATGACCCAGGTCACCTGTGTGCTTGTCCGGGGTTCCTAACTCCTCGGCCTGGGCAACTTCAAAGCCTTTGATTATCTTCTTTTCTGCTTCTTTATTTTTAAACCCAACTTTGGTCTGGGTATCCCTTAAATAAATAAATAAAAAGCCCTTCCAAAGGAGGATTCTGCTCCTAAAAGAGGCCACGTGGCCACCCTGTCTTTCCTACCTACCACCCGTTCTTAGGAGAAGCTGGTCTTTTTGTTTTGTTTTTATTTATTTTTATTTCATTTTAAATCTCTCCAGGCGTTTTTCTTCCCACCATCCAGCTGAGGGCAGTCAACAGAGAGGCGAGTCTTTCTACAAAAGCGCACGCGAACAACGCAGCCGAGGCTTACAAAAAAAAAAAAAAGGAGGAGGAGGAGGAGGAGGAGGCGTTTAAAGAAAGGGAGGAGGAAAAAAAAGCGAGAGAGAGAAAGCAAGGAGGCAAGAGGGAAAGCGTTCTCTTCTCCTCCTTTTCGCTTCTCTGCCCTCCCCTTTTCCAGCTCCTCCTCCTCCTCCTCCTCCTCCTCCCCAGCCCTTGTGTGGGACTCCATTTTCCCAGTCCCAAAGTCTCAAAGGAAAGGGCCGTGGGAGCGCACCTCCAAGATGGAATAGGAGCGCCCAGCGCCGCCGGATTTGCAAAATAAATAAATAAAAAAATAAGGATATCCGCGTCCTTTTGTGTGCGTTTGTGTGTCTCGGAGGAGGAGGAGGAGGAGGAAGAAGAGGAAGAGGAAGGAAAGAAGAGCCCCCGCCGAGAGGAGTTCGCCTGGTGGTTTGGCTGAGAATGGATGATCAAGGGAGGCTGATCCAAGCTCGGGGTGCTGTGGGGCTCCCGGGCCACCCTCCCGTGCCAGGGGTGCAGGCGATGACCCCCCACGCTCTCCACGAGCCCCCCTCGGATAACGGGGAGCCCCGGAAGCAAGACATCGGCGACATCCTCCAGCAGATCATGACCATCACCGACCAAAGCTTGGACGAAGCGCAGGCAAAGTTGGTTACCCTTCTCTTGGTCTTCGGCGACCCTGGGCATGGCGCGTGTGCCCGGGGTTTGTGGGTTGGGGGTGGTTGGGGTAAGGTTTGGAAAGTTTGGGTCCGAGGAGGAAGACCCGCCTTTGTGTGTGTGTGCGTCTGGAGGGCAGGCGCCTTGGTGCCAACTCTCGGCCAAGCGCGGATGGATGGAGCTTGGCTGGCAGGGGAAATAAGAAAGAGCGCCAGGGCGCCTGGAGTGGAGCTCCCCCAAAAGTCTTAATATGGGATGGCGAGGGATTAAGGTGCCCCCTCCGGAGAGTTTTTTTTTTTGGGGGGGGTGCTTGGACATGTTTTCGGGGTTATGATGGAGAGTTACTCCTAGGGCGCTGAAGGAGGCACTTTCTCATGGGGCAACTTCAGCCGTTCTGGATTAGGGTCGCTGAGCTCTTTGGCCGGATGCCCATATGGGGTTTTGTGAAAGGGGGAAGATGGGGAATGAAGGGGGTGGGGTGGTGGGGCCTCCCATGGATGGGCTCCTTGGAGGGGAATGAGAAGATGGAGCTTCTAGGAATAGCATTTCATGGCAGGGCGTCGCTAGGGAAGTATGCTGGAGCAAGTTTGGATTGGGTGTTTTGAATAGGCAAAAGGGAAAGACTTTTAAAGCCGTAATTATAAAGTGGGGATTATTGATTCCTGTTTGGTTGGGATTCAGGACAAAAAGAGGAGTCTTAACAAGTTACCCATTTAGGGGAGTATGATTTTTTTAAATAGCCTGATGTGGGGCATCGATGCAGTTTGAGTGTGAATGTATTGAACTGGTTCGGTAGAATAGAAAGCTGTGGCCAAAGGCTGACGCTGGAGACTTAAATTGTACAATTTGGTCTAGACATGATTGGAAGGAAGTGGAACAGATCAGCAGAGCAAGGCATAGACATACAGTACTAACTTAGGTTTGCTTCAGAATCCAATCCATTTTTGAGAAGAAATTGAGGCTGCGGGTTGTTCCTCCCAAAACAAAAACCAACTTCCATTTATTTCTTCAACCAGTCAACCTCTCTCCAGAAAATTTAAGATTGTGACTTTTAACCCGTTGCCTGGATTTTGTGTCTCAGCTCCCAGACTGCACTTAAAATTTCAAAAGCATCCTAGCCCATATTGCCAGGGCCTCTGAGTTGCATTGTACATTAATATTCGTAAAAAAAAATTAGTCATCTGCGTGTGTGTGTCCCTATACGTGCCATCAACCTGGGGAAGGCCAAAGTGTTTGGAGGCTGTATTTTTTAAGTACAGCACTAAACTTGGACTATAAAGCCCAAAGAGAACTATACTGGTCCTTGGAAAAAATTGGTACCAAAACACACAGTATCTTTTCTAGGGTCAACCAGTAGGCCACAAGAAAGTATCAGTCTTTCAAATTGAGGAACTCAAAGTGAAATTAGAAACTTATGTGGCATTTTGACCAATCCTGATAAAGCGAAAACATTGTTCAGTGTATGTTTTTGTGTTCATTTTTTTAAAAAAAGATCAGTAAACACATTTTCCCCACTGGCAATGTGGAATGGTTTTCCTTTTGAGAGCCTGTTTGCAAGAGCCTGGTTTCAGAGACTCATCTTCCTGCGATTGTATGTGTGAAGAGTTGTGGTTTGCATCCAAAGGGCTGTTTTAAATTCTTCGATGTCGCTGTGGGCGAGGAACACAAGAGCAGTGTTGCTTCACTCTTCCAAAGGAGTGTGGACTGGAAGGCAGAGTGTTGTGCATTTGGAAAGATAAGCTTCTCAAAGTGACTTTTTTCCTCAAACCCAGGTGGATGTGTGTGCATTAAAATCCAACTTCAGCCAAACTAGGTGTTGATTAACCTGGTGGCCTGGAGAGTTTTTGTGTTGAATTGCTGTATAGAGGATGTTTTGAAATAGTCAACTGGAAAGGTCTCTCTGAGTGTTGTTGTGTTTTAGCCTGGACTGTGAAAGTTGTGTTGGGAGGGAGAGGGCTTGGTTGCAGAAGATCTGGGTTGTGTGGGGATCCAAAATGTGGGTGCTGTATTTGAGAGGGTGTTTGCCAAAGATGTTCACTTTTGGATCATTTTATTTGAAGATGTTTTTGTAGGCGTAGTAGGGGTATTGAGCATTTAGGTTGTATGCCGCATTAGGATTCTCTTAATGTGCAGAAATGATTCCAGTATATTGCATATTGGCTTATTGCTTAAAAATAGGATGATCTGTATAACCAAAATGGAGAATTGTGTATTTAATTGGAAGTGTGTGTTTTTAAAAAAATTATTGCATGTACTACCTACTTTTTTTTTAAAAAAAAAAAGGAGAGGTAGAGAGGCAAATAAAAATACTGAGATAGAATATTGGTTGTGTATTATTAATGTAAGCTATTTACCCAAATAAAGGTCATCATTCCTTTTTTTAGAAATGGTTTTCTTTCCTGAACTCACACAAAGTTCGTCTCTTTTTTTACAGTACCTGTAACATTCCCCTGGTGTTTTCATAAACCATTTAGGAACTGAAGGAAATGTTTATTTTTCTTGCTGCTGATCCAGACCCTAGAATTGAATTAGGATCACTCAGTCTGTGGGTGGGTGGGTGGGTAGTGGTGAGGACTCCATGATATGCATGAATAAACTGAGGGTGTGGGTTATTCACCAGGCTGAAATCTACTCACGCTAGCAATAGCAAGTATAATTTTGGGGGGCTTTTTTGAGCATTAAAAAAAATCTTACCCCTTCTAAAACTCTTTCCAAAAATATCGGCTTTATCTGCTCTCCCTTCCACTGTTTAAACTGCAGGAAACACGCGCTGAATTGTCACCGCATGAAGCCGGCCCTATTCACAGTCCTCTGTGAAATCAAAGAAAAAACAGGTATTGTTGGGGCTTGTCTCTCCTCCTGCTTGTTTGTGTTTTAAATGGAACTTGGATGGATGGATGCATTTCGGTGGGTTGGGAATAAGTATTTCCTAGGGGAGGGGAGAGCTTTTTAAAAAAGGTGGTGGTGGGGGGGTGTTGGTTGGTTGTGGCACAGAGAAAGAAGAGCCGGGGCCTTTTCCCTCAAGAGGTTTCGCCAGAGGCCTGTTGTTTCTGCGCCATCTTGGCGCGTCTGGAATTTCTTTGCCTGCCTGCCCTGGTTTTCTTTGTAGCTACTTTTCGCCTCCTTCCTCCCCATCCACCTCTCTCACATCTTTTCACGGTTGTGCTTTTCGAGAGGGAAGGCTGCTCCCCTCCCTCCTCTCGTGTGTGTGTGTGTGTGTGTGTGTGTGTGTGTGTGTGTGTGTGTGTGTGTGTGTGTGTGTGTGTGTGTGTGTGTGTGTGTGTTCTTTCGGGGGGTGGGTGTTGTTGACAATAACTACCTCCACTCACCCACCCCACTCACCGTTCTGCACTGCTTTCCGGTCATCTTCCTTTTTTAAATTTTAAATTCAATTTCCATTGCCGGCTCTACCCGATGCCTTCCAGATCTGTCATCTCTCTCGTGGGCTTAGATTTTGGGGTGTAAGGTGTGCTTTGCCGAGTGATATACAGAAAGTTGCGGGGAAGAGTGAAAGAGAGAATACAAGGCAGATGGAGGAACGGCTAAAGTTTCCCCAAGTTATTTGGAATTTTGCTCTGCGACCCGGCCACGGTCAAGCCACAGCAGCGGTGGCGGTGGTTGCTCCGAGAGGATTAGTGAAAAGAAGAGTGAATGTACTGCGGTTCGTTGGGACTGTCATTAAAAGTTCATTAACTTGAAATGGCTGGATCAGGCCACGGTGTACCTGAAGCTGCTGTCACAAAGGCCGCTGGGTTGTGCGCCCTGACACATCACAATGGCGTCCGTCCCAGGGAAGTCAAGAAGAGGTAGTCACACCGTGAACAGGAACACAATGTAGTAACTAGATTTTGGAAATTTTATCTGGGAGTACGTGCATGTGTTTTTTTGTGCTGGGTGCACATATGGATTTGCTTAAATATGTTTGTATACGTTGTTGGTCTGCAGCCGGTGTGTCAGGACCACAACTTGGTCACACTCCAGTTCTTGCTGAGTCACGTCACCATGGACACTATTGCGTTATTTTCCTTGCTTCTTCTGTTTCTACTTCTTTGCAATTTGTATTTAGAGTTTCCTCAGAGAATAATCAAAAGCAAAGGGTCGGGGGGAGGGGAGAGAGAGAGAGAGAGAGAGAGAGACAAGCAGTGAGCTCTTGTTTTTGCAGCTTGATTCTAAAGATGGCTCCTAGATCTGAAAGTTTGTACAGTGCTACCTTGTATAAAGGAATTAATTCGTTCCAAATGAAATTATGTTAAGCAAAATTTCCTTTGTACAAATTTCCCATAGGAATGCATTGAAAATGCAGTAATCCCATTTTTATGTTGTACGGATTCTCCCCATAGGCGATTTTGTTAAGCAGATTTCCCCTATCTCCGGAATTTTTTATGTTGTACAAATTTTATATTATACAAGCTGTTTGTTATACAAGGGTCCACTGTAAACTGTTTTGTGTACAGATTTTAATGTGTCTCGAAAGGAATGCTTCCTCTTGGCCGGTGTTAATCCTGTGTGCCCTGCTATGCAGATTTATCACTCAGAAGGGCGAGCTGGGAAAGAGCCCTGCTTTATCTTGAATAGTCCATTGTGTTTTATTGCTGCTTTGAAGGAACGCAAGGTGGCCTCTGGAGGTCAGAGCAACTTGAGCCACAAAAAATACCCAGTTGGTTTTGTGGTAGAGCGTGAACCTGCGTCTCTCTGGACTGAGACTAACTCAAAAACGGGGGTAGGCAACGTGGGCCTTTCTAGAAATTTAGGACTTTTAGAACTTCTTTCCGGAAGCAGGCAAAGACCTTTCTCTTCAGGAAAGCTTTCTCTGAATGACAAACTACCTATTATGTGACTTTTAGATGGATTACCAAGCATGATTGCTTTGACTGAATTCATAAGAACACCTGTGTTTTCCATGTTAGTTTCCATCCCTCATAGTGACATTTTTCTTTTAAATGTTTGTGTGCTCTTTCTACTTTTGCTGTTGCCTTTTAATGTTGTAAGATGTCTCTTCTAATTCCCTGTTATTAAACTTGAATATGCCTTAAATGTTCTGGGCTGTATATTGTCCCTCAGTATTATAAGCTGCCTTGGGTTCTTTTCTAAGGAAAAAGGTCAGGTAAACATATTCAAAATAAAATAAAAATAAATATAATTTGCATAATTTCTGAATATGCAGCTTGAGGCTTGTGGGGGTTATAGTCCAAACAGTTTAGGGAACAACAGGTTGCTTACTCTTGTTTTAATTTTTTAAATTTATTATCATTTGTAGGCTAGGCTGGGCTGTTTTTCTCTGAGTGAGGGGACTCAGGGTGGCTCCTAATGTTAAAACAAGTAAAAGTAAAACCATAATAAAGACACATTAAAATTATAATAAAAAATAAGATACAGTAAATGATTTAAAGCATTTAAAATGTTGTAAGCAAAAAATAAAATAAAAGCCAATCTTTAGGAGCTCAGTTATGGCCTTTAAAAGCCTGCCTGAAGTGGTGGGTGTGCAACTAAATTTATGTTAACTCGGCTTTTTGAGAGACTGGTTTAGTGGTAGTGGTGGTAGGGATGCTTTTGACCTCTGCGTAGAAATGTGACACACTTAACAGGCACCCCTTGCATTTAATAGCCATTTAAGCACACCGTTTATACTAGGGGTGGGCAATTTTCGTTTCGGAACCGGTAGCGCGAAACCAGGTGGTGTTCGGAAGCCTCCGACACGCAAGCAGCCAATCACCTTGTTCTGTGCTCGCATGAAGCAGAGCTCCAACAAGGAAGCAGGCTCCGACGTCATCTTTGCTTCTCCGTGGTACTGGCCAGTCAGGAGCTGTGCAGGGACAGGCATCATCCCACCTCCCTCTCTGATTGGCCAGCACCACGGAGGAGCAAAGATGACATCAGAGCCTGCTTCCTTGTTGGAGATCATGTCCGTCTGGGCGCAGAACAAGATAATGATCTCCTTGTGTGGAAGCACCACCTGGCTCCTACTGGTTCCGAAACAAAATTGCCCATCCCTAGTTTATACTCTACCCACATCTCCCTCAACATTCTCTGCTGTGTCTGAATATACCTGTCAGTTTAGAGCAACCCCTTATGTACCTGATAAAGTAGGTTCTGGTTGAAGAACGTTATGACAGGCAAATCATCCCATTTGCCTCTGGCTGATCCATTGAAAATTGTATCCTGAAATCCTGTCAGCCAGTTGGCATGGCAGGTGGACCTTGCATTCTTAAGACAAATGTCTTGTAAGACAAGGAAAAAAAACCTCACAGGAATAGGAATCCTGGGAATAGGCGTGCTTCAAATGACAAAAATTCCCTATGGGATGCTTTGCAAGACAAGAAAAAAAAACATTCTGCATGTACCGGGGGGGAGTTATTTTGTCTTTATTTGAGCATCCAGAATGGATTAATCCATTCCTAATACATTCCTATGGGAAACTGCATTTTGTAAGACAAAATTTTCATAAAATGAAGTGACCCATAGTGTGGGCAGTTTCTGGAGAAGTTTGAGGCCAGGCTGGCCTTGGCCACAGAACAAAGAACAGACATAAGAACATAAGAAGAGCCCTGCTGGATCAGGCCAAAGGCCCATTTAGTCCAGCTTCCTGTATCTCACAGTGGCCCCACCAGATGTGCCTGGGAGCACACGAGACTAGATCTCTGTCTCCTGATACCACTCCCCTGCATCTGGCCCTTGAAGTACCCTGGTTTTAAGCCTGGAGATTACACATCCCCATCGTGGTTGTAACCTGTGATGGACTTTTCCTTCAGGAATCTGATAAGTGCACTTTGGCCCTGCCTCTAAGCAAAAAGGTCAGGCGACATAGTTCACTTCCTTGCCAAATATGCTACGTTGACACCAGGAGCGTGTGCGCAATCACTGTAGTCCTTTTGGAAACACACTCATCAAAGGAAGGCTCCGACACCATACCTTCCGGAATGGATTAGCCCATTTTCATTGCATTCCTACGGGAAACTGCATTTCGTAAGACAAAATTTCCTTTAAACAAGATGACCCATAGAATGAATTAAATTTGTTTTAAGAGGTACCCCTGTACAGTACTTAGAAACGGTATGGCATTCTTATTTCTTTGGACTGCATTTCCCAGAATCCCCTAGCTGGCTGTGCAGCTTGGGAGATTGATTGAATTGTTGCCTTTAAAAGTTATATTTCCTAAATACCATTAGTTTCACTGTGCATGCAGTTTGAGCCTCAGGCAGGGTGGCAAGTTCACACATGCTTTGCTAGGAGTGAACCGCACAGAGGCTTCCAAATAAACATAGGTAGGAATTTGGTAGTTAATCTGGTTTATCTCTTTAAGATGACAAGGGGCCCTTTGTGATTTTTGTATCAGAAGTCTGTTGTGAGTAACGCTGCAGAAAGAATGTGGAGATGGTGTCTCGGGAAGCTTGTGGTTTAAAGTGGCTGCATATAAAATGTACACTGTTGTTCATTAAAACGTCTGTGTGGTCGAGGCTGCAAAATTGCAACCTTCCAGCAGCATATGAAGCAAAAGCTACCACTGGTGGTAGTGAAGGCCTCCTGTGTAGGAAACGATGTGTCCTCTGGGTGGGTAGAGAACACACACAACACATTGTGTGAAGAAGGTTAACTGACCCTTTTGTCATGTTGAGTTATGTCTGTGAAGATTCTCAGTCATCCAGGTGAGTTTATCTGGAAGTTGAGTCATGGCTACTGGACTTCTTTTTTGAGAGATAGAAACGTTTCGCTGTTCATCCAAACAGCTTCATCGGTCTGAATACAGCTAGTGCGAGTCCTCCATCTTATAGTCAGCTTTGACTTCTTGTCACCCTGGTCTGAATTTGGCTCATAAGATGAACAATGGCCTGAATAGGCTCGTTAGGGAGTCAATAGTATCCATAGCCTTAAGGTGAACAATGGCCTAAGGTGCTGAAACCTATCAAGAATGGGTCGTTAGCTATGGCTTTGGTGGTGAAGGCTTTTTGATTTGTCTGGGTACTTTGGAAAACACAGCCTGATAAGTAGCAGATAGACTATGCCTGAGCCCACCACCTCTGTTGAAGGAAGGGTTTTCAATGCTCACATGAATGGCTTCCCTTACTCCTCTCTCAAACCACCTCTCTTCTTTGTCTAATATGTGTACATCCTCATCTTTGAAAGAGTTCCCTTTGTCCTTCAAATGGAGGTGTACTGTTGAGTTGGTATATTCCTGTCAACCTTTTTCTGGATCACATGGATAGAGATTTGATTAGTCTGGTAACTTTTCGTCTTGACTACTGAAAGGCATTGCTTATGGGGCTGGCCATGAAGACAGTTCTGTAGCTGGAGTCGGACTGTAGTGCAGCACAGCTGTTGTCCAAGCCGTGTGAAATGGACATGCAGTACTATACCAGGTTCACAATATTGTTTCCTAGTTATACAACTCAGAGATTTGGATTTTATTTTGAAGGCCCTATATGATTTGGGATGTTTAGGGGAATATCATCTTCTATATGCCGGCCACATGGCCATGGACTTGCACAACACTGTCTCTTTGGCTTGAATACAGAAATGAGCACTGCCCCTAGAGTCGGACACGACTTGCACATATGTGCAGGGGGCATCTTTCACATATGAACATGCTCCTGTTGTCATGAGATCAGGTGGTACAAGCATATTGAATGTGCACTCTGTGAAGGATAATCTTTTTAAAAATTTGACAAAAGAGCCTTCTCTGGGGAGGTTCTCCCTCTCTCCTTCAAGTGAAGCTATTTGGTCAACTAACAATTGGTGGGTTGTTGCAAGTATGACACTGCCCTCCTAAACTGGCTTCTGAACTTGGTACGGTCAGAAAGGGGGCATTAATTCATTGTCCTCTCCTGTGATTTTTCAGCTGGATCAGAGGGGACACACTTATTGTTGCACTAAAATAAAGACTTCTGTTGGTGCAAAATCTTATTTGATTCTTCGGCAATAAGTTGCAGTGCCCCATTTGAGGATTAGGAACACATAAGAAACCAAGATGTCAACCCTTCCTCCCCAGCAGAATCTAATTGAGATCATCCTGTCTCTTACTACTTAATTTTTAAAACCTATGCATAAAATTGTTTCTTGTGTGAATGGCATCTAGTCTAATCTGAGTCTAAGAAGAGCAGTAAAGGCTGCTTTCTTTAAATCTGGCTGTTTTTTTTTGCTGCTGGGTCCATTTTGAATGTGTCAAAATCCTAACAAGAATATGCCAACACATATCTAAAGCAAAACAAAGGCTCACAAAGTGGAAAGATTCAATATACATTTCAATCCCTAAGAAAGGAGATGCCAAGAAGTGTAGTTAGCACTATTGCATTAATTTTAAGTGCAAGCAAAGTGGAACTCAAGGTGTTGCGATAAAGGATTTTACCTTATACGGAGCAATAAATGCTTGAAGTTCAATCTGGATTCTGAAACAGAAGAGGCACTTGAGATCATATTGCAAATATTTGCTGGCTATTGTAATGCACCAAAGAATTCCAGAAGATCAGCCTATTTTTTTTTATACTACAGCATAGCCTTTGACTGTGTGGATCACGGGAAGTCATGGATTGCCATGAAGAACATGTGTGTCTGTCCCTCAGCACTTTATGGTCTTAATGGCTTACCTGTATTGAGGCCAAGAAGCTACTGTCGGGGTGGAATATAGAAAGCTTACATTATTTCTTGTAGGCAGAGGTGTCAGACAAAGGTGCATTTTATCTCCCTATCTGCTCAATCTGTGTGCAGAACAAATCATATGGAAAGCCTTGTTAGACTCAGATGAAGGAGTGAAAACTGATAGAAGCATCAGTAATGTCCGTTTTGCAGATAATGTCATTTTAGTGGCAGAAAGCAAGCAAGATTTGAAACAACTTTTAGATAGTTCAGGCTTGGTTTGCCTCTTTCTAGCTCTCCAAGATATAGTAGGACCCTGGTATCCCCTAGGAATTGGTTCCAGGCTTTCACATGGATAATGAAAACCGTGGATAAGAGAGAATGCCAACTCCCCCAAAAAAAAACCCTGCTGTTTTGTGACAGTAGCTTGTTTTGCAGCTGCTATTTGTGACTGTAGCTTGCTTTGTGGCTGCTGAATTTTTTTTTTAAATTTTTTTCCTCTGCCAACCGTGGGTAACTGAATCAGTGGTTATTGAATCAGTGGATACGGGAGTCCTACTGTATCTGCAAAAATCCTTCTTTTGTTCCTTGTCAGTTCTCTTTAATGTCATACGCATCCGTAGTGGCTGGGAATACAACAGTGTGTTGATCTTGGTCTCCAATGGATGCATCCTTGCCTATGATGATCTTTTCTAATGCCTTCATTGCTGCCCTTCTAAGTCTTAATAAGTCATCCATCAAATTCTTAGCAGCAGTCTCCTTTTGGATTGATGATTGAACCAAAGTACAGTGGACCCCTGTATAACAAATGGTTTGTATAACATAAAATCTGTACAACATAAAAAATTCCGGAGAGAGTGGGAAATTTGCTTAACAGAATCACCTATGGGGTGAATCTGTACAACATAAAAATGGTCACAATTAGGATTTACTCCGTTTTCAATGCATTCCTATGGGAAATTTGTATAAAGGAAAATTTGCTTCACAGAATTTCATTTGGAACGAATTAATTCCTTTATACAAGGTACCACTCTGCTGTATAAAGAATCTTTCACTGTTTCTTCACGGTCACCATTCAAGTTGTGCAGTTCTTCAGTAGTTTTGATTTTGGTCATCCTAAACTGCAGTCCCGCTTTTGCCTCAAAAAGAGAACGAGGGGGGTTTCCTAGAGCAAATCCAGCCTGAATTCTCCCTGGAGGCCCAAATGATGAAACTGAGACTGTCTGACTTTGGGCACATCCTGAGAAGGCGGGAATTCTCTGGAAAAGATAGTAATGCTGGCAAAGGTGGAAGGCAGAAGAGACGAAGACCAAATACGTAGGAGACAGATTGACTCCCTAAAGCAGGCCTGCCCAACAGGTAGACCGCGGGCTACTGGTAGCCCGTGAAGGGTTCAAAAGTAGCCCGCCAGCCATCAATAAAAAAACTGAGGGGATAAGTTCTCCACCCCTCCCTCCTCCATCCCAAGGACCACCACTGCCCCAGCAAAGTTCTGGGTCTACCAGCCCACTGTCTCAGCTGAGCGGGCCAGTTCAAGGGACATGGCACATTGAAATCTGTTCCCTCCAGAATGGATGAATTGGTTTTCAAGGCATCCTATGGGAAACCGCTGCTCTACTTACAAAAGTTTTTACTTATGAGCATGTGCTCAGAATGGATAAAATTTGTAAGTAGAAGTTTTAGTGTAGTAGCTCTCAGGCACTTTGGGCCAGAAAAAGTAGACCTTGTCCTGTTCAAAGTTGAACTGCCCTGCCGTAAAGGAAACCACAAACTTGAGTATGCAAGAGCCAAGCAAGGCTGTCAAAGGCCGGGCATTTTGGAGATGGCTTGTTCGTAGGTTTGCCGTCCAGCAGAGATGACTTGAACCCATATGACAACAAGGACTAATTTGGTTGGGAGCTTTTAATTTCTCTTCCCTTTCTTCTGTTGGTTTTAAACTGATCTGTCCGTTGTGTCCTTTAGATATTTTGTGACTTTCATTTTATTGTATAGGCGATGGCGGTGTTTTTTTTTTTTTACATTTTGCTATAGACCAATGTTGGCGAACCTATGGCACGGGTGCCAAGGGTGGGACTCAAAGTCCTTTCTGTGGGCACCCAACATCACCCCTTCACAACTACTTGTATTGAGGTTAAATTGCTGTATTGGCCCTTTGCAAAAAAAAAAAAAAATTAGTGGGTTTTGAATCGCAGTTTGGGCACTCGGTCTCTCAAAGGTTCACTATCACTGCTGTGGTAGACCATTGCAAAGTTAAGACATGGCTAGAAAATTAACATTTTAATACAATGTGGAAGTTTGAGTCATGGCTACTGGACTTCTTTTTGAGAGATAGAAACATTTCGCTGTTCATCCAAACAGCTTCATCGGACCGATGAACTCACCTGGATGACTGAGAATCTTCACAGACATATTATAATACAAAAGGCTCAAGCTGCCTGGGGTTTCTGTGCTTTTTGCTTCTTTCCTAAGCATGCCAAGTCATGTCCTCTGCTTTCCTTCTCTTCCCCCCTCCTTCCTTCGTGACTGCTACAGGTAATTACACACACACACACACACACAGAGAGAGAGAGAGAGAGATGTTGAATTTGTGCTCTGCCCTACCTGGTCCCCTCCAGGGAGCTTGTAACATGGCCCCACCCTGTAAGACATTTTCAAATTCCCCGGATTCAAGAGAAGACTGTGTGTACTCTTTGCTAAATTTCCCTCCTAGCGATCTTCTTTCTGTTGCCAAGAAAAGCTGAATTGAGCAGACATTCATGCTTCTTGCTTCATTTGCATAATTAACCCTACTTTAGCTTAAGAGATGGGAGGTGGGCGGGCTGTGCAAATGCAGTGATTTCTGATAGCTCTTCCCTTGGGAGCAGTCCCGCAGAAATATAGGGTAGAGAGGACACCCTGGGTCGGTCATGAAGAATCTGTAGGATCGAGGTTCTTCCCCCACTGCCTGTGAGACTACAGCAGGCTGCTTTCCCTGAGACTTTTTTTTTTCTTACAGTGCCCCTATTATTTAAACTGGCTGTATGTTTCATGCATCAGATTGCTACTCAGTGTACTATCATAGAATCATGGAGTTGGAAGAGACCTCAAGGGCCATCCAGTCCAACCCCCTGCCATGCAGGAACCCCCATCACAGGATTTCCGACAGATGGCCATCCAGCCTCTGCTTAAAAACCTCCAAAGAAGGAGACTCCACCACCCTCCTTTGTGGCAGCAGATTCCACTGCCAAACAGCCCTGACCATCAGGAAATTCTTCCTAATGTTCAAATGGAATCTCATTTCCTATAGTTTGAAACCATTGCCCTGACTCCTAGTCCCTGAAGCCATGGAAAACAAACCTGTTCCCTCTTCAATATGACACCCTTTCAAATATTTAAACATGGCTACCATACTCCCCCGCAGCCTTCTTTTTGAAAGGCTAAATATTCCCAGTTCGCTAAGCCGTTCCTCATAAGACATTTCCTCCAGACCTTCAAGCTTCCTGGTCATCCTTCAGTCCTCAACCTCTTTCAGCCTCTCTTACCTCAAGAGGATTGTTGTGGAGGTGGAAGAGCCGGGTGTGCTTCCTTGAATTTGTTGAACAGAGATTTGCATATAACTAACAAATAAATAAACAACTGATTTAGACCTAATAGGTACTTTAATGAGCTCTGGATTTTGTTCAGTTGTGTTAGCTACCTTTAAGCTTGCGTGGCTTTTTGTTGAATGTTGGCTTGTTTGAGCCATGGCTTGTTGTTGTGTCTGAAGCTAGAATTGTAGTTTCCTTGTTCAGCTGTGCATCTTGAAGCAGGAACTGGCAGAAGGGAAGGGGGTCAAAAAGTCAGCAGGGAAGGTCAATTGTGATGTGTTGCAGTGCCTGCAGGGCCATGTTGGTTTTAAGAAAGGATGGTTTCAACATAATATACAGTTACAGCCAATCCAACTGCAGAGGGGCCCATTAATGCCGGTCCCTCTGATGGTTCATGTCATTGTGTTCAATGAGGCAGGCATCCCCCTATCAAATGTGTGCGAGTTCCCATGAGTTATGGAGTTTTGTAATGACTTTTCCCTCCAGATGTTGCTTTTGGTTGAACCCTCCGCTGCCTTTTCCTCTTTCCTGAATGATGGACTACCATGTGTATTTCATATGAATCTATCGGTTCACATAGACTTTGTGTTTATAACTACTTATAATAACCTTGTAGCTTTAATGTAATGTTGTCTATTAATGCTGATGTCTCCCTCAATTCCTTGTTCTCAAATACTTGAACATGTCTTAATTGTACTGGACTGTATATGATCCCTCATTACTGTGAGCCGCCTTGGGTCCTTTTCCAAGGAGAAAGGCAGAGTAAAATACTCTAAAATTAAATAAATAAATAAATAAATAAAGGCCAGATGATTCCAAAGTTTGCAGGGCTTCCTTATGCTTCTGTAAATGTGAGTCAGAGTCAGGAAAAATGTCTTTTTGAGACCTCGCCTTCCAGAATTCCCCAGATAATGAATTTCCCAGTCAATGCCTGCGGACACTGGGAGATTATGTGAGCTACGGTTGGGGAAAAGTAACTTTGGAATTCTGACTTGAGTGACCACTGGTCCCTCCCTATCTCATTCTTTAGACTTGGCTTTGATGTGCTTAACCAAAGAGACTGGTCACAACCAGTTTATTGCAATAACCAACTGAGCCTTTTTCATGCATGTTGTGACTTGGATGTGTGCTGGTAGTCCCATCTATGTAGTTTTGAAATATAATGCATGGGAGCAATTACCAACAAGGCCCATCTCACATGAGAACAGGTTCTGTCCTCAGTGGATGCTCTTGAAATATATTGAAAGAGTAGCCTTTGGCCTAAATGGCTGTGGTGTATAAACCAAACAAACAAACAAACAAATAAATAAATAAATAAATAAATAAATAAAGTGTATTTCCCTATTTTCTTTGAAATGTACTGAAAACAATTTTCAAAGCAGCATTGCTATATAAATGATACACGTGGACAGAATAAACCCCAAAGATAGTTTTGTATGTTATGAGCACCATATTCCAACTCTTATTTGCAGAATCAGAGAGATTCAATCCATAGACTCTGGGACTCCCTCCTACTGGAGGCCAGACTGGCCCCATCTTTGCTGTCCTTCCGCAAAGAGACAAAGGCTTTTTTTTTTTGGGGAGGCTTTTTGTGACTACCCGATTGTCCAAAAGACAAGAAACAGAATGGTTTATATTTTGTTGCTTCGAAGTCTGTTTTTTTAATAAATATTTTCACCTAGCATTTTGAATATAAATGCTGGCAGCTCTTTAATATTTGAATAATTTACTGTTATTTCGCTTTTAATATTGTGTTGATAATGATGAGGGACACAGGTGGCAGTGCGGGTTAAACTGCTGGGCTGCTGGGGGAGTTGATCGCAAGGTTGACAGTTCAAAGCCCCAAGATGGGGTGAGCTCCTGTCGCTTGTCCCAGCTCCTGCCCACCTAGCCGTCTGAAAGCGTGTAAAAACATGACTAGATAAATACTGTAACTACCACTTTGGTGGGAAGATACCAGGATCCTATGCACTCACACATTTGGTAATGCCAACCACATGACTATAGAAGTCCAGTGGTACCTTGTATAAAGGAATTAATTTGTTCCAAATGAAAATCTGTTAAGCAAATGTTCCTTTATACAAATTTTCCATAGGAATACATTGAAAACAGAGTAATCCCTAATCATGACCATTTTTATGTTGCATGGATTCACCCCATAGGCGATTATGTTAAGCACATTTCCCCTATCTCTGGAATGTTTTTATGTTGTATAGATTTTATGTTATACAAACCATTTGTTATACGAAGGTCCACTGTATGTCTACAGACAAATGCTACAAATGGAGGTGAGCACTGGCCCTTTAATTTGGAAATAACTTGACTTAATTGACAGGGTATAAGTTGCCTAGGATACTTTTTTGTTTTTTTTTTAGGGAAAAGGTGTGGTAAAAATATTTTAAATAAATAGACGTCAATGCAGATTAGATACGCCAGTCCTTCTGATTTCCAGAGGCAGTACTGTGTTGAAAAAACACAGATCTCTTGCATGAAATACATTTGAAGAAAATTCTGGGGAATGTGAGAGACGACGGGTAAATTAATTATAAATGAGTTTTTGTGTATATAATCCACTCTTTTCAGTTGTGTTAAATGTTACCTGGCATTTAACACGGCCCACTCGTATGTCTTTAATGGGTGGTTTAGTGCGTAGCCTGCGTAAAGCGAGGACAGATAGGGACAAAATGTAGATACAGTGGAACCTTGACTTACATCATTAATCCGTTCCAGTGGTCTAGACTTAAGTCAAACATGACTTAAGTCAAATGAATGTTTCCCATAGAAAGTAATGGGAAAGCAGATTAATCCGTTCCAGATAATGAAAAAGAGCCTCCAAAACAGCAGTTTAACACAGATTTGACTAGGATAGGAGATTCCTTCTGGGGATGTAAATGAAATGTCTCTTCAAAGAGAGGAGGAGGCAGTGGAATTATAGTCCACAAGTTATACGACTCCACTTTTTAATGCTCATAGCAACAATGTCTAACATTTAAGTTTTACTGATTTTTAACCTGACGTTCCAAGTTCTGAACAACTCTATGCTTACCATTAGAGTCCCACAACTGTACAGCTTAAAATGCTTCCATTGTGGACCAGACTTCTGCAGCCAGATTTTTACAAGACTGAGCCGACTGTCTAACCAGCGAGGCCAGCCCCGAGAGCAGCGGCGGCTAGGCCGAGGACCAGCTCCAGATGCTCTGAGCTGGCCTCGCTGATGCCGGTGGAGATTTGGAATGCTGGGTTGTGGCTGCCACCCGATTCCGGTGCCTTGCGCCGGGGCTCCGAGATGTAAGTCAAAGCCTGCGACTCAAGTCAAACAGGCCCCTTCTTGCTGCAAGTCAAATATGCTGCAAGTCAAGCAGCATGTAAGTCAAGGTTCCACTGTAATTCTAACAACTGTTCCCTTGTTAACCCTGCGGTGTTGCCGATAATTTGAAAGGCCCCAATACCAGGTAAGCCAGTTAACATATATAGGGCAGAGTTCTGTTACTAGTTTACTTTTGCATAATGGAATTCAGAGAAGTCTTAGAGGCAAATTGTTGTTCGTTAAAGAGGTTATCCTTATGTTCCTGGGTGTGAGAAACTTCCTTTATGCAAGCATAGACAAAGAATGGCCCTTTATGCCAGTTTGATCAAAAACCTTGATCGGATTCAAATCTCTGGTGGTGATACATAGAACATCCCAATGAATTTTAATCGGTTTGTCCCTTTCATTGTTGACATAATAGACGCTGCAGCTTAATTTTGTGTATCTTCAAAAGCTGGAACTTGGGTGTTGCTTGGTCTTTGTTCACCCACCTGAAGCCTTTTAATTTAAAACCACCTTGCTTTACCTGGCTGAAATCTGGCGGCTGAAATGGAGCCCCCCAAAAGCCCCCAGTCCTTTGAAATGGTAGCCCTGAGGAGATCCATCAGTTACAAAAGGTTGTGCCTCAATGCAAATTGGGCCCTGGTAAATTATCCTAATTTTTGTTTCTTTGTTGGATTAAACTAGTCCCATAAGTCTGTAATTTGGAGGGTGTGATCAGACGTGAGTCACTCAGAATGTGTGACATGATAACCCAGGGGACTGATGGGGCTCAAGTCTTGTCTAGTCTCGTTACTGGAGGATACGCCCCTTCCAAGGGCTGGCCCTGCCCTGAGGTCAGCGCTTGGAGCGAACTTGTTAAAATCTTCGTTATTACTTGCTGTTCCTGCAAGGGAGTAACACAGGGTTACTTTTTAATAGTCTCCTCGCAAATGGCCCTCTAAATTGTTACTCTTCTAAGAGGGTGGATTAATGCTATTTGTGTGTGTGTGTGTGTGTGTGTGTGTGTGTGTGTGTGTGGGTGTGTGTGTTAAGTGTGTGTGGTGTGTGTGTGTGGCACCAAAATGGAGAGAGGGCACTGGCTAGCCTGCTGCTTATTAAGGCGCCGCTGGCCACCGTAGTTGCCCCACCGGCACCAAAATGGAGACCCGGCACTGGCCGCCCATTGCTGCCCATCGCCGTCTGCCCGTCACGCCCATCCCCCACCACCCGCCAGCCACCTGTCCGCCCCCCGCCGGGCGCCCCCGCCCCTGCCCCCGCCCCTGCCCTAGGGCGCTGCCCGTCACCGCCCTGTGTGTGTGTGTCCGTGTGTCCTTGCAAACCCCCCCAGGGAGCGGGCAGTTCTAGTTAGTGAGTCATGGAATCACATCGACTTGAATTATTCAGCATGGGTTGGGATTCTGTGTTCCGTTTTAAAAAGGAAAAATGAGGGAAACGCAACACTATAATGTAGCCAGAGACCACACACCTCCACCCACGTACATGGGCCAGGAAGGGTTGATGGGAGCCCAAACAGATGTCCTGGTAGGGCCTGTGGCGTCCTTCAGCTCTTCTAATTTCTATGCCGAAAATTCAGTTTGCTGGTTTGTTGCTTTGTAGGGAGAAATGTCTCCGGCATATCTCTGCCGATGTGTATTTGTGTAGCTTCCATCCGTGTTTTATTTAAGGACCCTATCGTGCGTATTTGAGACAAGGAGGAGGCATCTGAAAGGCTCTCGGCTGCGGATTCTCATTATTACAGTGACATGTTGCATCAAAAGCATATTGAGCTTCCAAGCTCTGGGTTCAGATCAAAGCTTGAAGTAAATTACAGATACTGTAATGAACAACTTGCCTTTATTTCATGTCCTGCAGTAACCACCAATGCATAACTATGTTAAATTACCACTGTCGTGTAACAAAGGAGAGCCATACTTCTTTTGCAGTAAAAGAGAAACCAGAAATCTGTGTTGTGTTCAGTTTGATTTGGGGGTGGGGGTGGGGGTATATGTGAAGTTTATTGGGGTTTAGTTGTTTGGGTGGGAGAGTTATTTTATAGGATTGTTAAGCACCCAGAGAAGTGCTGGTCACTAAATTGAGGCGGTATACAAATCATTAGACATGAATGAATAAAGGAAGGAAGGAATGTAGCATCTATCAGACAAAATTTTAGATTCAGAGTGCATGCGTATAATCTTGGTGGTAGAGTGAGATTCATGTTGCAGGCCACACATTAGTAACAGATGTCTGTAGGAAGTCATAGCACCTGTGGTGTTTGTATTCTCCCTATGTCTGTGGAGATTCGCAGTCAAGAGGTTATCTGGAAGTTGAGTTGTGGCAACTGGACCTCTTTTCTTTTGAGACCAGTTCTTAATCTCTCGGAAATGACCTGTTGCCATCTCAGAGTCTTCTAAGTTGGCAGCCATTACTGCATCCCATCAAGGCAAATTCTATATTCTGAAAGATGTCTTCTTGTGTGAGGAAGTCCTGTATGTCCCATCCAGAACCAAAAGCAGTTTATTCCCATTATTCCTTTTAGGTTTTAGCAACCACCCCCAAAGAGCAGCCTTGGTGCCAGAAGGGTCGTATGTAAATAAATTAAATTAATTAAGATAAATAAATATTTTTGTATTACGGTGGTACCTCTAGGTATCATTGTCTCCAGTTATGAAAAATTTGTGAGACGAAGGGAAGTCCGTCCAGGGCGCAATGGGAATAGAAGTCTTCCAAAAAAACTTCCGCAAAAACTCAAGATACGAAAATGATCTATGGGAAAACTCAAGATATGAAAATTTTGCTGAAGATTTCAGTTCCCACAGAGCATTGCACCCCATTCAGATTGAGATACAAAAATTTCCAAGTTCCGAAGCATCTTGAGGAATCAGGTCCTTTTCCAAAGAGAACGGTGAGGTAAAAATATTCAAAATAAAATACTACCACTGTACTTTTCTATAACAAAAAAAAAAATAGCAAAGCCAAAACCTTTAGCATTTATGTGAGCCTAGTGCAAAACTTCAAACATTCCCACAGGAATTCCTCTGAAAACCTTTAAAACTTACACATTTTGTCATGTCAGTAATGTTTGTCGCAATAATTTTGTCTTTTCAAAAATTGCAATTCGAAAGGGATGCAATAACAGAGAAGAAAGTTATCTTCTGTTATTGCATTCCTTTCGAATTGTAATTTTGTACACCCTTATGTAACGTACTGGATGTTACCATATTTATCGGCGTATAACACGCACTTCCCCCCCTGAAAATAGGGGGCAAATGATGTATGCGTGTTATACGCCAATATAATGTTAAGAAGCCATGTTTTTACAGTATTAACAAGTACAGTGGTACCTCGTATAACGGAGGGTTTGTTTAACGAAAAATCCGTACAACGGGGGGAACAATCCACCACCACCACCCCGCAGCCATCTCCGCCCACCACCTGTGGCCACCCGGGAAGAGGACGGGGGCAGTCGGGGAAAGAGGGGAGGGGAGGGGAGGGGGGGTGGCAGGCACGGAGGGGGGAGAGCCGGGGAGGGGTGCCCTTACCTGGCACCTGCGTGGGGGTCCTCCACTTGCCGCCGCCGCGGATGCTGGGGTTCCTCCCGGCGGGGCGGGCCGCTGGTGCGCCCTCCTGCCTGCCGGGCGCCTCCAGGGCTCCGGCAAGAGGCGAGCGGTGGTGGGCGGTGGTGGGGAAGAGGGCGGGATTTCCACAGCTCGCGAGCCAGCGCGTTGACGGGCCAACCGAGAGCTTTCTTATGGACTCCGCTTGAGGAGCGGCTTATCGGCCGTCTCTCTCTCTCTCTCACCCCCCTCCCCGTTCCCCGCCCCGCGCTCTCCGCTGCGGTCGCTCGGGTCCGGCCAAGGTGAGAGGAGGCCTCGCCCTGTGGGGCTGGCGCTTGGTGGCCGGGAGAGGCGGGCGAATGTGAGGGACCCCCGGGAACCCTTCTCGAGACTGGAGGGGGGTCATTTTCTCTCGGCGGGAGGGCGCCCTTCGAAGAGGCAGCGGCTCCGTTGCCCTCCACCCTCAGTTTCCTTTCTCCCTCATTTCCCCAGAGGGAGGGGTGGGTGCGTGGGTGGGTGGGTGGGGTGTCCCTCGAGCCTTTTGCCTGTGCACGTTGGAATAGGGGCCAGAGGCGGGTCAGGGATGCTGAGGCGAGATCCCGGTGCAACTTTCGCCCCGCTTCCCCTCCCTTGGTTTTCGCTGCCTTGCTCTTCCCGTTGCCTCCTTCTCTTGCATTTCATTTCTTTTTCTTTTTTGGTTCGGCCAAAGGTCGAACCCGCAAGTTCCGAGAAGCCTCCCTCCACACAACCCTCTTCCCAAAGAGCCTCGGGTGAAGAACGACCTTGAGGTCACGCCACGGGGTGTTGAGTCAGGGTTAGGGTTAGGGTTAGGGTTAGGGTTGCTTCAAAGAACTTTGCTTCAAAGTTCTTTATTTGAAATTTAAAAAATTTTTCCTGAAATTTCCCTCTTAAAATGAAGGTGCGTGTTATACGCCTGTGCGTGTTATACACCGATAAATACGGTAGGTATATTCACTGCATGCTGCACCACCTCTGTTTTTTTAGAAACCTCCACATCTTGTCTTAGGGAATTTGGGAACAACTTTGCTACATTCTCTCATCTTCTCATTGGTACTTTCCAAGAACTGGAAGTCACTTCCTGTAAAAAGAAGCCGGCGGCCCCCAAACAAGCAGAACTCCTGATGCACACCCTGGAGGGTACAGAGGGAGTTTTGTGTTTTAAAATATGGGTGTCAAGGGTGTGGAATGTGGGGCCACACTCTGATGTCTTGAGGAGCAGTCCTGGATCTCTGGATGTTGACTACCCTTGTTTTAGGCGCAGAGGCAAGGACTGGACGGTCCTGTTCCCATCACTTGCAGCCCCACCTGAAAATCGATTAGCGGGTAGGTCCCTTGGACTGTGGAAGAACACTGTTCATTTCCAGAGCTTAGAAACATTGGACTCCAACTCCCAGAATTGACTAGCATAGCATGGACATATGGCGAAAGCCCTCTTTCCAAATATCGCCCTTTTCAAAGAGTCAAAGGCAACGTGCAGATGAAATCCGTGGTCTGTACACCCGTCCCGTTTCTGTCTCTCATAAAATGAGACTTTTTTTTTTTCTTTAGGAATTGGTCCACCTTTCTTGACCAGAGGAGAGCATTGGTCATTTGCATCTATGCAAAGCAACTTAAAAATAAGGTGGGTGTGTGTGGGTGTGTTGTTACAGTTGTAACCGACTCTACAGTGACAGAAAGGGATGCGAAGCTTATGAAGTGTGGGAGGTTGAAATGATTAACCAATTTCCTTCCTCCAGTTTCTTAGGAGGGGGGGGGATAACGAGTTGGCAAGCCAACGAGTTTTACTTGACACAAGCCCTTTTGGACCGTAGCCCATTTCTTCTGAAGCATGGGAGGTAGTCTCTGTTTGCAGGGGTTTGTGCAGACGGGAGGAGCAGGCGAACCTTCGTGGAAGAGCGGAAGCTGTAGAGTGGTGAGACCAACACCATGCTTGATCTTGGCATTCCGCTTGTAGTCATAATCTTAGAACCGCATGAATCATCAACAGGTCCAGCACCTGTCAAGGAGGCACAGTGGAGGCACTCCCAAACTAGATTCATAGAGTTGGAAGAGATTTCAAGGGCCATCCGGTCCAACCCCCTGCCCTGCAAGGACTCCCATCACTGGACTCCCGACAGATGGCCATCCAGCCTCTGCTTAAAAACCTCCAAAGAAGGAGACTCCACCTCCCTCCTTTGTGGCAGCATATTCCTCCACCGAACAGCTCTAACTATCATGAAGTTCTTCCTAATGTTCAAATGGAATCTCATTTCCTGTAGTTTGAAACCATTGCCCCGAGTCCTAGTCTCTGGAGACATGGAAAGCAAACTTGTTCCCTCTTCAATATGACATCTTTTCAAATATTTAAACATAGCTATCATATCCCATCTCAGTCTTCTTTTTGAAAGGCTAAACCAGTGGTTCTCAACCTGTGGGGTCCCCAGATGTTCCTGGACTGCAACTCCCAGAAATCCCTTCCAGCACAGTGAGTGGTAGAGACTTTTGGGAGTTGCAGTCCAGGAACATCTGGGGACCCACAGGTTGAGAACCACTGGGCTAAACATTCCCAGTTCCCTAAGCCATTCCTCGTAAGACATTTCTTCCAGACCTTCAACCATCCTGGTCGCCCTCCTCTGGACCCGCTTGAGGTTGTCAACATCCTTTTTAAATTGAGGTACACAGAACTGGACAGAGGACTCCAGGCGGGGTCTGACCAGAGCAGAACTCCGCAAACAAGTGCCTAAATCATTGGCCTGTGTTTCACATTCCCCTTCCATGTGTCAATGTTTGCTGCAAAAATCCTGTTGCAAAGACAGACAAAGCTGTGGGCTTCCTGTAAGTCTCGTTGGGTTAGGCGAGCATCTGCACGGAGTGTAATTTATTGTACATTTCTTTGTAATGTACTTGATAATAGCAGTGGTAACGGCAAACGAAATAACACTTAACTCCAAAAGGTTATTTTTCTCCCGTGGGAGAAGCCTCCGTTTCTCCCTGCCTTGGCAATGCTTTTGACAGATGTGCTTGCTGACGATTTGAAAGCTGCTTCAGTCATCTGTCTTGCGTCTGTCCTCACCCCGTGTTATTCTACTTGTGGACCGCCTGCTTAACAAACAACCTCTTAAGGCGTCCCTTTGAAGCTCGTTCAATTAAGCATTCGTTTCTTGCTTTATTTAAGATACATGCCAGACATGCAGCCAGTTGGTTTTTGCCCCACCCCACCCCAGAGTTCAGAAAAAGTTTTATGGGATTGGGAGAGAGCAGGGAGTTGTTGGCATCATGGACATCAGCCAGCCGTCGCTGTGTCAAGTTCGCTGCTGCAGTGTAATACACGGAGAAGAGATGGCTTTGATCGCGCAGATAAGGGGGTTAATTTCCATCCTTGTGCTCCTACAGTGATGTCCCCGTTGCTCAAATAATGTTATCACAGAATCACACAAGTTGGAAGAGACCTCAAGGGCCATCCAGTCCAACCCCCTGCCATGCAGGAACCCCCATCACATTGCTCCCGACAGATGGCTAGCCAGCCTCTGCTTAAAAACCTCCAAAGAAGGAGACTCCACCACCCTCCTTTGTGGCAGCATATTCCACTATTCAGGGGTCCTTAAACTTTTTAAACGAGGGGCCTGTTCACTGTCCCTCAGACACTGTTGTGGGCCGGACCCTGCAGCTCCCCGGCGTGGCTCCAAGGGGGGGAGAGGGAAGGGCTGACCCGCTTCACCCCGGCCCCCAGCCCAACGCCGCTCTCCTCACCTGCTGGCCTGCACGGCAGCCCCGCTTCTCCTGCGGCTCCATGGGGGTAGGGGAGGACCCATCCTGCTCACACACCCCCACCAAGACTGCTCCAGGCAACGGTGGGCTTTGCCCTCGCATTGGCAGCTGAGACAGTAGTCGCTGCTGCTGTTTGACG
The DNA here is from genome assembly GCA_029282475.1 of Phrynocephalus forsythii. Classification (NCBI taxonomy): domain Eukaryota; kingdom Metazoa; phylum Chordata; class Lepidosauria; order Squamata; family Agamidae; genus Phrynocephalus; species Phrynocephalus forsythii. The sequence continues at coordinate 2,322,494 of JAPFRF010000024.1, forward strand.
GCAAGTTTTCGGCTCAAGTGGGGGGGTCTGCCATGGCTGGTGGGCTGCATCCGGCCCATGGGCTGTAGTTTGAGGACCCCTGCACTATAATAATAAGACTGGGACCCTATGGATCAGCAAGGGCAGATCCCTGTCAAGGGCAACACAATGGGGGAATTGAACTCCCAGCCTCTGGTTTTGTGGCCAGATGCCTATACCAGTGAGCTAGCTAGTCGTCTTTGCAGCCAATGTGGGTATGCGCCCAAGGTTGTCCCGGGACATTTGGCTGTCAGAAGGGATAGGTGGCACCTATGCCCCACCTATAATAGTAGCCAACAGTTCCTGTTGAATCTCAATTCAGCCTTTAGGATGGAACAGCCCTTCACATGAAGGAAGCAGTTGGTCTTGGACACCCGAACCCATCTTCCAGCTGAGACTTCCAGGCTCTAATCCAGTGGTTCTCCACCTGTGGGTCCCCAGATGTTCCAGGACTGCAACTCCCAGAAACCCCCTTCCAGCATAGCTAGTGGTGGAGGCTTCTGGGTGTTGCAGTCCAGGGACATCTGGGGACCCACAGGTTGAGAACCACTGCTCTAATCAATCCCTTTAAGGTTCCAACCCTATGAATATGTAGATCTTATTCAAATTAGTGGGATTTCCTTCATTGTTTATTGATACATTTCTCTTCCTTTGGACCTCCAAGGGGAAATAATAAATAAAGAAGACCAGTCTGCAAAAGCTCATCTTAACATATAGCAGTTAGTCTTTAAGGTGCCACAATTTTTTTTGTCTGTGTGTGTGTGTGTGTGTGTGTGTGTGTGTGTGTGTGTGTGTGTGTGTGTGTGTGTGTGTGTGTGTGTGTGTGTGTGTGTTGTTTGTTTTGGACGGCAGCTCCTGGCCAGTAGTTTTTATTTTATTTTAAAATGTTTTATCCTGCCTTTCTACATAAAAAAGAAGCTGAGTTGACCTAAATCAAATTAAAAAAAAAAAATCCCAAAGCTACAAACACTAGGTATGCAAATATTTTAAAAAAAGAATTAAACAAACATTATGTTAAAAATGATAAATATAACCAGTACTAAAACACATTTAAAACAGCAGGCAACGGCAGTTATTTAGGGAAAGCCTGCTGGAAACGAAAAGTCTTGGCCTGCTTTTCATGTTACGCTGCTTGGAGGACCATGGGCATTGTGGTCCTTACGAGGAATCTTCTGAGCTTTGTCCACCCCCGAGGAGCCATACCCCCAAAAAAAGACTGTCTCCTTGAAAGCTGCCCTGTTCCTGTCCTTGATGAAAATTCAACAGTTTTCACAAACCTTTTCATCTTGTCAGATTCAAAGTGGAAACGGATCATTTTGTATTCAGGAAGGCACCAAGGTCGGTGTTCTCTTTCCTTCCGTCTTTTAGGTGTGTTTGCTTTTTCTGAATTGCAAATGCTTTAAAAACAACAACAGCAACAACTCTTGTAGGACTGAGAGACAAAACACATACACACCACATAAGATAGTTATGAACAGGAAGGCAATTTGTTGTGTCGTATGTGTGGATTTTTTATTTTTTTATTTTTACAGATTTGGAAGGGTTGCTTATAGTTTTTCCAGCTCAGTTTTTCAGGGGAAAGAATACGGCAGGTTGCAGCTGATGATAAAAGGGCTCGGGGTGGTGGTGGTGGTGGTGATAATAGGTGGAGCAGGAAAAGTTTAAACGGAAAGAGAAAATGGTATAAGAATGTCGTGGCGGTCCTGCCCACTTGTCAATATATTCAGCATGTTTTTTTTAGTACTGTGCCCTTAAAAATTTCCCCCTTTTGCCCTTAAAATCAAAATTTCTCCCCACTACCATTTTCACCAACGGTGAATAGGATAGCAATCAGGACGTGCCAGTCAGATTCGTCTGGCTCCATCCCTGGCATCTTTTAAAAAGGCTGTGAAGACCTGGCTGTTCAAAGATGCTTTCAGCAATTGCTAGGAGTGTTGTGTTCCCTGTGTTTTGTTTGTTTGTTTGATTATTAGTATTATTTTTATTAATACTATTCTCTCTTGCTGGGTACGTGTTGTCTTGTTGTTGTTCCTTTGTGTATTATTGTTTTTTTTTTCTTTTCTCTCTCTACCATTATTATTATGTTTTGGGTTGTTTGATAAATCATTGTTGCTAACCGCCCAGACTTCCCATTTGAGGCAAATCGGATTGCGATATACAAACAAACAAACAAACAAACAAACAAATATTGTAACCCCTTCTTAAAGTTTTGGGATGAGTGCCTATCAGATTATTATTTTATCTGTTGATCCCCCCCCCCCGGCCTTGCTTTCCAACAAAACCACCCATAGTGGCATTCAGGCACAAAAAAAATGATTTTAATTATGACAACGGTGAAATCAGTCAAAGCAAGAGAAAAGTATAAAGGCATTCCAAGGCTGAGGCCGATATGATGTTTTCCAGACTTTCCAGTAAGAGGGGAATGAGAGTATAGGACTAGGATTAAGAGTACAGTAGCCTTCTGTGGAAGCCATTTCCTCCCACGAAAAAATAAGAGTTGTTCCACAAAGTTCAAATTAAAAACTTGGGGATGTGCTGCCATTTGTGCAACTGTTGTGCAGTGTCCTGCACAACACCTTTTGCACAACTTGGTATGAAACAGCATAGCTTGCCATTGGTACATCTCTCCCTTCACCCCTAGGCTTCTGCAGAATAACCTGGTTCAACAACTCAAAGGATGGCCAGTGGGGCTGACCCACAGGGGTTTCTGGGCCGAAATCTGCATCCCTAAAACATTTTGAAACAATTTCCAATTATTTGCTAAGGGTTCCCCCTCCATGCCTCCCCACCCTCTCTCTCTCTCTCTCTCTCTCTCTCTCTCTCTCTCTCTATATATATATATATATATATATATATATATATATATATATATATATATGAGAGAGAGAGAGAGAGAGAGAGAGAGAGACTGGTACATCGACTTACGAATTTAATCCATTCCAAATGCATGTTCTTAAGTCAAACTACTCATAAGTCGGGGTACCTATATAAAAAAATTAAAAAATAAGTTTAAAAATAAAAAAATATTTGTAAGTCAAGCAGACCATATCTAAAATTTGTAAGGCGGCAGTTAAAATGCCAACAGACGAGCTGCTCTTAAGTTGGGGTACCATTCTGAGTGTGTGTGTGTGTGTGTGTGTGTGCGCACAGACAGACAGACAGACAGACACACACACACACACACACACACACACACACACACACAGTATATTGATTCTGTTTAGTTTAGCCTTTTCAGTGTAACATTCTTTTTAGTTGGTTTAAATCAAAGACCACCAGGGGCATTTGTGCGACTAGGTTTTAATAAATCCCAGACTGGAGGTCCAATGAAAAGGAAAGGTATTGGATATATTGGATCTGACAAAGTCAAAGGGCTGTGCAATGAGTTGCATTCGACTTAAACTGATCTTAAGTAGAAACGTCTGTACAATTGACCCTCCGAATCCGAGCATTCTGTTTATTTAGCCACCTTCCTCTGTGTGTGTTTGTGTTCGTGGAAACCTAGCAGTGCAGGGTGGAATAGCTCTATCATAACACTTGGAAACAACATTTGTTTTGTTAGCCACATGAAAGCTTGTATAATACAAGCAACGAAGTTGTGAGCAAGGAAACTGTCAACCAGCTCCCTGAGCTTGTCTGAGAACACATGAAGTAACTTCAAGTGAGCTACCATCTCCCATCTCTTGCTGCCCCCTTCCACTCGTGTAAGATACAGATTATTAGGATGTGTCTTCAAGTCAATTCTGATTTATGGCGACCCTTTTTAGGGTTTTCCAGGTAGAGCAGTGGTTCTCACTGTACTGGAAGGGGTTTCTGGGAGTTGCAGTCCAGGAACATCTGGGGACCCACAGGTTGAGAACCACTGAGGTAGAGAATACTTAGAAGGGGTTGACTACCCCCTTGCTTCTGGGACTAAGGCCACCCAGGCTGGCTCGACTCATAGGAGGCCCAGTGGGGAATTGAACTCCCAAACTCCGACTCTACAGCCAGAGACCTAAACTACTGAGCTGCTCAGTTAGCAGGTAATAATAGCACCCACTTTTACATATTTTTTTGGGGGAAGTTCATTGGTATAATTTGGATCAAGTGCAATGAACCACTGTGGAGAGCATGTGTGAGGTAGTGGTTAATGTGTCCTAGAACAGTGCTCCCCAACCTTTTTATCCCTGCGGACCGGAAGATAATTTTTCTTAGTAAATGCAATGGGGGTCGGACATTCCAGTCACCTAAACTTGGGACTCTTCCTTTCCGGGAGGCCCGGCTGACCAGTCACCTTTTCTTCCGGGAAGGGCAACGGGGGGCGGCGGCGGGTGGGGGCCGCCTCCCCTCCTCCTCCTGGTGGTGGGGCTGCCCCGTGGCGGCGCGGGACCCAGTGGATCTTCCCCTTTCTTTCTTTCTTTCTTTCTTTCTTTCTTTCTTTCTTTCTTTCTTTCTTTCTTTCTTTCTTTCTTTCTTTCTTTCTTTCTTTCTCCCTCCCTCCCTCCCTCTCTTTCTTTCTTTCTTTCTTTTCTTTCTTCCTCCCTCCTTCCTTCCTTCCTTCCTTTCTTTCTTTCTTTTTCTTTCTCTCTCTCTCTCCTTCCTCCTTCTCCCCCTTTCTTTCTTTCTTTCTTTCTTTCTTTCTTTCTTTTTCTTTCTTTCTTTCTTTCTTTCTTTCTTTCTTTCTTCCCCTTTCTTTCTTTCTTTCTTTCTTTCTTTCTTTCTCCCTCCCTCACTCCCTTCTTTCTTTCTCCTCCCTCCCTCCCTCCCTTCTTTCTTTCTTTCTTTCTTTCTTTCTTTCTTTCTTTCTCCTTCCTTCCTTCCTTTTTTTTCTCTCTCTCTGTCCCTTCCTCCTTCTCCCCCTTTCTCTTTCTTTCTTCCTCCCTTCCTCCTTCCTCTTTCTTTCTTTCTTTCTTTCTTTCTTTCTTTCTTTCTTTCTTTCTTTCTTTCTTTCTTTCTCCCTCCCTCACTCCCTTCTTTCTTTCTTTCTCCTCCCTCCCTCCCTTTTCTTTCTTTCTTTCTTTCTTTCTTTCTTTCTTTCTCCTTCCTTCCTTCCTTCCTTTTTTTCTCTCTCTCTCCCTTCCTCCTTCTCCCCCTTTCTCTTTCTCCCTTCCTCCTTCCTCTTTCTTTCTTTCTTTCTTTCTTTCTTTCTCCCTCCCTTTTTCTCCCTTCTTTCTTTTCTTTCTCCTCCCTCCCTCCTTCCCTCCCTCCTTTCTTTCTTTCTTTCTTTCTTTCTTTCTTTCTTTCTTTCTTTCTTTCTTTCTTTCTTTCTTTCTCCTTCCTTCCTTCCTTCCTTTTTTTTCTCTCTCTCTCCCTTCCTCCTTCTCCCCCTTTCTCTTTCTTTCTTCCTCCCTTCCTCCTTCCTCTTTCTTTCTTTCTTTCTTTCTTTCTTTCTTTCTTTCTTTCTTTCTTTCTTTCTTTCTTTCTCCCTCCCTCACTCCCTTCTTTCTTTCTTTCTCCTCCCTCCCTCCTTCCCTCCCTCCTTTCTTTCTTTCTTTCTTTCTTTCTTTCTTTCTTTCTTTCTTGCGGGCTGGGGCGAATGGGGGTATGGGGGTGATTGGGGGGAGCAGGAGCAGAATGCTGGCTGGCGGTGGGGGGGGATGCGGGCGATTGCGGGGAAAACATCCGGCCCGGCCCGCGACGCCCCCTGCCCGCCCCCAACACAGGCGCGGTCCGTACACTGAGCGCGGCCACAGGAGGGGCCAAAAGGGCGCGCGCCCGGGAGGAGGAGGAGGAGGAGGGGCACCCACCTGCTCTTCCGACCGAGGGGCCCCTCCTCCCGAGGGCATTACTGGAGGAGGAAAAGGGGCCAAATGGGGTTCCTGCTGCTGCTGGTGGTGGTGGTGGAGGGCGAGGAGGAGGAGGGCAGGAGGAGAAGGATGTGTAGAGGAGGGAGGCAAAGGCAAATGCGGCGGCGGCGGCCTCCCTGTGCTCCTCCAGCCTTCCTCCCCACCGGCTGCCCGCAGGAGAGAAGAGGAGGAGGAGGAGGATGGCGGCGGAAAGGGGAGGAGCCTCCCGGCCTCCCCAGGCGGTGTGGTGCCGACCGTCACGGATTCCGCGGCCCGGGGTTGGGGACCACCGTCCTAGAAGACTTAGGAAATGCACCTTCTAGTCTAAACTCTCTGGGTGACCAATCACTTTTCTTCTCAACGGGACTCGCCTTGTGTGTGGTGGTGGGGTTGTTGTAAATGGTAATTGGAGAGGAGCAGAATGCTGTGTACACTGCCTTGAGATTACTGGAGGGGAAAAGGTAAAGGTTCCTCCCCGCACATGTGTGTTAGTCATGTCCGACTCTAGGGGGCGGCGCTCATCTCCATTTTCATGCCCGAGAGCTAGTGTGGTGCAAGTCCGTGGCCATGTGGCCAGCATGGCTGAACGCATTTCTGTGCACGGAACATTGATTTACCTTCCTGCTTTTTACGGCGGTACCTATTTATCTACTTGCATTTTACATGTTTTAGAACTGCTAGGTTGGCAGGAGCTGGGGTGAACAGTGGGAGCTCACCTGCTGCATGGCACCCGGGAGTCGAACCGCCAAGCTGCTGACTCTGCAGTTGACAGTTTCAGCACTCTAGCTTGCTGAGCGGAAAAGAAGGGTATAAATATAACAAATAGTGAAAATTCTGTTTGTTAGAAGGGACCCAAGGGCCATGTTCAAGGTGCTTAAGTTGACATTTAAAGTACTTAATGGTTTAGGATTACCTGTCTGAGCCCCTCTCCCTCTAAATGTTTACATGTCCCACCTGCACCTCTCATCTTGGGAAGCTTTGAGTGGCCACCACGATGAGGGCTCTGAAATCTTTTAATTGCAACTGGGACTTTTCTGGTGGCAGCTTCTCTTTGGGTTTGTCTCCCATCAGAGGTTACACTGGCTCCATCCCTCCTTTCTGACTAGTTCCACTGAGAACTCATGAACTTCTCTCTGCCAGCTGCTTATTATTTTCATTTGTTTTGTACTTTTACGATGTTTAATGTTATTGTAGATGCCCTGAGCACATCCGATCTCTCCTGATCTCAGAAGCTAAGCAGGGTTGGGCCTGGCTAGTACTTGGATGGGAGACCACCAGGAAATACCAGGTGCTGTAGGTGCCTGGAGTAGGAACTGGCAAGCCACTCCAGTATTCCTGCCAAGAAAACTCCGTGGACATGGAGTCACGAAGAGTCGGTCACGACTGTAACACAAATTCAACTACAGTCGGGGATCATGTAGGTCTCTGGCTTTGTGGAGCCAGAGTTTAGGAGTTCTATTTCCTTACTGTTGCTCCTTGAGAAGGAGCTGGACTTGGTGATCCATAGGGATAGAAATGTCAATCAATCAGTCAATCAGTCAATCAAATTGAACCCTTGACACTGTAGCGAATCACAAGCATGATCTCCCAGCTCTAATGGCTTGAGAGACTAGGACTCGGGGCAATGCTTTCAAATTATAGGAAAAGAGATTCCATTTAAACATTAGGAAGAACTTCATGACATTTAGAGCTGTTCGGCAGTGGAATATGCTGCCACAAAGGAGGGTGGTGGAGTCTCCTTCTTTAGAGGTTTTTAAGCAGAGGCTGGATGGCCATCTGTCGGAAGTCTTGTGATGGGGTTCCTGCATGGCAGGGGGTTGGACTGGATGGCCCTTGAGATCTCTTCCAACTCTATGATTCTATGAATTTCCACCCTTCCCATGGTAGTCTGTTGATTCTGAAGAGTTCTTAATATCAAGACCTTTCTCTGTTTGTTTCCTGCCAAAATGTTCACCCACATTTCTGGCTTCAATCTCAGTCTCGGATCTTGACAGTGTTCTGCTAAAGCTCCAGTGCATCAGCCAGACTCCACTAATTCAGGTCTAACCCCTCGGGGCAGGAGGGAATGAGTTTGTTCTGCCTTAAATGTGACATGCCTTCCCATAGTTGAAGGTGGCTGTGATACCATCAGACTGTCTGCTCCAGGCTAAGCATACCGAGTTCTTTCAAACGTTCCTCAACGAGGTTGGTTTCGAGACTGTTCAGCCATTATAGTTGTCTTCCTCTGGACACATTCCAGCTTGTCCATGTCCTTCCTAAACAATAGTGCCAGAACGGGACCTAGTTCTCCTAGTAAGGTCTGACCACAGTAGGATAGAGCAGTGGTTCCTAATCTTGAACCCCCAAAGGTTATCGAACCACGACTGTGGGAATCCTGTCCGTGACAGCTGGTGGTGAAGTCTTGTGGGAGCTTTAGTCATAGAATCATTAAAGCATCGTAGGGTTGGAAGGGACCTTGGAGGTCTTCTAGTCTAAGCCCCTGCCCAAGCCAGGAGACCTCATACCATCCCAGACAGATGGCTGTCCAATTTTTTCTTGAAAACCTCCAGCGATGGGGCACCCAAAACATCAGGAGGCAAGCTGTTCCACTGTTGAATGGCTCTCATCGTCAGGAAATTCCTCCTTATTTCCAGGTTGGCTCTCCCTCTGACGAGTTTCTACCCATTGGTTCTTGTCATACCCTTAGATGCAACTGAGGATGAATCAATGCCCTGTTCCTTGTGGCAACCCTTGAGGTACTGGAAGACTGCTGTCATGTCAGTCTTCTCTTCGTCCGGCTAAACATGCCCAGTTCTTTTAGTTATTCTTCATACAATTTGCCTCTAGTCCCTTTATCATCTTTGTTGCTCTTCTCTGCACTTCTTCTAGGGACTCTGTGTCCTGTCCAAGAACATCTGGGGACCCAAGGTTGGGAACCACTGAGATATACTGTTACTGCTGCCCTTGATCTTGACATGGTACTTTTGCTGACACACCATAGACTGTTTTTCCACTGCCCTCCTTCAGCTGACTTGCCATCTAAGATCATGTCCTACTGAAACTCAGTTTGCTCATGTAGACTTAGCTCTGTTATCTGGTGTGGTTACCTTGAATGTAGATTTTTGTTCCATACAGTGTTAGTTGCACCTCACAGTTCTGTGGCGTCTGCCGATTTGATAAGCATCCCTTTTAGTCCTTCATCTCAGTCAGTGGTTCTCAACCTGAGGGTCCCCAGATGTTCCTGGACTGCAACTCCCAGAAGTCTTCATCACTAGCTGAGCTGGCCAGGATTTCTGGGAGTTGCAGTCCAGGGACTCACAGGCTGAGAACCACTGATCTAAGTCATCCCAATTGATATTTCCCTCTGAAAAAATGGGGGGCCCAAAGGGGCGTTTGAGAGCCCTCCGAATATGGTTCCCAACCGCA
>JAPFRF010000024.1:2936681-3223945 GCA_029282475.1 Phrynocephalus forsythii
CAACACTTACAGAGACAAAACAGACGTGAAGTAACCGCCTAAGTGAGGAGTAATTGTCTCCTTCTCTCTTACCTTGATTGGTGGCCATTGTTTGCTGATCTGGTTGGTTGGTTTCTAGTATGTGTGTAGTAAAGAAGTTCACATACATAGGTCTGCAATTTTAAGCACCATATGATTCTTTCTGCTACAATGTCTCAGAGTGAATTATTGAGACTTTAAATGTTTTTTGATGGGAGAGGGGCAGACTCTAGGAATTTGTAGCTATTCTCCTCTGTGGGTTTCTATACTTCTTCTGTGTGCCAAAAGAGAATTTTACCAGAAATTCAAAACTCTGCAACATAATATACACTTGATAGTGTTTCCTAAATAAGAAGGAAAAAATAACCTACCTTCCTTCCTTCCTTCCTTCCTTCCTTCCTTCCTTCCTTCCTTCCTTCCTTCCTTCCTTCCTTCCTTCCTTCCCTGAAGGCATGGTTTGCTTTGTTTTAGGGTTTTTTCCAGGATCAGATTTTAGTACTATGTTGTTTCCTGTACTGTACATTCATCTCTGCATTGGTGCCTTTTAATGAGAATAAGATTTCTTTTCTTTTCTTTCTTCCATCAAGCCACATCAAATGTGGTTTCTGCATTAGAGCTTAACATTTTAAATCTCAGGAGGTGAATGGGTGGTGGTGATGGTAGCAGCAGCTGTCTAACTGCTCTGGCAACCCTTGGCTTGTAATCTCAGTTAACTGGACATGTGGGCCTCAACTATTAAAAATGTTAGATGTCACTTCCCACAAAACACGAAGGGGTTCAAAATAATGCCCACCCACCATTTATGTTACGTTGGCTCAAAAAATGGATTTTAATTTTTTTGTTTATTGCCAGGGGGAATCTTGAGTTGCTTCCATAATTTGCTGTTACTGTTCACATCATGCCACCATCCCCACAAAATGAACTAACACCCTTTTTCCAGGTCCCAGGAGGACTGGCATTTGATGACAAATAAGACTAGGCCCAATCAAGGCTATTAAAAATGTTAGTTTTAAATATTTGAAAGGATGTCATATTGAAGAGGGAACATGTTTGTTTTCCATGGCAAAGGATTCAGGGCAATGGTTTCAAACTATAGGGAAAGAGATTCCATTTGAACATTAGGAGGAACTTCATGATGGTTAGAGCTGTTTGGCAGTGGAACAAGCTGCCACGGAGGGTGGTGGGCTCTCCTTCTTTGGCGCTTTTTAAGCAGAGGCACAATGGTGATCTGTCGGGAGTACTGTGATGAGGGGTCCTGCATGGCAGGGTATCTCTTCCAACTCATATGATTCTATGATTCTATCTATCGGAAATATGGAGATTCCTGTATGGCAAGGGGTTGGACTGGATGGCCCTTGAGGTCTCTTCCAACTCTATGATTCTATGATTCAAACAGGTCCTGCAAGCTGGTTACCCAGTATAGACAATAACGAAAGATAGTGAGAGATGTTGACCAACATCTGGGGGGCGACAATTGTCCATGTTTGCTCTATGGCAGTGGTTCCAAACCATGGTTCCCCAGATGTCCTTGGACTAAAACTCCCAGAAGCCTTCACCACTAGCTGTGCTGGTCAGGATTTCTGGGAGTTGTGGTCCAAGAACCTCTGAGGGTCAAAGGGTGGGAATCTCTGTTCTATGACATCCTTGATGGATACCCAGGAGTTGAGTCATGGCAACTGGACGTCTGTTCTTATGGGATTGAAATCTTTCACCACCCATCCAAGTAGCTTCTTCAGACTGAAGATGAGCAGCACAACATTGGATGAGTAGTGAAACATTTCAATCCCACAAGAAAAGAAGTCCGTTTGCCATGACTCATCTCCCGGATAACCTCATCTGGATGATTGATAATCTCCACAGACCTATAACTGACAGAAGTTCACACAGTACCTCATCCGAAATACCTCCAACAAAAGCAGGTGCCACTCTTTGGACCATCAGGTTTTTTAAAATTAAATTTATTAAGCAGAAAGGACTAGCAAGCTATATCTAATTCCAAGCAAGCAGACAAGGAAGAAGAAAATTAAGAACATTGCCTCATAGCTTCAGATGATACCACAAGGCCCACTGAGAATAAAAAAGTGGATGTTGTAGCAAGGCCTGCATGGCTGTGTAAAAGGGGGAGGTGCTTTGGCTTAGAGTTAATCCTTAACATTACATGTGTGGAAGGTCAAGTAAGGCACGGAACACCTTAGTTTTATTCTCCTAACATTTAGGTTCACCCTATTTTCCCTGAAAAATTTGCCTTATGTTCTAGTCTTAACATGCCTAAAAGCCCTGAAATGTGGAGATGTCAGAAACGGAAAAATGTCAGTGAAATTCTCAGTCATCCAGGTGAGTTTATCTGGAAGTTGAGTCATGGCAACTGGACTCCTTTTTCTTGAGAGATAGAAATGTTTCACTGCTCATCCAAACAGCTTCATCAGTCTAAATACAGCTAGTGCAAGTCCTCCATCTTCTCCTCTCTCAAACAAATCAACAAGGTATGACCATAAGATGGAGGCAGAACACAGTGCCCTTTCTGATTTTTTTTCCTCCCATCAAAGCAAGGATGGGAAGGCTCTTTCGGCTGAAGGGACAAATTCAGTCTCAGATAATTTCTTCAGGGGCTCATTCCAGTAGCTGTAGGTTGAGAAGAGGGAGGTACAGGGGGTATGTGAGTTGATGGGAGCGTATCGGGCAACATCCAACAAAACAAAACAAAGACAGAAGCATGTAAGCACCGTAAGGACTAACTATTACAGTTTAAGCTTTCCTGGACATGCCCGCTTCATCAGATGAAGTGTATTACTTCATCCATAAAAGTTCACATTAAAATATGGCAACTGTTGGGGGCAAGACCAAAGGCAAAAGGGAGGTACAGAATTTACTGATACATTTTATCGGTAAAGCCGGTATAACTTCTAGCTAAATCTTAGGGGAGGCACCATAACCTTTTAGAAAGAGGGAAATCCAGTACAAAAACTGGGCAGCCACCAAGTCCTCGTGTCCAAAGGAAGGGCGGTTGTGCTGTTGGGAAACTCAAGAGGGCCTGATTTAGCCACTGGGGCCAAAGGTTGCTGCTTCTCCTTTATCGGCACCTCCTCTTGGTTTTTTAAACAGGCCTTTTCCACCAGACTGGGATATCGCTACAGCGCCGCATACATGTTACCCATGCACCTTGACTCTTACCACCACTTACGGTATCTTTACTGTTTGAACTTGTTAAATGTGGCTTTCTGATCGTTTACAAGACCTCTAAAATCTGCTGGCAACTTAAATTCAGACCAGAGATCATGCGGTTTTGTTCTGCTTCCTGTGTTCCTACCCTTCCGCACTCCATTGATCCTGTCTGCAGTGAGGGGTGGGAGGAAAAAAGGGAGAAAAAATGCAGGCTCACCTCCGTCTGCCATCGGAGCAGCCCTGTTGTGATTCCTATCTGTTAAAGGGGCGGTGGGGTCAGCAAAAACAAACAGAAGGCAAGGACAGCCCGGCATCCACAGCTTTACAATCTGCATCAGAATTTTTTTTACCTCCGGAGACCACGTACTTGTAAAATGTGCTGGGGCGCTCTTAGGTGGGTGTGGTCGTACTTAATTTTTTTAAAAGTCCGCAGCTGGTGGGAAAACAATTTTGAGCTCCGCATCTGGGAGCCCTTTGCATCGGATTTTAGGGGTCGTGTAAAAGCAGCCTTTGTTAAATGCTCTTGCTAAATGTTGTTCATTTTGATTTATTTTATTGCTAATCAATTGTTTATAGTCTTGTTGTCTTGGTGTAAACTGCCCAGAGCGGCCTTGCTGCTAGGTGGGTGGTAAATAAATCTAAGATAGATAGATAGATAGATAGATAGATAGATAGATAGATAGATAGATAGATAGATAGATAGATAGATAGATAGAATGTCTTCCAGATATTTTAGGGCATTTTACCTCTGACCTCTAAGATCCTCTGGCCACTTAAATTTGGACCAGAGATCTTAGGGCTGATGGGGACTGCTTCCTGCAACCCACACCCTGGCTGCATCTGCGTGAGGGGAAGAAAAAAAGGAAGAAAAGATTTAACTCACCTCCCTTCTGCCTCCGTTCTTCAAAACATTCCTTTTTGGTAAGAGCTACTGTAAAGTTCTCTTAAAGGTTTGGCCTGTAAACAACAAACAGAAGCGAGAGAGCCCCGCACTCAGCTTCCTTACACCGCATCAAGGAATTTTCACCGCAGAAGAGCAGGTACGTGGGTGCCCTGGGTCCTCCCAATGGGGCCTTTTTGTTGGGGATTTCCTGTAAACTCCGGAGCTGGTGGGGAAACATTTTTAAGCTCCGGAGCTGGGAGCCATTTGCCCCGGAGTTTAGGGGTCGTGTATAAACGCCCTTAGATCATACCTCTGACCTCTCTTGAGTCTCCGACTGTATTAGCAAGCTGGGGCTGATGGGGACTGCCACACAACCCACACACCTTGCACCATCTGGAGAACAACAAGCTGAGGGGAAGATTTAACATCTGCCTGAATGGCACCCTGGATAAAACATGCCTTTTTGGTAGAGAAGGCACACTGCAAAGTTCTGTAGCAGGTTTGGCCTGTATTATAATTGCTGACGATACAGCTTTTTACATAGGAACAGGGCAGTCATGTGGCGGCAAGGCACGTGGCTGCCCTCTGTCCTCCCAATTTTTTTTTTTTTTGTTGGGGATGACGACATGTGGCTGCTTTGGCCACCCAAGATGGCTAGAAACTTTGGTCCGTGACCAGCAAGCCTTCAGAGTTTCCTGGCCCCGGATGGGCGAACAACGAAACCTCTTGGAAGAAAAGGTCCTCTTGCCTCCTCCGCCCTGGGGGCACGGGTGAAAATAAAACAGGGTTGAATCACTAGCGGAAAATATATCCTCATTTGGCCAACAGGAAGGACCTTCCAACCTGGCAGGGGTGAGCTTGGTAGACCTGTGCCCACTTGATGGAAAGAACATCTTCATTTCGTATTTCGTTGGCAGCTTTGAGAACATCTGGAGGTGTCCTACCCTCAAGGAGGGCCTCCCAAGAAATCTAGGTGCCTGAGGCAAAGCACAAGATGGCGTCCTGTGTCATTCTGTGTCTAAAAAAACCCAAACGGATGGGCACTTCGATCTGTTCCCCTTCACTGGCTTTCAGACACACCCAAGAGCAGCAGGCGTTTTTAAGAACGGAGGAAGCAAACCACATGGCCCCCTCTTCCTTCCCTTGCTAACCTCTCCCAGCACCTGCCTTCTGATTGGAATGCATCAGTTTGTTCATCCTAATTTTTCCTGCTTTTATTTTGGCCTTTTGCCACTAACTTTCCCCAGACTGCCCAGACTGTTTGGATGAGTAGCGAAACATTTCGATCTCACAAGAAAAGAAAGTCCAGTTGCCATGACTCAACTTCCGGATAACCTCACCTGGAGGACCGAGAATCTTCACAGACATGGCTCCGTGTTCCGTTTACTCTGAATTGCAAAGTGCTTGTTCTGGTTTAAGGCAAAACGTCACTGCTTTTGGCATTTCCTGATCATTTTCGGTTATCAGGGAGATGCCGGCATTGACCTTTGGCCTCTCGCCAATCCCTGAGACCAGCACCTTGATCACGGGAGGCGACGCGGTGCCAACATTTTTACGAGCTTTCTCTTTGGCAAGCCTTTTAAGCCAGCAGTAAGATTCTCAGCATTTTTTCACAGGCGTTTATCAAATTACGCCTTTTTAATTGACGTTTCCAAGAGTATGCATTTCCCCACCACCACCAATAGACATTTCCTTCCCCCACCCCCAACACTTATGTTGCTGATGGAAACCCACAGACTTCCAAACATCAAATGTAGACCTGAGCTTGTTTGGTCTTGGTCCTGGAGAACAAAGGTCTCAACGGCTATCATTATGGATGCCTCAGGACAACCTCCGGATTGCAGAGACAGGCTGGATATCTCTCAATGCCATTTGCAGGGAATCATAAGCAGGTGAAGACATCTGCTTGGGAATACCCTGAAGCCAATGGTAAGCCGCTAGGTGAAACAGAAGGTTGGACTGGAAGGGCTGTGGCCTGTTCCAGCAGGGCTGTCCTTATATTTCTTATGTTCTTTCCAAGTGCTGGACTTCAACCCTCCCCCACCCCCGATCCCCAACCAGGCGGTGGGCAATGGGTGTCATTGTCCAGTGTGCACTTGGAAGGCTTTCGATGGGAGAAGACAGCAGGGGAAGAGAAAAGAAAGCCTAAAAAACCTTAGAAGCTGCCTGGTACCAGGTGGAGCAGTTGATCCATCTTGTCTAGTCTTGCCTGTTCTGACAGCAAACAGGGTGGGGAAACCATTGCAACCCAGGGGGCTAAATTCCAGGTAGAAAGCCATGGGGGTGGCATTCCAGAAGAAGGCAGGTCTAAGGGAAATAAGGCTAGGTCAAAGCAACGTGGGCAGATCCAGCTGTAGTTTTTAGGAATGTGGACACTTTCCCACCAGGAATACAAAACTGAAGTCAACTCTAGGCATGTCTACTCAGGAGTAAGTCCGTCCGAACAAGATGTAAGTTGCCTTCCTGTATCTGTTTATCTTCCGTCACAGCATCATTCAGAGAAGGTGGTGGTGGACACCTGCTCTCAGCCTAGTTGGGGATGGGGAACCTATATGGATTATACAATTTTGGTAGGTCTGGAGACAACATTCAAAGATGAAAAAAATTCAGATTCAGACCTCAAATTTTGGAGGCAACCAATACAAGAAGGCATTAAAAGGAAGCAAAACACTTGCTCCAAAATCTTGGGGTGGTGGTGGCTGCAAATGTAAATCTAAAGCATGTAAATAACAGAGTTTCTCCCTTTGGCTATTGCTGAAATGCAGTGGTGAATATTTTCCACCTGATTTCGGCACCACTTTTTATTTAAAAAAGGAGAGGGTTTAAAGATCCCCAAAACAAACGCAACTACAAGGGATGCTGATGGAGTGGCAGGTAGATGGGTGGGTAGGATTCCCAACCCTTCCTGTAGGGGCCTAGGCAGAAAACAGAAATTTGCCATTCTCCTCTGGGGATTTTTCTTGAAGAGATTTTAGGAATGAAATTTAAGACCTCTTGTTTGCAACATGTGGGCTGCCTTTCTACCTCACTTTGGTGACTGCAGGTGTCCTAAGCAGTTGTCAGGATGCACTTGGAATGGGGATGATGTGATGCAAATCATCATCATCATCATCATCAACAACATAAGAACATAAGAAGAGCCATGCTGGATCAGGCCAAAGGGCTGTTGTTGTTGTTGTTGTCATTGTCGTCGTCATCATCATCATCATCATCATCATCATCATCATCATCATCATCTCAACATAAGAACAACATAAGAACATAAGAAGAGCCATGCTGGATCAGACCAAAGGCCCGTTGTCGTCGTCGTCGTCGTCGTCATCATCATCATCATCATCATCATCATCTAACTCTCCTTAAAGCCCCGAGCTATCATCAAAACAGTTCCTGCGAGGTGTCAACCATCCTTCTGTATGTATGTACACCTTCATTCTCAACTGGACGAGGATGATGGGACCTCTGTGGTCTTGTCTCTGGACAGCTCTTCCCGTTGAAGAAAAATTTACCCTCAAGTAACTCATTGGTGACCTATCTGTGAAAAAGAACAGGCCCCTGAACCTAAGGTTTAGGTTTAGGTTGTGAGAATCTAAGAGATGCAGATGAATACTTATTGAAAGCAATGTTAGTAGCGGCACATGCAGTAATTGCGTGGAGATGGAAGGATTCCTCTAAATCAGTGGTTCTCAACCTGTGGGTCCCCAGATGTTCCTGGACTGCAACTCCCAGAAATCCCTTCCAGCACAGCGAGTAGTGGAGGCTTCTGGGAGTTGCAGTCCAGGAACACCTGGGGACCCACAGGTTGAGAACCACTGCGTCTAAATGGACTGAGGAAAATTGGAATATCTATCTATCTATCTATATCTATCTATCTATCTATCTATCTATCTATATATCTATCTATATCTTTATATCTATATATCTATATATCTATATCTATCTATATCTATATCTATATCTATCTATCTATCTATCTATCTATCTATCTATCTATCTATCGATCTAGATCGATAGATAGATAGATAGATAGATAGATAGATAGACACACACACACACACACACACACACACACATTGAAGCAATTCAATCAGCTATACTGCTGAGTTTTTAAAAAGGGGTAGATTGGGAAATTACAAGAAATAAAAGTCATATGGTTATTTCAAACAGGTTAAAGAAGAAAAGGTACCTAAATAAATGTGGAATAAATGTACAAAAATGATGGTTTGGCCCCATATATAAACAAAGTAAATGGGTTTAAGGGGAAGCCATTGATGTATAGGTGGAGCATATGATATGACTTAGTTTGCATGGAGAGTTGAAAAATTGCTTGTTCTTCAGTTCCAGGGGCAGCGAAGGAGTGGGGGAAGGTTGATGGGAAAATGAGGATCCATAATTACGAATTTGTATGTATGTATTATGTATTGTACAGTTTTACAAATTAATAAAAATAATTTTTTAAAAAAGGAACAGGACCCTGGAGCCAAAACTTTGCGTGATAGCTAGGGGAACATTACAAGCAGGGATCGTGGGGAGACAGCTCAGAAGCTGTGCATGACCAATATTCCTCTTTTTATTTTTTCCAAGAAGCCTCTACATTTGATTCTCAGCCTGTAAAATCGGGAGTCTTGGCTTGCACCTCCCGTGCAGCTCTCTGGACGCCTTTGGCCTCCACTTCGAAGCCAAGTGTCCTGCCGGGAAAAACTCGGGGTTTGTTTTGCAGTGGAAGGGAAGGAAAGATGATAGGAAGGAAGGAAAATCCCCCAACACACACACACACACACACACACACACACACACACACACACACCGCCTTGCCTGTGTTTACCGACCCAATTGGCGGTTGCTGGGACAACCAAACATCTGCCTGGTGCCTCCAGATGTTGCTGCATCCAGACGGCCATAGCGATGGGATGAGGCAATGTGTGAAAAGCTCCCTTGATTTAATTGTGATTTAATACGCAGCACATGAAAAAAGAAGAGACAAAACCAGGGGGGGTCGGTCCGAGGGAGGGAAAGCAGGGGGGCACAGAAAGCAGCCCCCAACATGCCTGTGTCGCCTTCTGGAACGCCAGGCCTCAGAATTTCCATTGTCGCCCCCGCTTCTGTGCGTGATCATCGCAAAGATCCCCAGGGGCTGGGGCTTCTCCTGAGGTTCGGGCCTCTTCAGAAGTGACGGTGAGCTGAACATCCTGGAATCTGGGGATGTTACTGTTTACATGCAAAGGAGAGGGAAGGAGGAGGTCAATTGGTGAGGGCCAAAAACTGGAGGTGAGAGATGCCGATCCACCAATGAGTGAGGTGTGGGTGGGTGGGGAATGAAATCCAGAAGTAGATACATGCAGCAGCATTGTAAACAAGGCCATAAAAGTTACTAGCCTGTCCGAGGAAGGGCAGATGGTGCTGGCGGGGGGGGGGGGAGGGCTGATGTCCTCCCAGAGTCCTTTACCATCATGTCACTTTTGTGTGCAGGAGACAAGGTACACTACTTGTGCTGCCCACAGGTATCCTCTAGGATTCCTGCCAAGAAAACCTCATGGACATGGGGTCATGAAGAGTCGGTCACGACTGTAACGACACAACACACACATCCTCTAGGTCAGAGGACAATCCTGAGTTTAATGACCTACCAGAAGCCAGATCTGCTTTGGAAAGAGTCCTCCATCAGGAGGCCTATCTGGTCTACGTTTAAGTTAGAGATATAGAGTCAGAAGAAGGGGAGCCAGTTAATTTGAAGCTGGCTAGCCTTACCGGGTCCCACCTGGACACAAGACCCAGCAGGTACACAGGCACTAGATCATCGTGGTTCAGTTTACATTCTTAAAGTGGGATTATAACTTGCATCTGTGCCTAAAAATTAGCAATTTGGCAGTGGGATGCTACAAAATTTGTGATTGTATCCATCTCTCAGTGTCCTCTTTCAAGGGCGACAAGGGTGGTTACTTCATATCCTGTTCATCCCTCCTTGCTGTCCCGTTTGGGACCGGTACAAAAAAAAAATTAGTTCACGTCCATAGCGTGACAGCAAAAAGTTGTCTCGACCATGCCCCCGGAACCGGGAACAGAGCGTGACAAGCCATACCTGCCCCTGGGCTGGGGAATTCTCTTGTCACAGTTAGTTCCCAGTTCCTGTTCCGAGACAAGGGACCGTGGGGTAACAACTGTCACACAACAACCAGTGTCCACCTACTGGTCAGCGGCTGAAGCAGCATTCAACATTAGTTTCCCTATGGGAAACACCATGCAGTGCAAATGTTTATTAAAGAAAGTACTGAAAATTCTGTAGCATTGACATGTAAATCCTGGAAGACCAGTAAATCGAAATATCTAAAAAGTTTTATTTACGATATTTTAAAAAAGGGTTAAGAAAGCAAGACAAATTCAGAATTTGTCACGGAACAAGACCGTGAAGTAACAGTTGTCACGAGACAAGTAATAACGCCCATGGGTAAAAGGAAAAAGGGACTAAACAGGGACAAAACCACGTGACCATGAACAACTCTGTCACGGTACAAAAGTAATCGCGGAACAAGGTAGGACGTGAAGTAACCACCAAGGATGATCAAGGAGCTGGAACCCAAGCCCCATGAGGAAAAGCTGAAAGAACTTGGCATGTTTAGCCTGGAGAAAAGAAAACTAAAGTGTGATAAAATAGTACTTTTCAAATATTTGAAGGGTTTTCATACAAAGGAGGGGAAGGATCTATTCTTGATCATCCCAAATTACAGGACGGGCAACAATGGGTTCAAGTTAAAGGAATCCAGCATTTGGCTGAATATCAGGAAAAAACTTCTTAAGTGTTAGAACAGTACGACAATGGTACCAATAACCTCAAGAGGTGGCGAGGGCTCCGACATTGGAGACATTCAAGAGAAATTTGGACTAGCACCTGGGAGATCTCCTTTGATTTATATTCCTGCATCAAATGGGGGTTTGAACTTGATGGTCTTGAAGGCCCCTTCCAGCTTCACTATTCTGGGACTCTATGGTATCCTTTAGAGATGGGCACGAAACGCCAAAATTGCATTTTGTTTCATTTTTATTGTTTTGTTTTGTTTAGAATGAAACAATTTTTTTAAAAAAATCATTTCATTTATTTCGGGGGTTTAATGTTACAGTTGACCAACCTGCCCAGCAGGTAGGCACTTTAAAAAAAAACTAGCGCCGACCAGCTGGCTCACGGGAGGTTGGTGCTTCCCCCCCACACCACCAGCTGGCCTATAACGAAATGAAAAACAAAATGATTTTTTTTCCATTCCGTGCTCATCTCTTATATTCTTTTTGGTGATGTATGAGTAGTTAAGGTACACAGTGCGGTGCAGTAGGTAATTGTGATGGACTAGATGCTGAAAAATAGGGTTCCAATCCTCTAGGAAAACTCACTGGGGAGTGAAAGTGGTAAAATCCCTCCTTAAATATCTCACTTACCCTGTAAGCCTTATTACGGTCATTATAACTCAGTTCCAACTTGATGGCACATAATTAACTAGGGGTGACCAGCTTCATCCTACAGACTATATGGCATATAGGGTATGGCCAACTTCATCCTACAGACCACGTGACCTACGTGGCCTCCTCCTCCTCCTAGATATGAGAATGGCCAGAGAAGCTTCTGCCATCTGAAGCAGTTGTCTCACTTGGCCTCACAGTAGGACTAACCTACCCACTCCTCCAACCTTTCTCGGAAGTTGCATCGAATCCCTTACCATCTTTGCTAGTCTGTGCTGAAATTCTTCTTAAACGGCAGTGTCAGGTCTTTCAGGCGAAGAGGCTGTCATTGCTATGCCCTCAGGCTCTGCCAGCAGCACTGGCCACCTCACTCAGCCTAAGAGCAGGGCTGTCTCAACCCATGTCTTGGTATTGACCAGGTTGACCTTGGGGTTTACAAAGAAAGAAAGAAATCATTCTGCTCCTGGGATCCGGAGAGGATCCGTTTTTGATTCTGTGCTCGGGTCCTCTAACCAGGGCAGTGAGAACCGTGGCTTCACCCCAGAGCAGCAGAATTTCAATTGCACCCAAATGTGACTCTATGGGGACGGTTAAGAAAGTGAGCCTTCCCAGCCTTAATCACAGCCCCTTTTCTGAAAGCATAACCTTTCTCTTGGGGGGTGGGGTGGGATAGTGATGACCCTCGCTGTTCTTCTAACAGCTTGACCAAAGAAATGACAGAAAGACTATGCGGCTTTAATTTAATTGGGGTAGACTGCGCACATTGCAAAACAGATTTTAGGAGTCACTGTGACCCAGGGCTATTTGGGCAGAGAGAATGAGTGGGGGGGGGGAGAGAGAGTTTATTCCTCAACAGTAATCATTACTCAGATCTCTAAGCACGAAATGAAACAATGGGGCCCCTCCAGAAGGTAGGGGAAAGAATAAGGAGAAATTGGTTGTCCAGCTATTAGAAAAGCTGAAGCTTAGTTTCGGTTGTGGCAGAACATCGAAAAGAATCAACAGAAAGCAAAGTGGGTCATATTACTTGGTGCAATGAAGGCACCAATATCCTCCCACTCAGTAAGTTATATACAGTAGGACACCACCACCCGCCTCCCAGCAGCAGGGACAGGTTTTAAGCCCTCCTACATATTATTGCCAACGCTAAGCATAGCATGGTATCTGTCTCCCTCTAATGGCCAGTCTAAGAATGACTTCATAGAAATGTATTTCTCTAACAAACAAACACTATACATAGCATGGTCTCTGGTGCCTTCTAGTGATCAGTTTTCGTAACTTCAGCTTTAGAAATTGGTATATTTCTAGGATGTTTCTTGTAATATTTTTAATATTTTCAGGCTGTGGGTAAGTGAAAAGCCTCATGGCGCAGTGGATAAACTGTTGTTGTGTCGTTACAGTCGTGATGACTCTTCATGACCCCATGTCCATGGAGTTTCTTGGCAGGAATACTGGAGTGGCTTGCCAGTTCCTACTGCAGGCGCCTACAGGCACCTGGTATTCCCTGGTGGTCGCCCATTCAAATACTAGCCTGATGCTGCTTAGCTTCCAAGATCAGGTGAGACTGGATGTTCTCAGGGCATCTAGGCAGCTGCTATACTGCAGCTATAATTGTGCTCACAACCTGGGGTTACATTCCAGGTACCTGGCTCAAGGTTCACTCAGCCTTCCAGCCTTCAGAGGTCAGTAAAATTAGTACCATCTTGCTGGGAGGGAATGTATAGCCTGCAAAAATAAATTGTGAACTGCCCAGAGTCTCTATTATGAGCTCAGTTCAGTTCTGGTTCTCAAAATCAGAACCTGGAAACTTTACTTCTTTTTAAATTGTAGATCCCAGAATTTCTGAATCAATGTCCTATAGCAGTGTTGGCGAACCTATGGCACAGCTGCCAAAGGTGGCACTCAGAGCCCATTCTGTGGGCACCCAACATTGCCCTTTCACAGCCACCTGGCTTCAGGTTAAATTGCTGTATTGGCACTTTGCGAAAAATTAGTGGGTTTTGAATCACAGTTTGGGCACTCGGTCTCTAAAAGGCTCTGTCTGCATAGATCCCAGAGGTAAAGTTTGAGAAATACACACGAGCGTTTCCTGCAAGGCTGACCTCTGCCCCGTCTCCATCTGGGAATTCCCACTCTGAATTTTGCTTATCTCTCACTTCTCAGAGAGAAGGGTTTTTCTAAATGTATGGTATAGTCAGAACTCAGGCACTCCCAAAATTATTTTCTAGTCCTGGAAGGTGCTGATGACATTCTGGACACAGGTCCAGAATGTGATCAAGGATGAATGAATGATATATAGAATGCAGTTTAGAATCTTTGACTGTGGATTGGTTTGAAAAACGCCGTTGCCAACCAAGATTTAGAGTTAATCATCCATTTAATGGCCACAGCCAAGGCAGAAAAAGAAGAATAAATAAATCACCATATTGTTTCATGATGGGAAAAGACTGGTCCTCCGTTGACAATTAGCTGGCATAAATGAATCTGGCAAAAAGCCTTCATGACTTAATTAATATTGCTACAAACTTTTCCGGGAGACGTTCCCACCGAATGCAGTTGAACTTTGTCCTGGGACTACGTAGAGCTGATATGGAAGAAAACTAAACAAAAGGAAGGGAAGTCAGAGGAGATCTAAACAGTCTGTGAAGATTCTCAGTCATCCAGGTGAGTTTATCTGGAAGTTGAGTCATGGCAACTGTCCAGTTTCCATGACTCAACTTCTAGATCTGAACGGTGTTGGATTTGGTACAGATTCTCTTATTGCTGGGTGACAGGATCCCAAATACCTGGATAATATCCAGCCATATTTTTTGCCCTGTGGAACAGAAATTACTAATGTGATGTCATTGTTCAAGTACTGCAGCCCTAAGGCCAGGATGCTATTTGCTGTATTCAATTTGTAACATGTCATCTCACAACACAGGGGTAATTACAATATTTGTTGATTCCAAGCCATTGGCATCTATAGATGATAAAGACAACACTCAATCCAAAAAGACTTGGGCCATCCAAGCTATCTCAAAGATTGTCTCCCTCCCCCCCCTCTCTTTCACTCTCTGTGGGCTTGTTCAGGTGTTAAGGTCATCAAGCCAGGCCATGAGGGATGTTTTGAGCACTTGCAAGTGCTTCCACATTTATGCAACATTTTAAAAAGCAATTAAACAATGAATGAAAAAAGAGTATGGGTGAAGGTAAGAGTCTTTCTGAGACTCATACACAGAACATCAGGCATTACTCCTCAGAAATCAAACAAACTAGTTCAGTCTGTGGGCCTTCCATCAAAGTAGCAAAAATTCTATATAATGAAACTTCTTGGAATAGGCTATCTATACATTGCTTTTTCAAGCCATTTCTCCAAAATAAAAGATAAAAAGGGAGCCTTGTTTTGACCAGACCCTCATGACAGAATGGCTGAATATAGCTGTAGTTCTAATAAAGATCCTGGTGCAGTTTCACATTTTTTCCTGAACAGTGTCCAGCTAAAGGGGTATTTCTCAGCAGCTCAGCCCAGATGCCATAATTTTTATAATACAGTTCTGGCTTTTTTTTTTTGTTGGTTTTGTCCGTTTGCTTTTAATGTTCATCTTTCTGCTGAAATTGGGGTGTGTGTGTGTTATTATTAAAAGATGGATCATTTATATACTGTATATACACCTTGATCTGTGGAACGAAAAAGTTCGTGAAATGATCTTTGGAGAGTCCCAGAAAATTTTGAGAAATTATGAGGTGGCGTCCGAGAGCCAGTAATTGCACTGACCTTCAGTGTTTGGGATGAGCCGCCAAAACGGTTCCTTCCGTGGCTTCTGGAATATATATATTTTAATGGAAATGTGCAGAAAGAAGCAGGACACTGGAGCTTAAGAGGTTGGCATCGAACAGGAGGGGTGTGTATTTGTTTTGGAATAAACGAAAAATGTGAGCAAAGGGACCGCCATTAGGTTCCATCATCATTTCATCCAAAACAAATGCCAAGGGTAAGAGCTCCGGACAGCTACATGATTCTGCCTGTCCCAAATGAGATTGCCCACATGGGGAGGAACAAAGAGGTGTTTGTGAACAAGAGTGGGGTTGTGTCCATGAACAAGAGATGGTTGTGTGCAGAATAACGGCAAACACAGCTCGGATCTAAGCAAAGCCTGGGAAAATTATCTTTGGACCACAATGACCAGAATCCCCAGGACAGCATGACTACCCCCCCCCCCAGGCTTGAGGATCTGGGTAACTGGAGTCCAGAAAGGAATTTTTCGAAGTCTTTCTTCATTAGTACCTATAGCTTTAAATCAGCAATTAAGATCTTACCCTCGTCTCTGTCCTTTCTTTCATTGACCCACATAATCTGCTTTGGCTACCTAGCAATGGCTTCATTATATGCATGGCAGACTGATTGAAATGGGGCTGGACCAAAAATCTCTATCACCACTCCCAACTTCAACTGTAACTTCGGGAAGCATAAGATTTTTTTGGGGGGGGGGGTCACTATGCATTTCATAGGTAGTATGTGTGTTTTGAACAGGGCAACCAGGGCTGTTGCCTGGCAACTCAGTCACCAGCTGGCCACCATTTTGAGTTCCTCAGAATATTCTATAACACTGCCCTAGTGAGGCCATATTTAAAGCAAAAAAAGCAAAGTGTTCTGCTTATATACCGCCCCATACTACTACAAGTAGTCTCTGGGCGGTTTACAATTTTAATTACAGAGTGCAGGCTACACATTGCCCCCCCCCCCAGCAAGCTGGGTACTCATTTTACCGACCTCAGAAGGATGGAAGGCTGAGTGAACCTTGAGCCTGCTACCGGGGATTGAACCCAGGTCGTGAGCACAGTTTTACTTGTAGTACAGGCATTTAACCACTGCGCCACGATCTTACGATTTAGAACAAAGTGTCCAGTTCTGTTCACCACAATACAAGCAAAACACAGAGGCCCTAGAAAATGTGCAGAGAAGAGCAGCAAAGTTGATAAGGGGACTAGAGGCTAAATCGTATGAAGAACGTCTAAAAGAACTGGGCGTGTTTAGCCTGACCAAGAGAAGGCTGAGGGGAGACATGATCGCAGTCTTCCAATACCTTGAAGGGTTGCCACAGGGAAGAGAGCATTGATTTATTCTCAATTGCACCTGAGAGTATGACAATAACTTATGGGTGGAAACTCATCAGAGGGAGAGCCAACCTGGAAATAAGGAGAAATGTCCTTATGGTGAGAGCCATTAAACAGTGGAACAGCTTGCCTGCCAATATTGTAGGTACCCCATCGCTGGGCATTTTCCAGAAAAGATTGGACAGCTGTCTATCCAGGATGGTATGAAGTCTCCTGCATTGGGCAGGGGATTGGATTAGATATCCTCCAAGGTCCCTTCCAATTTTACTTTTTGGCGACGTTTCGACGAGGTCTCACTCGTCATCTTCAGGCTGGTGTTCTGGCTTCTTTCTTCTTGAAGCAAAGTGTGGTCTCAGTTGAAGTCCTTCTATAAATACTGCTGGGGGTGGTTTGCTTGCTCTGTTGCTGATTGTAGGTTCCTTTGTTCCTTTGTTCTTTTGTGATCTGCTGTGTGGCTGAGACGATCGTTAAGGGATTAACTGCTGGTGGCTGTTTAGATGGCTGTTTAGATGCTGGTGGGTTAGATGGCTGGTAGGTTCTGGCAGTATCCTGGGCTTTGGTGGAGTGGGGTCCTGTGTCTTGTGAATTCATTTTGGTCTGGCTACGTGTCTGTGGTCTCCCAATGTTTTTTTGGGGTGTGTGAGTGTGCTCCATGTGGTGACTGGAGTGGGGTGCCGCAGTAGATGGTGCAGTCGTGGTTTTGTTATTGGATGGTGGTTTCGTTTCATCTGTGGGAAGGGTCTGGGTTTGTGTTTGGTGTGGATGGAAGGTGGTGGCATCTTGTGTCCTTTTGGACCTGGTGTCAGTCTTTGTGACAGAGGCTCGTCTGTTGACCAGGGCTAGTTTCCAGATGTCAGGCAAGCGGGAGGTGTCATCACGTTTATTCATGTTGTTTGGGTGTTTCTCTATTTCAATGGCTTCCATGATTATTCGACTGTTGAAGTGTTCAGTTTTGGAGATGAGTTTGGTTCTTTCAAAGTCAATTTCATGACCTGTTGTTTTTATGTGCTGGAAGAGAGAGGAAGATTTTTCTTCTTTTTTGACTGCGTTCTTGTGTTCTGCGATGCGTGCGCTTATTCTCCTGTTTGTCTGTCCGATGTATGTGGCTGGACAGACTTTGCATGGTATTTCATAGACTCCTTGGTTTTCTAGCTCAATCTTGTCTTTGGGGTTTCTTAAAATGTTGGCTATTTTTTGGTCGGTGCAAAAGGCTGTCTTGATATTGTGTTTGTGGAGAATTTTGCTGATTTTGTCTGTGGTGCCTTTGATGTAAGGGAGGAGGGCGGTGCCGTTGTTCTCTTCTGTTTCTTGGTTCTTGGGGGTGTTTCCTTTTGGATTAGTTTGGTGATGGTGTTTTTTGGAATCCGTTCGCAATTAAAACATTTGAGAGAGTGTGTAATTCAGTTTTTAGGTGGTCTTTGTCAGCGAGGCGTTTGGTTCTGGAGATGAGGGTTTTTGCTACGGAGTTGATCTGTGCAGGGTGGTGGTGTGATTGTGCATTTAAGTAGCGGTTTGTATGTGTTTTTTTCTGGTAGATGGTATGTCCTAAGGAGCCGTCGGGTTTTTTGTAGATTAGGACGTCCAGGAAGGGAAGTTGGTTGTTGGCTTCTATTTCCATAGTGAATTGTATTTTGGGGTGTAGGCTGTTGAGATGTGTGAGGAAGTTGTTCAGTTTATCTTTCCCGTGTGGCCAGATAACAAAGGTGTCGTCAACATATCTGAGCCAGAGTTTGGGTTTATGTTCGGACTTCTGTAACGCGTTGGTTTCAAAGTGTTCCATATATAGGTTTGCGATGACCGGTGAGAGGGGTGATCCCATGGGTGCTCCTTCTATCTGTTTGTATCTTTGTCCATTGTGGATGAAGTATGTGTTGGTTAGGCAGTGGTTGGTCAGATCTAGGATGTGCTTGGGGGGGTTGTATTTGTTGTGGATAGCTGTCAAGGCTTCTTGAATGGGCACTTGTGTGAAGAGCGAAACAACATCGAAGCTCACGAGTAGGTCATTGGGTTGTAGGTCTTGTTTCTTTATAATTTCTATGAAGTGGAACGAGTTTTGTACATATGTAGTGATGGATTCTGCATAGGGCTGGAGTTGTTTGGCAAGAAATTTGGCGAGGTTTTGTAGAGGTGAGCCTATGGAGCTGACTATGGGGCTGACTATGGAGCTGACTATGGAGCTGACTATGGAGCTGACCTTACATCAAAGGCACCACAGACAAAATCAGCAAAATTCTCCACAAACACAATATCAAGACAGCCTTTTGCACCGACCAAAAAATAGCCAACATTTTAAGAAACCCCAAAGACAAGATTGAGCTAGAAAACCAAGGAGTCTATGAAATACCATGCAAAGTCTGTCCAGCCACATACATCGGACAGACAAACAGGAGAATAAGCGCACACATCGCAGAACACAAGAACGCAGTCAAAAAAGAAGAAAAATCTTCCTCTCTCTTCCAGCACATAAAAACAACAGGTCATGAAATTGACTTTGAAAGAACCAAACTCATCTCCAAAACTGAACACTTCAACAGTCGAATAATCATGGAAGCCATTGAAATAGAGAAACACCCAAACAACATGAATAAACGTGATGACACCTCCCGCTTGCCTGACATCTGAAACTAGCCCTGGTCAACAGACGAGCCTCTGTCACAAAGACTGACACCAGGTCCAAAAGGACACAAGATGCCACCACCTTCCATCCACACCAAACACAAACCCAGACCCTTCCCACAGATGAAACGAAACCACCATCCAATAACAAAACCACGACTGCACCATCTACTGCGGCACCCCACTCCAGTCACCACATGGAGCACACTCACACACCCCCAAAAAAACATTGGGAGACCACAGACACGTAGCCAGACCAAAATGAATTCACAAGACACAGGACCCCACTCCACCAAAGCCCAGGATACTGCCAGAACCTACCAGCCATCTAACCCACCAGCATCTAAACAGCCATCTAAACAGCCACCAGCAGTTAATCCCTTAACGATCGTCTCAGCCACACAGCAGATCACAAAAGAACAAAGGAACAAAGGAACCTACAATCAGCAACAGAGCAAGCAAACCACACCCCCAGCAGTATTTATAGAAGGACTTCAACTGAGACCACACTTTGCTTCAAGAAGAAAGAAGCCAGAACACCAGCCTGAAGATGACGAGTGAGACCTCGTCGAAACGTCGCCAAAACAACCAGATTTCTACACGGGAAGAAACCCGAATCCACCCTAACATGCATACCTATACCCGTGAAAATCTACGAAAACAAATATCCGACCTCTACGGGAGGAAACCTTCCAGCTGACCAGAACCTACGAGAAACTAGAAGTCCGAAGAGCCACCATCTTATGTGACATTGCATTCCTACGCAACTGCCGAGACAAAAATGTGATCCCCACAAGCTTCCAACTGAAATTCCACTCAAAACCCCATCCAGCGAAAGGATCCTGAAAAGAACAGAACTAGCCCTAATCAGAAGCGAACTACACAGGAAAAGATACCTACTAGATCAAACCAACAGAGATCTACTCACTCTCCACCTCAAACTCAGCAACAAAATCCACCCAACACTCTGGAACAAATCCAAGCAACTCGCCGCCTGGAGAGCTGAAACAGAGACCTCCCACAAGACAGACACACACACCAACAAACTCCACAAACTGGAAAACGCCAGAAGCCCAACCCCCACACAACAACCCATGAAACAAACAGTTCACAACATATCAGACAGGACACTCACCATCGCAGAGACCAAAGTCCTTTCCAAAGGATTCAACTTTGCAGTCGCCCCCAGACACATCCCCACCGAAAACATCATATGCGGAGTGGAAGCCAGCCTAACCAAAATCAACCCAGATGAAGCCAACAAAATCAGACTCAAAGTCACCAATGTCCTCTGCTCCAGCAAACCACCCAGAAGCAATTTACACAAAGAAGAACAAAAAGCCCTCACCAACCTGAGGAAAGACCACAACATAATCATTCTCCCAGCAGACAAAGGCAATGCCACAGTGGTGATGAACACATCCGACTACCAAGCGAAATTATCCAACCTACTACAAGACCCTGCTTACATACCTTTGAACACAGACCCCACCACCTACCTGGAAAAAACCACCAAAGCCAAAATAAAAGCCTCTCCCTTAAGTGAAGAAATCAAGCCAAGCATCATCCCCAGAGAGAAATCATCCAGATGCCCCAAGCTCTACGGCCTCCCCAAGATTCACAAAGAAGGAACACCTCTCAGACCCATAGTCAGC
The DNA here is from genome assembly GCA_029282475.1 of Phrynocephalus forsythii. Lineage (NCBI taxonomy): Eukaryota > Metazoa > Chordata > Lepidosauria > Squamata > Agamidae > Phrynocephalus > Phrynocephalus forsythii. The sequence continues at coordinate 2,957,556 of JAPFRF010000024.1, forward strand.
TCCATAGGCTCACCTCTACAAAACCTCGCCAAATTTCTTGCCAAACAACTCCAGCCCTATGCAGAATCCATCACTTCATATGTACAAAACTCGTTCCACTTCATAGAAATTATAAAGAAACAAGACCTACAACCCAATGACCTACTCGTGAGCTTCGATGTTGTTTCGCTCTTCACACAAGTGCCCATTCAAGAAGCCTTGACAGCTATCCACAACAAATACAACCCCCAAGCACATCCTAGATCTGACCAACCACTGCCTAACCAACACATACTTCATCCACAATGGACAAAGATACAAACAGATAGAAGGAGCACCCATGGGATCACCCCTCTCACCGGTCATCGCAAACCTATATATGGAACACTTTGAAACCAACGCGTTACAGAAGTCCGAACATAAACCCAAACTCTGGCTCAGATATGTTGACGACACCTTTGTTATCTGGCCACACGGGAAAGATAAACTGAACAACTTCCTCACACATCTCAACAGCCTACACCCCAAAATACAATTCACTATGGAAATAGAAGCCAACAACCAACTTCCCTTCCTGGACGTCCTAATCTACAAAAAAACCCGACGGCTCCTTAGGACATACCATCTACCAGAAAAAAACACATACAAACCGCTACTTAAATGCACAATCACACCACCACCCTGCACAGATCAACTCCGTAGCAAAACCCTCATCTCCAGAACCAAACGCCTCGCTGACAAAGACCACCTAAAAACTGAATTACACACTCTCAAATGTTTTAATTGCGAACGGATTCCAAAAAAACACCATCACCAAACTAATCCAAAAGGAAACACCCCCAAGAACCAAGAAACAGAAGAGAACAACGGCACCGCCCTCCTCCCTTACATCAAAGGCACCACAGACAAAATCAGCAAAATTCTCCACAAACACAATATCAAGACAGCCTTTTGCACCGACCAAAAAATAGCCAACATTTTAAGAAACCCCAAAGACAAGATTGAGCTAGAAAACCAAGGAGTCTATGAAATACCATGCAAAGTCTGTCCAGCCACATACATCGGACAGACAAACAGGAGAATAAGCGCACGCATCGCAGAACACAAGAACGCAGTCAAAAAGAAGAAAAATCTTCCTCTCTCTTCCAGCACATAAAAACAACAGGTCATGAAATTGACTTTGAAAGAACCAAACTCATCTCCAAAACTGAACACTTCAACAGTCGAATAATCATGGAAGCCATTGAAATAGAGAAACACCCAAACAACATGAATAAACGTGATGACACCTCCCGCTTGCCTGACATCTGGAAACTAGCCCTGGTCAACAGACGAGCCTCTGTCACAAAGACTGACACCAGGTCCAAAAGGACACAAGATGCCACCACCTTCCATCCACACCAAACACAAACCCAGACCCTTCCCACAGATGAAACGAAACCACCATCCAATAACAAAACCACGACTGCACCATCTACTGCGGCACCCCACTCCAGTCACCACATGGAGCACACTCACACACCCCAAAAACATTGGGAGACCACAGACACGTAGCCAGACCAAAATGAATTCACAAGACACAGGACCCCACTCCAGCAAAGCCCAGGATACTGCCAGAACCTACCAGCCATCTAACCCACCAGCATCTAAACAGCCATCTAAACAGCCACCAGCAGTTAATCCCTTAACGATCGTCTCAGCCACACAGCAGATCACAAAAGAACAAAGGAACAAAGGAACCTACAATCAGCAACAGAGCAAGCAAACCACCCCCAGCAGTATTTATAGAAGGACTTCAACTGAGACCACACTTTGCTTCAAGAAGAAAGAAGCCAGAACACCAGCCTGAAGATGACGAGTGAGACCTCGTCGAAACGTCGCCAAAACAACCAGATTTCTACACGGGAAGAAACCCGAATCCACCCTAACATGCATACCTATACCCGTGAAAATCTACGAAAACAAATATCCGACCTCTACGGGGAGGAAACCTTCCAGCTGACCAGAACCTACGAGAAACTAGAAGTCTGAAGAGCCACCATCTTATGTGACATTGCATTCCTACGCAACTGCCGAGACAAAAATGTGATTCCCCACAAGCTTCCAACTGAAATTCCACTCAAAAACCCCATCCAGCGAAAGGATCCTGAAAAGAACAGAACTAGCCCTAATCAGAAGCGAACTACACAGGAAAAGATACCTACTAGATCAAACCAACAGAGACCTACTCACTCTCCACCTCAAACTCAGCAACAAAATCCACCCAACACTCTGGAACAAATCCAAGCAACTCGCCGCCTGGAGAGCTGAAACAGAGACCTCCCACAAGACAGACACACACACCAACAAACTCCACAAACTGGAAAACGCCAGAAGCCCAACCCCCCCACAACAACCCATGAAACAAACAGTTCACAACATATCAGACAGGACACTCACCATCGCAGAGACCAAAGTCCTTTCCAAAGGATTCAACTTTGCAGTCGCCCCAGACACATCCCCACCGAAAACATCATATGCGGAGTGGAAGCCAGCCTAACCAAAATCAACCCAGATGAAGCCAACAAAATCAGACTCGAAGTCACCAATGTCCTCTGCTCCAGCAAACCACCCAGGAGCAATTTACACAAAGAAGAACAAAAGCCCTCACCAACCTGAGGAAAGACAACAACATAATCATTCTCCCAGCAGACAAAGGCAATGCCACAGTGGTGATGAACACATCCGACTACCAAGCCAAACTATCCAACCTACTACAAGACCCTGCTTACATACCTTTGAACACAGACCCCACCACCTACCTGGAAAAAACCACCAAAGCCAAAATAAAAGCCTCTCCCTTAAGTGAAGAAATCAAGCCAAGCATCATCCCCAGAGAGAAATCATCCAGATGCCCCAAGCTCTACGGCCTCCCAAGATTCACAAAGAAGGAACACCTCTCAGACCCATAGTCAACTCCATAGGCTCACCTCTACAAAACCTCGCCAAATTTCTTGCCAAACAACTCCAGCCCTATGCAGAATCCATCACTTCATACGTACAAAACTCGTTCCACTTCATAGAAATTATAAAGAAACAAGACCTACAACCCAATGACCTACTCGTGAGCTTCGATGTTGTTTCGCTCTTCACACAAGTGCCCATTCAAGAAGCCTTGACAGCTATCCACAACAAATACAACCCCCAAGCACATCCTAGATCTGACCAACCACTGCCTAACCAACACATACTTCATCCACAATGGACAAAGATACAAACAGATAGAAGGAGCACCCATGGGATCACCCCTCTCACCGGTCATCGCAAACCTATATATGGAACACTTTGAAACCAACGCGTTACAGAAGTCCGAACATAAACCCAAACTCTGGCTCAGATATATTGACGACACCTTTGTTATCTGGCCACACGGGAAAGATAAACTGAACAACTTCCTCACACATCTCAACAGCCTACACCCCAAAATACAATTCACTATGGAAATAGAAGCCAACAACCAACTTCCTTCCTGGACGTCCTAATCTACAAAAACCCGACGGCTCCTTAGGACATACCATCTACCAGAAAAAAACACATACAAACCGCTACTTAAATGCACAATCACACCACCACCCTGCACAGATCAACTCCGTAGCAAAACCCTCATCTCCAGAACCAAACGCCTCGCTGACAAAGACCACCTAAAAACTGAATTACACACTCTCTCAAATGTTTTAATTGCGAACGGATTCCAAAAAAACACCATCACCAAACTAATCCAAAAGGAAACACCCCCAAGAACCAAGAAACAGAAGAGAACAACGGCACCGCCCTCCTCCCTTACATCAAAGGCACCACAGACAAAATCAGCAAAATTCTCCACAAACACAATATCAAGACAGCCTTTTGCACCGACCAAAAATAGCCAACATTTTAAGAAACCCCAAAGACAAGATTGAGCTAGAAAACCAAGGAGTCTACGAAATACCATGCAAAGTCTGTCCAGCCACATACATCGGACAGACAAACAGGAGAATAAGCGCACGCATCGCAGAACACAAGAACGCAGTCAAAAAAAGAAGAAAATCTTCCTCTCTCTTCCAGCACATAAAAACAACAGGTCATGAAATTGACTTTGAAAGAACCAAACTCATCTCCAAAACTGAACACTTCAACAGTCGAATAATCATGGAAGCCATTGAAATAGAGAAACACCCAAACAACATGAATAAACGTGATGACACCTCCCGCTTGCCTGACATCTGGAAACTAGCCCTGGTCAACAGACGAGCCTCTGTCACAAAGACTGACACCAGGTCCAAAAGGACACAAGATGCCACCACCTTCCATCCACACCAAACACAAACCCAGACCCTTCCCACAGATGAAACGAAACCACCATCCAATAACAAAACCACGACTGCACCATCTACTGCGGCACCCCACTCCAGTCACCACATGGAGCACACTCACACACCCCAAAAACATTGGGAGACCACAGACACGTAGCCAGACCAAAATGAATTCACAAGACACAGGACCCCACTCCACCAAAGCCCAGGATACTGCCAGAACCCACCAGCCATCTAACCCACCAGCATCTAAACAGCCATCTAAACAGCCACCAGCAGTTAATCCCTTAACGATCGCCTCAGCCACACAGCAGATCACAAAAGAACAAAGGAACAAAGGAACCTGCAATCAGCAACAAAGCAAGCAAACCACACACCCCCAGCAGTATTTATAGAAGGACTTCAACGGAGACCACACTTTGCTTCAAGAAGAAAGAAGCCAGAACACCAGCCTGAAGATGACGAGTGAGACCTCGTCGAAACGTCTCCAAAACAACCAGATTTCTACACGGGAAGAAACCCGAATCCACCCTAACATGCATATATATATATGAGTGTGTGTGTGTGTGTGTGTGTGTTTAGATAGACATGCCTGTTCCCTGTTCCCACTCTAGGAGCCGTAGATTGAACAAACCGGAGGCAGCAACTTTCATTGGGCCAACTAAGGGCGTTTATACACGACCCCTAAGCTCCGCCGCAAATGGCTGCAAGGTCCGGACCTTAAAAATGTTTTTTGGGGGGTGCGACCCCGCCCACTTTAGCACGACCAAACAGCAGATTTCTTGTACCTGGTCTTTGATGGTGACAAATATTTGATCCGGTGTAAGGATAGTGAGTGCGGGGCTCTCCTGGCTTCTGTTTGTTCTTTTTTTGCGCCCCGCCCCTTTAAGAGATCTGAATGCTGCCCGGAACAAAACGGAGGTAAACCGGCATGCTTTTCTTTCTTTTTTCTCCCTCCCTCAGGCAGCCAGCAACCAGGAAGTGCCGAGGGGGGTGGGGACAGAGGAAGACAGAGGAAGAGCGACGAACCCCTAAGATCTCTGGTCCGAATTTAAGTGGCCAGCGGATCTTAGGGGTCGTGTAAAAAGGCCCTAACTTAAAACCCCAAAAGTGCCCATCTAGGCATTTCTTCTACTTCTATATCGAAAATGGCTGTTTTCAACCATTTCCAGGCCTTGTACCACCATTGTTGAGGTCTGGTGAGATGTGTGTGAAAATTTTTGCCACAGATCTGCAGACAACCCCTACCCACATTTTACAACACTGGTTCCAAACCTTGGGTCCTCTGTGGTTTTTGGACGACCAGTCCCAGAAATCCTGACCAGCACAGCTAGTGGTGAAGGCTTCTGGGAATTTGAGTGCAAGAACATCTGGGGACCCAAGGAGAGGAACCACTGTCCCAGATGCCAGAATGATGCTATTTCATAACAAGTTCAATTGACAGAATGCCATTCCTTTCTCCCACAACAAGACCACTACTACGATTCAGTATGATGTTATTCTGGAACAATATGAGCTTTCTCCACAATTCTAAACTTCCAAGAAATAGCTTGATATATCCACACAATATTATGCCTGCATTGCCTGCAGAAAAGGACAGCCTGGATGCTAACAATTTGAATGGCAGCGGTCAAAATGGACTACAGGATACATTTTTGTGCTCACTACCATTCACATGTCATAGTGACACTAAGCAGGGGAAAATCTCAGTAGCTGACTCCATTTCCCCCATTACGTAACTACAGTATATCCCACCCAAACATAAAGCGATTGTCAGGGCTGTTTTTCAACAAGTGTGAATGCAAGTGAACACCAGACTCTCTGCTACATCTGGGCCAAAGTTAATGTCAATCTGAAGTCTAGCTTCTAAGTTACCCTTTGTTGTTTCTTTTTTGGGCTACCTCCATTTTTAGAATTGCCTTGTAGAATGCTGATTTTCTCTGCTGTACAATAACATAGCTACACTGCCATGTGATGCAACTATAACTGACAGCATTTTGTGAACAGTGCAGAGTTTTGCAGTTGCTTCTGAAAAACACCCCACTAATCCAACTCCAGGGAAATCAGAAGGACCTGCCTGAAGCCTTAGGTTTTGGTCCTGAAGTCTTCTGGAGTGGCATTTTGACCAGCTGACAAACCTGCTTATAATATTTTCCCTCTGGGCACGCAATTCCTTCAAAACTACATGCCTGAGAAATCAGGGGCAAACTACATTAGTTGTTTGTCCCACAATTTATGTCAATAGGGGCACAGATGAATAAAAAATATTCAACGGCTTTGTGACATAAAGCCCAATGCAAGGAAACCTGCTGTGGGATTGTTTTTGAGTTGTCTTTTGTTGTTATTGTTGTTGTTGTTGTTGTTGTTTCCCTGACATAAGTGGTTTAAATTTATTCCGGTCAGTTTGACAATGCTTTTGTCGTCTTTCTGCCCAGTATGATCACCTGATCCACTGCAAAGGGGATTTCAATTTCCCTCATCCTAGTTTCCACATGACTTTTTTTTTTTAAGTTTCAACTCAGCACCTGAGCAGAGTCTCGCTAGGAAGCTTAGGAGAGTTAAATAAATAAGAGAGAGTGTGTGTGAAAATTGCCAATTAACACCTTGTTAGCACCTTGCTGAGGCAGCTTTTGATGTAACTCTGCCCCTCTTCCTGCTGACTATTGCGAATTGTGCTCTGGGGAGGCACAACAATTCGCCTAGGCCAGGGGTCCTCAACTTAAGGCCCCGGGGCCGGATGCGGCCCCCCAAGGTCCTGAATCAGGCCCCTGGGACCAATTGCAACCCCCCACCTACCCCCTGTTTTGTGAGCAAGCCAGCCTCCGCAGCTGCTTTTGGACTGGGATCCGGCCCCCAGTGGTGTCTGGGTGGTGGTGGACTGGCCCGCTGTTTGAAAACTTTGAGGACCCCTGGCCTAGGCCCTAGGGAAACCCAATTTGCTAGACTGTGAATACACAGCTCTCAAACCATATTTCCCCCCTTCTGTGTATTTGCATACTTTGTGTTTATTTCTGGCTGATCCACATGCACACACACACACGCTTGTAAAAGACTGAGGTAAACTTATATCAGGAGAAGCAGATGTTGTTTACCAATTAAGAGGCCTCTGCTTCTGATGACAGCTTATTATGTTGTCCAGTATTGCTCTATATTGTCTTGATTATTTCAGCATTAGGATCCTCTTATTCTCACTGGGGCTGAAGCAATACTGGGTGACCTCAGACCACCTAGCATGTTGAGGGACGCAAGGTTTGAAGCAAAGACTGTGGTGATTCATAGGACGGACTTTTGAGACTGAAGTACACCATCTCCCTGAGGTCTCTGCTTCTCTCTCTCTCTCATTTTTCCCTCTCTCTTTTACTACAATTTTTTTCTTCCCCTTCCTGATCCAGGTAAATCTGGGTCAGGGCTTGGAACTCAGATCAGAGCCTGGAATCAGAAAAACAAAACAAAACAAAATCCAGGACAGCAAAAACACTGTCTCGCTCAGCTTCAAACCCATGGCCGGCTGCAAAAATGTGGATTTTTTTGGGGGGGCGTCGTGCCTCAGTGGGCTAGAGCACCAAAAACTGTCAGCTTCAAAGTCAGCAGCTCAGCGGTTCGAATCCCGGGTGCCACGCAGTGGAGTAAGCTCTCACTGTTAACCCCAGCTCCTGCCAACCTAGCAGTTCAAAAGCAAGTAAATGAAAGTAGATAAATAGGTACCACTGTAAAAAGTGGGAAGGTAAAATAGTGTTTCCTTGCAGCCATGCTGGCCACATGGCCACAGACTTGCACAACACTGGCTCTTTGGCTTGAATACAGAGTTGAGAACCGCCCCTAGAGTCGAACACGACTAGCACGTATGTGAGGGGAGAATCTTTACCTTTACCTTTCTGGGATAGGGTGCTGCCCCACATGGCAAGCCCCAAAAGAGGGGATGCAGCTGGGTGGTGGTGGTGGTAAGAGAAAGAACAAGACTGCAGTTTGTGCTGCGTTGTCCAAGGTGTTGTGTGTTTGAGGGAGGGGACTGTCTTGCAATTAAATGTCATGCGCCTGAAGTGGCAAGGAGTTAATCCCCAGCAGGGAAATGAGATGAGATCAGCTTGAAAGACAGTGTTGATGGTGGCTGAAGAGCTGAGGTGAATGGATTGGCCCACGGCACCTTTGGCCAGCTCTAGCCAGGTGACTCGGCAAAGCTGAGGTGTAAGGAATTTAAATTTATGAGGGTCCCGTGCCAGCGTGCCTGCGCTTCATGGGCTGCAAAAGACCAAGTCTGAGTCTCAGGAGACGAGAATTTATTGATTGATCAATCAGGGCACTTCCACACTTTTTGGTGGTGAGAAGTCCACCCAGAAAACGAAAGGAGATATTTTTATAAGGTTTTTCCAGCACTCTTTTCCCCTCCGCCCATCCGAATTTACGTCATATACATTTGTTACATGCATCTAACACTAATTGACATCTTTGGTCATTTATTTTGTATTCCTGACACTTGCCTAAAAGTTCTAACTGGTACGTTTGATCTCCTCCCCTCACAGGCAGGGAGGGTAGGATCATCCTTATGTCCTTGGACATTTGACAGTTATAAACCCCAGACGCTGAGATAAGGCCTCCCTGGTACGCCTTGGACAGACGTTAATTGCTAGTGTGTGATCCTCAAAGCTTAGGAACTTAATTGGATCCTTGAATTCATAATTGCCTTAGCTGACTTTGCGGAAGTTCCTTTCTCTATTCTAGCCGGAAAGGCTTGACCAAAGATTCTAAGTTTACAAGAATACAACTGTAGATACATGTGTATGTGATACATATATGTATATATGTATATATATACGTGGAGTGCTTAAGTGAATATAACTACATTATTCGTGTCACTAGTGTGGCTATATATATATATGTATTGCTTAGAATACATTGTTGTTGAATACATGAGGGCTTGTCCATACCTGTGGTTAGTGAAGCAGCCATATATATTTATAAATATATAATTAGTCAAATGTCCTCCCTTACACTCGGCCTGAACGGATTTCTGGAAATTTATGCCAGTAAATTTCCCAGAAAACGTCATGGACTTGTAAGGGACGAACAAAACATATCAAAGGTATATGTACAAAAGTGTGAACATTGCGTGAGCCCCCTATGTCATTCCTGGGGTGAGATGGTCTTCATGGCTCATGGAAGGACTTTCTATTTTCCTGACAAAAATTTAGGCAGGGCAGTCAGAAAAACATTCTCAGTCCTTTTTCCCCAAAGGGCTTATAGGCACAGTTCAAGAAAATGAATTATCATAAAATGATTTGTGGCGTCTCAAGTCAGGGGGACGATCAAATAGGTGAAGGCCAAGGAAACACCCCTTAATTCACTAGGGCACTTTCTAGAGTAAAATGTTAAGTTAACAGATGAAGTGTTGCCATGCTTGGGATGTAAGAAGACCCCCTGGTCGGACCCACAGACTGCAACGGATGGATATGTTCCATGGACCACAGCATTTAAGTTTCCCCTGTTGGAGAAATGCATCGTGGTCACAGCAGTATCAGGTAACCTCCCAGGCCATGTTGTACACTTCTCAAGGATCCCAAATTCTCAACTGTTGAAGGGGGCTGGCATAAGAATTTTTGATAATATTGTGATAGACTTGGATATCACGATCCCCGTCCCAAAGCGATAATTAAACATGCTTTAAACAGCAGATTTGTTCATTACCTTATTTTAGGACAATCATGAAACCCAAATTAATTTGCCTGCCACAGCAGTGCACATGTGAGATATCGTGTTTGTGTGTTTGGTAGTCAGGCTGAGAACCCTGAATTCTAACAAAGCACCACACTGTAGGTTCATTTTGCAAACCAAATACTTATAAGGAAAATATGCCCTTCTTAGCCCACCAAGGAAATATGTGGGCCAGGCTACTTTGCCAGGTTTTTTCCAACCTTATTTAAGTGTGTGTGGTGTGCATTCAAACTCAGATAATAGCAGGCTGTGCAGAATCACCCAGTTGTGTGTGCATTCTCAATTGATAGACATTTGCAATGATACTAAATAAAGGTAATATACATATCATGAAGGCTGAAAAAGGCATAAGACACATCTAGATGGTGCTTAGAAAACCCACCTTGCGCCATACATTCTCATGGTAAAGTCATGAATGAGCCGTTGAAATCCGGTCAGAAATGTCTCTGTGGCTGATAGTTTACACACAAAAATCTGCCCCGTAAACATGGGGCCAAGATTAGTTCATCAGTGTCTTTGGTGAAGAAAATAATGTAGATATAGCTACTTCATAAAGCCACTTTTTTCTTTGGTATAAAGGCTCGTGAACACCCATGGGCACCAAAATGTCTCTCATTCAATACAAATTGCATAGAAAGGCAAGTCATAATCTCTGGCACTCAATGCTTTGTGAGTAAAAAGCATTTTCAGTGGCCAAGCATGATCATTACATAAAAAGGCACATCCAGAGAAGCACTTCAGTAAGAGTTTTCACAGTGACTATCAATAATAGACAATAAACACTATCATAATAGAGCCCAGGGTAATGTAAATATGTGAAGTTGCTCTGAAGCCTACGTACGCAGGAGAAAAAAAAATAAGCGCTCACTTGTCGGATGCTGGGAGGCTGGTGTGTGCGTGTGTGGCAACACAAGTTCATGGTGATCCAGGGCACGCGCACAGGCATCAATGAAGGTCTGAAAGCAGTATTTAAACCCCAAGTCTCTGTCCCGGTGAAAAGGGGGTTAAATTGCAGACGTGAAGTCTGTTGGCCGCAATCCAAAACAAGAGTCAGTGGCTGTTTCAGACCCACTCTCTCCCCCCAGAAACAAACAGAAAAGAAAAGAAAAGAAGGAAATGAGAGACAGGAAGACAGGATTTTAATCTGTCAACCTGAGTTGAAAGTGAATCCGCAGGCTGCTTTGGGACCCTCCGAAGTATCAAACGCACGCTGTCATCTGGGGAAGGATGGGCAGGATGCGGTGACCACAGGTCAGGTTCATGTTGTCGCCCGCCGTCCAGGGTGAAGTCATCTAAGGCATAGGGGCAATCTACAGCAGAGGGCAGAAGGCGTCACCGGTCAGGCCTCACTCCCTCTCGGTCGCGGGGTGCGGGTCACGCTGGGTGAAAAGGCTGACATCACTGGATCCTGGAGCCCACATCGATCGAACCCGCGGAGCGAAGTCATCACGAAGATGGCATCATCAAAGGCATCAAAGGCGGGAGGGAGGTCCAGGAGGGATGACAGAATGGAGGGCAGGAGGGTCCCCATCTGAGCATCTACGACCGGCGGCGTCAGCTTTCCAAACCCGACCGACTCCGTGATCCAAAAATAAAGAACGGGTGGGCGTTTTTCCCAGAGCAAAAACCCGACCTCCAGGATGTACCTGGGTAAGGGAAGAACAGACACACGACCACAAACAGACAAACACAGAACACAAACACACACGAAATGCCCCCGCAGCTGTCTTTGTGCTGCAAGGCAGGGTGGCACAGTCTATCTGACAGTCTTAAAAACAGGAAGGAGAGAAAAAAAATGTTGCAAAAGGTAGGATAAGGCTTCCGTTTTTGTAGAACCAGTCTGTGAATGGGGGAAGCCAAAGTTTATGGTGAGGACGCATCTGTAGTCGGCAGTGTATGATGAGTGCTTGCAAGATGATCTCGCAGGATCTCACAAGCGAGGGGCTCAGGCGTTCCCAAACAGGCACCTGAGATAGATCTCAGCCCCAAAGTCAAATAGCTCTGCTACATGGGGACAATCAAAAATGGAACAGGCAAAAATGTCCCAGGGTCGCAAAGTGATCTCTGAGCATGAAGCAAAATGCGCCAGGGGAGATGGGCTTGGAATGTGGCGTGGTATAGTCTCGGAAAAGTACGGCTGATACAGGATTGGGGAAAAATAGGAGCAGGCACCACATTCATATTACTACCAAGTCCCCAAGGGCACGGCGAGAAAAAAAAATGGTAAAAGAGAATTAGTGTCTCTCTGCAAGGCTGCAAAGGCGCCAATCTGTCCTAGTGCGTGTCGGGGGCTGGTGTGTGTGTGTGTGCGAGGCAAGACGAGCTCTTCTGGTTCGTCACTCAAGAAAAAATACATGCAAACACCCACGAGTACACAGCCTCACACATGTTGGCATCTGCCATGGGTTTAAAAATAGTGACGATGTCACCAGGTTCAAAAACAGCTAGTTCTCCATGCTGGCGCAAAAGGGTATAAAAAGGGTGAAGTTGCTGGCCTGTCAGCCTCACCTCAAAGTAAAAGTCAGGTGCTTACAAAAGCCCCCATTCCCCCCACAAAACAATAGAGAGAAAAAGAGGGGGAAAAAAAAGGCAGGAAGCCCTCTCCTAGTGTCTCTGCTGGCTGGTTAGGAGTGACACATGCCATGGCACAAACTGCTTGACCACACATAGATAGAAAGAGAGGAAAAAGGCTGATAGTAGTTTAATAGCTATCAAGTAACTAAGAGTCTATTTCCAGCAGGTGTCCTACTTGGAAAGGAAAGGGTTAAAAAAAAAACTCAGACGGAAATAAGGCTAGGTGAGCATTATTAAGTCAAAAAGGAGAACGTCTGCTCGAGATTTTTAGGAATATAGGATGTGAAAGAGGTGTAAAAAAAATCAGGCTGGTTGCCAGCATGCTTGAAATTCCTGAGGGAAGAGGGATGGGGTCAACTTTGTGAAGGGGAAGGAGGGGGTGAAGGCAGAAAAAGGAAGGCGGGCAATGGACTTTTGAATTCTCCCCGCAGGCTGCATTACACAGCCTGAGGCAGGAAGGTGAGCCCCTTCAATTACCCTGTAATTAGGTGAAAAAGGGCACTAAACTAATTAAGGCAACCTATTATCCCTGTGGTTTGTGAAGTTATCTACTTAAGCCTAATTTGGGATGCATGGCTCTCGTACAAAGAAACAAGAGCCAGAGTGTGAGACCCCAGTTATTGATACGCCTTAAAAAAAAAAAGGTCACAGGCGTTTCCAGCCAGAGTGTGAGAACAAGAAAATGATTTTATTTTATGTTATTTTTACCTTTTGGCGGCTTTTAAGAACCCCTTCGTATTCTAAATAAAAAAAACCTTGTCCTGCCCTCAAAAACCTGTTAGCAGCTGCTTTAAAAAGAGGAAGGGGAGTCCCTGCTTTGGACCACTTCCAGCACAGAAGTCTCAGGCCCTTCGTTTTCCTCATGGAGCTGACGTACTACAAGGGATTTGGATAAAGATTCCATATTCAGAGATTTAGACAAATTTTGTTGGGGAAATAGGAACTGTCTAAAAGCTTGGATTAAATAATGTAATGGGATACAAATAGAGCCTCTGCTTCTCAATTGCTGGTGCGTTCTGTGGGTTGCTGCCTCAGTCTGCCCATCATGAACCCTGCCCATTCTCGTCCCTGACTTACGCTTTCCTTCTACCTCGTTTCCTTTAACTATTTCTTTTCTCTCTCTCTCTCTCTCTCTTTCCCTCCTTCTCTCTCTCTGTCTCTTTCTCTCCTTTCCTCTCCCCGTTCTAATGGCATCTCCAAGGTCCTGATCTAGGTAGGAGATGGGAGGGAATTCTATTTTCAGTTGCTCCTAAGAATCTCCTTGTTCCAAATTAAATTGTCTTATGGTTCCAGCCAGGGCTTACTTGCAAGGGGAGGGGGGAAAGGCTGCCCTAAGCCTTTTAGGTGCAAAATCTTAAGGAATGATGTTATCACTTGGTTTTTTAATTGCTAGCTCGCTGGGCTATGAGTACAAAAATGCTAGCTGTCTTTTCAGAGCACATAGTCGGTCTGAAAAGGGTGGATGTTCATTTCACCCATGGGACCGGCCGTGCTAAAAAAACGTATTTCTCAAACGCCCTGTGATGATTTCTTCTTAAAATGTCCCTATAGGTGGTGAATTATGTTGTGTAACAAGCCAGGCTAAGTTATACAAAACATGCGGCTTGAGTATTCAAAAATATCTTCTTGCAGTGTCTATACTTCCCTGGTTTATAAAATTGGGGTCTTCTCATTTTGGGTGATTTTTACTGCCTCTGGACATATTAACAGGCAATACGTGGCTTGCCACCCTCCCCTTTTTGAGGGCTAGAAACTTAATCTTTGGGATGTTAAAGTCCTGCCTTTGTCAGAGGGGACTTTCTTGAAATTTACATTTGTTGCATTCAATATCAAAATCAGGTCTCCTTATGGCAATGTGCCAATCTTGCCAAAGGGTTCCTTAACAAAGGGCACAGAAGCTGAATTAAGTTATGCCCATCTACCTTTTTGTTAAAGGTTTAGTAGTATGCTCATAAATTCTCCCGCATACCAAACGGTCTCACACTCAATTAATTACACATCAAGCACACACAACAGTTGATAATAAGATTTGATTTCCCTGCTTTTGACTATTAATAGTTCAGAAATAACGTCCCTACCTGTCTCCTCATGTGGTGCATAGCAACCCTTAGTTCTGTTTAAAGCTTCCATATCCAAGGAGTTGGGCATTGGCGTGAAGGGATGGAAGTACCTCCTGAATGCTTGAATAAGGCAATTCAGGGGTACGCATCCCCATCTAGCACTTCCTGTCCCCTCAATGCTCCGTGCTCTCCTCCTGTTCCCTCAACATCATACCTATCCATCCCACTTCTGTCTTGCTGCCTTCCTTCTACTATTTTTTTCCTTGTAAAATATCCCTTCAGCTGGTAAATTTTGTTGCGTGACCAGCCAGTCACAAAATATGCGGGATGTTGTTTATCCCTGAGTATTCAAAAGTATTTTTCTCACTGCCCATATTCCCCTGGTATTATCAAAATTGCTGGAGGGGTCTCCTAGTTGGCAGAGTTTTTAGTCTCTTATATTAATTAACTAAGCACGTCCTTGTACATTCACACACCTCTTGCTAGCAGGTCATAATTGGTCTGTCCTCCCTGAGGGCTAGAATCTTAATTTGAGATGGTAAAGTCCTGCCTCATCCTAGTTAGAGGGGTTCTTCTTAAAGCTTACTCATGTTCCATTTAATACTAAAATCATTACTTCTGGTGGCAGAATTCCAATGTTACCACATCGCACATCAAAAGGGGGTGCATAAACTGCACTAATTTATCCCCATAGGTGTACTTTAAAAAGGCTAACTGTGTTCCTATGATTTCTCCCACACAAGCATCAAACGGACTCACACCTCAACAATCAAATGCCCATCATACACGCCAACATGTGATTCAGCAACCATACACCACTCTCCCACATTTCTGTTTCCCCAGTTAACTGCGATCCCTTGCCTAAGAATAGATCTTTCTAACTTCTCTAAAATCAAACGAAGATGGTGGAACTTCGTTGGTATTGTGGGGCAAAGATTGCCAGTCTTTGCCCCTGCTTAAGACACAGGGAATGGCCACTTCCTGTGGTTACCAAAAAGAATTCAACTTAACACCCACATATATATTTAAACATCAGTAAATCCTCTGAGGAAGCCAGAGCAGTGCTCTGCTTCTAATTCTTCAAACACTTGGGGAGGGGGACACTAGGGTCACTCGAGAGAAGCTCTCTTCCACCCTCGGGGGACCTCAGAGTCTCTCAACTCTTAGTCCTCCCTGGTCCACGGGATGCTAGAGACACACAAGTGTCTCTTCTCGTCTTCCTCCCTCCCCGGGGCCGACTCATAAGAATCCGCAATCTTCTCCACTCCACAGAGCTGTTAGATTCGAACTCACGCCACCCCACAACTAGTTTTCTCTTCTTACCAGATTTCTTTTGCGCAGTCCTTTTTCAGTTCCTCCGTTGTTCTGCCGGCTTTGTTTCTCCTTAAATAACAGTATTGTGTCCAATGCTGATAGAACAAGTCTCCTCTCAAAATCAGAGGGTCCGGACTAGATTTGTTCCAGGGTCAGCATGAATTCTTACTGTGATTTAAGTCAGACTCCCAAGAGCGCTGGGGCAGTGGCACATTTCCCGGCCAATGCACCAGAAATGTAAGGAATTTAAATTTATGAGGGTCCCGTGCCAGCGTGCCTGCGCTTCATGGGCTGCAAAAGACCAAGTCTGAGTCTCAGGAGACGAGAATTTATTGATTGATCAATCAGGGCACTTCCACACTTTTTGGTGGTGAGAAGTCCACCCAGAAAACGAAAGGAGATATTTTTATAAGGTTTTTCCAGCACTCTTTTCCCCTCCGCCCATCCGAATTTACGTCATATACATTTGTTACATGCATCTAACACTAATTGACATCTTTGGTCATTTATTTTGTATTCCTGACACTTGCCTAAAAGTTCTAACTGGTACGTTTGATCTCCTCCCTCACAGGCAGGGAGGGTAGGATCATCCTTATGTCCTTGGACATTTGACAGTTATAAACCCCAGACGCTGAGATAAGGCCTCCCTGGTACGCCTTGGACAGACGTTAATTGCTAGTGTGTGATCCTCAAAGCTTAGGAACTTAATTGGATCCTTGAATTCATAATTGCCTTAGCTGACTTTGCGGAAGTTCCTTTCTCTATTCTAGCCGGAAAGGCTTGACCAAAGATTCTAAGTTTACAAGAATACAACTGTAGATACATGTGTATGTGATACATATATGTATATATGTATATATATACGTGGAGTGCTTAAGTGAATATAACTACATTATTCGTGTCACTAGTGTGGCTATATATATATATGTATTGCTTAGAATACATTGTTGTTGAATACATGAGGGCTTGTCCATACCTGTGGTTAGTGAAGCAGCCATATATATTTATAAATATATAATTAGTCAAATGTCCTCCCTTACAGAGGAACAAAAATAAACATGAATTGCTGTTTATTTTGTAACCAGAGGACCAGCGTCATCTGGTCCCTGGTTGGACTGCCAACACTAGTCAGCCAGAAGCCTCTGGGAAAAGCAGAGTTTAAGCTGGGGTTTGCTCCTCAAAGGATGGTAATTTAAGATATATTCCAGAGCTACACACACACACACACACACACACACACACACACACACACACACACACACACACGGACACGGACAACAATGACTCCCCAAGCCAGCATGACCCCCCCCCTTTTTTTTGAGGTGAGGTGAGGTGTTGAAATAGATAAAGAAAGGATGGAAAAGACGCTGCAGAGAACTTTTCTCATTATTAATACCAGGCAACAGATGGAAGAAAATCGATGTACATTTTTAATATAGGAACAAAAATAACTTATAAAAGGGCATCTGCCCTCTTTGCAAGTCATCACTGGATCCAGAGGAGCGCAAAAGGGAACTGAAAAAGGGCAGCCCGTGACATTTTGCAGCCTGAAGCAACACAGTAAATGCTGTCAAGCCCATGTAAAAAATCAGCATATATATCTGAGTTAGATGTTCATACAAAGCCAAGTTATTCTGGCCTGTGAGGTGGACAATGTTGAAAGCCCCTCTCCACATCCTCATCAGTCAAAAAATAATAAAAATTTTAAAATGCAAATTAAAGCAAATAACTAACCAACTGGGACCCTTATATGACAGCTTGGATCTGTTGCCTGAGGCAGTCGCCTCATTCTGCCTAAAAGTAGGGCCAGCACAGGGTATGAATTATATCTGGCATTCCCTTACCAGACTAACACACACATAGAGTCCTAGATTTTAGATGACATGTGATTGTTCCTCAAACCCATTTAATTTGCACCTTCCCTCCATGTTTGATGTGTTTGATGTTTTAGTAAGTGTGGGTTAATCTGTGGGTTCTTAAAAGACTGCTTTTCAGGACTGAGCTGTGGGCAAGTGGTTTGGATTTTGAAAAACAAAAAACAGAACACATTTTATTAGTGTATTAAATCCACATGTTTTGAGCTCATTAAGAACCTAAAAATAGCCATGGTGAATCACTTCAAAGATTTATCTGGTCTAGCATCCAGTTTTCTATAGTGTCCAACCAGGTGCCTCTGAAAAGCCCACCAGGAGGATAGGAGGATAGAATTATTTAGCCTCCTGGTCTTTTAGAGGGGCAATAAATATGTCCTTTATTTAGGAAGGACTATCCTCCATTTTAAAGACGGACACACCATAACATTCCATTTGAAGATCAAAAGAGAGGCTTCACATCCATTGCGCAACTACTGAAATTTGTCTCGACCACGTCCTCAGAACGGGTGTTAGGTGCGACAATACTGTACCTGGTGCTGGGGTAGGGTTTTCCCTTGTCACTCTTTGTTCCTGTTTTCTGTTCCAAGACACTGTGTAGTAACAACTGTCATGCAACAAAACATTTGTTTCTCTCAGAAAACTGTGTCTGGGTTGTTGTTTTTAATTTTGACTTTTCAGAAGCGAAATATCAAAATAGAATTCTTTAAGCCCCTCAAGAAAGGAAAAAGGAAGCTAGGCAAATTCAGTGTTTGTCATGGTACAAGACCGTGAGGTAACACTTGTCACAAGAAAAGTTATCACGACCATGGGGACACTGAAACAGGGACAAAACCATGTGATCGTGAGCAACGCTGTCACGGTACAAAACTAGTTGCGGAACAAAGAAGGACTTGAAATAACCGCCTTTGGGCCTTTTCACACGACCCCTAAGATCCGCTGGCCACTTAAATTCGGACCAGAGATCTTAGGGGTTTGTCGCTGTTCCTGCGTTCCCATCCCCTCCGCACTCCTGGCTGCTGGCTGCATGAGGGGAGGGAGAAAAAAAGGAAGAAAAGAATGCCGCTCACCTCCGTTCTGCCGTCCCGGCACTGCATTCAGATCTCTTAAAGGGGCAGGGGGCAAAAAAAGAACAAACAGAAGCAAGTAGGGCCGGGCAGTCACTACGTTATATCCGCATCAGGAATTTTCACCTCCAGAGAGCAGGTACCTGAAAAGTGCGCTGGGACGCGCTTAGGTGGGCATGGTCGCACTTAATTATCTGTAAACTCCGGAGCTGGTGGGGAAACAATTTTAAGCTCCGGAGCTGGGAGCCATTTGCAGCGGAGTTTAGGGGTTGTGTACAAAGGGCCTTTGTTGCTATCGAGGGCACTAACAAATCCATATATTGCGTGAGAAAATGAAATGTACCATGCTGGATTAGACCAATGTTCTTATCTTCTTTTTGGAATACAGTTTCCAGACTCCCTCAGCCAGCATGGGGATTCTGGGACATGTAGTCTAAAAGGCAGATTTTCAGGCTCCAACCAAAGTCCTGTCTCACCTTTCTCATTGTGTTCAGGTTAATGACTCCAGAAGACTAGTAATTCCCAGCCATGGGTAATCCAGGTGATCTTGGACTGCAACTCTCAGAAACCCCAGCCAGCATAGCTGGCAGACAAGTCTTCTGTGAACTGAAGTTCAAGAACAACTCCTAGGCTACTCAGGGTTAGGACCCTCTGCTCTAGGCAAAAGTCCAGAGGCAGACAGTCAAGATCCAACACTAGCCATTTGCTGATCTGAGTCTTGGCTGCTGTGTTGTTTGCTCTGTGTGAGGCTGGCATACAGAGAAAGAGGATGCAGAAAAGAGAAGGAACATCTGGATCTGGGTGCACAAGGGCCAATTGGTTATGCCTTGAACCCATCTACGTACCAACTGCTGGAAGCAATGTGTACATGATTCGGGCAGGTGTATTTTCCTCATTCTAGTAGCTTCTAGAGGGATAACATTCCTCTAGCACAGCAGTTCCTAACCTTGGGAAACCCAGATATTATTGGACTACAGCTCCCAGAAGTCTTGACCAGCACAGCTAATGGTGAAGGCTTCGAGGGGGGGGGAGGTTGCACCTGGGGACCCAAGACTGGGAGACCCTGATTTAGCACCAAATATTTGACACCTCCTAAATGGCATTGCCCAAATCTGAGATGCTGTGGCCCTGGCTCTAGTTCCAGCTCCGGCCACTGTAACATTTGACTATTCCAGTGGTCTGTTCCGTGGCTGTAGACCAACTCCTCAGATTTTTTGGGATATCTAGCATTTATAATAGACAGCAGCTTGGTGCTGAGTTTGTCACTGTTGAATTGGAATTTCTCCTCAGATTTTGGGATATCTACATAAGAAGAGCCATGCTGGAATCAATTTCTGCATTAACTGTATCTCTGGACAGTGGCCCCTGTATCTCACAGTGGCCCCGCCAAATACGTCTGGGAGTTCACGCGACTAGACATCTGTCTCCTGATACCACTCCCCTTCATCTGGCCCTTGAAGTACCCTGGTTGTAAGCCTGGAGATTACACATCTCCATCATGGTTTGAAAGCTGTGATGGACCTTTCCTCCAGGAATCTGTCCAATACCCCTTTGAAGGCTTCCAGGCCAGATGCCATCACCACATCCTGTGGCAGGGAGTTCCACAGACTAACAATAAGCTGAGTTTAAAAAAAGTCTGTTCTCACTCTCCCAACCCTCAAGTTGAGTGGATGTCCCCTACTTCTGGTATTTTGTGAGAGGGAGAAGAGTGTCCCTTTATCCACTTTACTCATGCCCTGCATAATTTTGTACATCTCAATCATATTTCCCCCCCCCAGACGTCTTTTTTCCAGACTCAAGAGCTCCAAATGTTTTAGCCTTTCCTCATAAGACAGGCCCCCAGCCCAGTAATCATTGTAGTCACTCTCTTCTACACCTTTTCCAGTTCCACTATGTCTTTTTGAGATGCGGTGACCAGAATTGTACACACACCAAGATCTCTTTCCAGGTGCAGAGCCTTAATAATGAAGTTTTTTTTGCCCCAATATATGCAATGGCATTATAATGTTGGCTGTTTTATTTTCAATCCCCTTTTTGATAATCCCTAGCATGGAATTGGCCTTCTTCACCGCTGCCACACACTGGATAGACACCTTCATTGAGTTTTCCACTTGGGTACTGATAGTCATTAGGAAACAACTTACCTTGATTATTTAAGATTTCCTCAGAAAGATGATATAGAAGAGTTCTACAATTAATACCAACGCAGAACGCTGACTTCCACATTTGCTGGTCTGCCTTTGTAAACAAAATGGAGCACTGAGAAGAAACAGGAGGTGACCTCAAAGAGAGAGTTGGGGAAGGGGGAAGGAGGAAGGAAGAAGGCCTGGGAGTACCAATCTATGTGTACATCTAGACAATAAAAGGAAAATACACCTGGCTATCTGTCTGTGTATTGGTCCCTCATCCAGTTCAGATCATTTGCTACACATGTTAGTGTTCTGTTCTAAGATGGAGAGAGTACGAGCACTGAATAGGGAAGATCAACAGGGCTGGTAGTCTTCTACTATTCCAGCTTCTGTTTGGGCCTCCTTCCCCCCACAATGGAGATGTTAAGGTGACACCCCACCCCCGAAGCGGAAAAAACTGATCTTGGAAGAACGGCCTGTACTGTCTGACTCTTTCTACCATGACAGTTGGGAGGTGGAAGGAGAAGATGCGTAGACTAAAAGAGACAGAAATGGAAGGCAGTCGAAGGAGTCAGACTTATGAGTCAGTCTTTGGCCCGCACCTACTCGTGTTGGTTTCCTTGCTTGTTTGTTGTTTCTCTAACAACACAGACAAATTCCATGTGCTTCAGAATGGTGTTTGTATTTTCAAAAAAAAAAAAAATTAAAGAAGAATTTAAAAGAGGATTCCCGAGGAGTTCGGTAATCGGAGAGCAGACAGGGTGGGGAAGAATTTGAAGAACCAAGGCAAGCAGATGAGAGATTCGGCTTGAAATGGGACCTGGGTCTGAGGCAACTCATACTTCAGGGCTTGGGGGGGAAAGTTACTTATTAAGGAAAGTTTCAGTTCTCTCAGGAGATTTTGGGAACCACCCAGAATAGCCTTGCAGCTCGAGGGGCGGTATAGAAATCCAATGGATAAATAATTTGTAGTCAGAGTTCTGCTTTATTTAACAGTAAGGCTCCTGTGCCTTTGTGCAGATGTAGGCTAGGCCGAAGTCCAACAGGCAGAGCAGAGGCCATCCCTGGGTCTCCCCCCCCCAATACAGAAATAAAGGGAGGGAGAAGGAGAGAGGGACCTTTCACCGGTCAACCTTTGCCTGACAGAGCCCTGTGTTCACTCCACCATGGTCCGTTGAGGGACATGGTTTCAACCACGAATCCAGCTCCGCCATGTGGACATCGGGCTGCGGTTGCAACGCACGGCTTTGAAACTAAAACAAACAGATCTGGGCCATCAGTTCATAAATTTAGTCCTCCCATCGAGAAGATGTTCTTCTCCAGCACATCTGAGGGGATAGAAATTTGGCACACCAGCGTGGTCTGCTCCACAGCTGTGGCACCACGGGGCCTAATTATCTCCCTATATAATTACTGTATAAAAATTGATGGCTAACGTCCTGTCCGACGTTCCCAGCATAACCGGCACATTTTAGTGTGACTGAATCAACAGCATCCAGTATGAGGCTCCGTGGAGAACAGAGCGTGCTTCTTGTGGGCTTTAGCATGAGGGGAAAAGGTGTCACTTAGGGCGTTTATACAGGACCCCTAAGCTCCGCTGCAAATGGCTGCAAGCTCCGGAGCTTAAAAATGTTTCCCCACCAGCTCCGGAGTTTGCAGACAATTAAGTGCGACCCCGCCCATTTTAGCGTGACCCAGCGCACTTTTCTTGTACCTTCTCTTTGGAGGTGAAAAATCTTTGATGCGGTACAACAATAGTGAGTGCGGGGCTCTCCTCGCTTCTGTTTGCTGCTTTTTGGCTTCTGCCCCTTTAAGAGCTACTTTTACAGAGATGAGGGGGTTGGACTTGATGGCCTTACAGAGATGAGAGGCAGAACGAGGTGAACGGCATGCTTTTCTTTCTCTTTTTCTCCCTCCCTCACGCAGCCAGCAACGAGGAAGTGCGGAGGGGGGTGGGGACAGAGGAAGAGCGACGAACCCCTAAGATCTCTGGTCTGAATTTAAGTGGCCAGCGGATCTTAGGGGTCGTGTAAAAAGGCCCAGAGACTTTGGAGAAGTTACTTTTGAAGTGGGGTGGGAGACTACAAATTCCAGAATCCCGTGCCAGTGGGATTTCGCAGGACGGCATGCCGAAAATTAACTTAGCTATGTTAGGAGAATTTGATACTTATTGGAAGAGTGTGTCATTTTAAAAAAAAGTATTTAAAACATTATAGTACAGTGGACCCTCGTATAACAAACGGTTTGTATAACATAAAATCTGTACAGCATGAAAAAATCCGGAGATAGGGGAAATTTGCTTAACAGAATTGCCTATGGGCAAATATGTACAACATAAAAATGGTCGCAATTAGGGATTACACTGTTTTCAATGCATTTCTATGGGAAATTTGTATAAAGGAAAATTTGCTTAACAGAATTTCATTTGGAATGAATTAATTCCTTTATACAAGGTACCACTGTAGTATCTTGCTATAGGGGCATAATTTGTTTCGGAAACATGATCGTAAACCAAAATAATAAATATAAATAAAATAAATAAACAAACCGTAAGAAATAACTAAAACTTATCTAATTCATTCCTTGGATGCACCCCACATTGCCATGAACTCTGCCTTTGCTGTCAACCCCTCACCATGGCAAGATACCTGGGGTGGCGGGGAGGGGGTGCAGGGCTGTGTATGGGTCCAGAGGCCTCTGAGGATGCACCGAGGGCCAAAGTGAGGAGGAGCAGGAGGAGGAGTCCATGAGGGAGGGAGGGAGGGAGGGAGGGATGTCCCTGGTATGCACTGCTGTCACCCCTTCCGCCTTCGCCATCACCCCCTTGCCGGTGCGACAGCCGCAGTGGTGGAAGAAGGGGTGATGGCAAAGTGAGCCCCTCCAGTGCTCATTTCACAAGGCACTGCTCATAGAGCAGAGCAAACTTTTATGAACATTTTATCTTGTCTTGGCAAATTATCATACAGCGAGGTGCTCACCAACCAAGGTAATACTCCACAGTGTCTCAGAGACCACTGTAAAGTAATAATCACTGTGGAGATTATTAATAAAGTGACAGTTGCATGACCCTTGGTGAACTTTTTCAAGGTTTTCTAGGTAGAGATTATTCTGAAGGGGTTTAATTTCCCCTTTTCCTGAAGGGAGTTTCAGGACTGTGCAGCTTGCCCAAGGCCACACAGGCTGGCTGTGCTCACCTGGTATGGAATCAAACGTCCCGTTGCCGCCAGGTACCTAAACTACTGCGCCATCGAGCCAGCTGTGGAAATTATTAGAAAGCACCACAAAAAAAAAAAAAAACCAACCCCAGGGTACATGATTGACTGGTCTAAATCCTATGGGGGAAAAATTATGCACATTCATGCGGATTCACACTGTAGTTTTTCTCTTCGGTTCTACCACCTGTTGTCCAACCCAGTGACCAGTTGCACAACTGCCTTTCTGGACCAAGAAAGCGGAGGTACATAATGAGCGGCGTAGCAGCCGTTGTAGGCAAGCCTGTGCCCTTGCCCAATTGCACTGCAGGAATCCCAGAGGATTCCCCAGCCACATATCCTTTCACTGAGGAAATTGGATTTCCGGCGGCAATACGACAGATGGCTTTAGAGGTGGTTCCTTTATTGGAAGGTCTGCCTCTCTAACTAACGTGACGATGCAACAAGAAACCAGAAATGATCTCAGAGGGAGAAGGAGCCAGGGAGAAACCTAAGTACCACTCTACATGTGGATCTTAAAAAACATGGAAACCACCTGGGTGATCCATTTACTTATTGCTCCCCTCCTGTACTGAAATAGATCACTGGATACCTTGATTGGTGCTGTGTTCCAGCATTTCAGGTTGCTGTTTAGCTGTAAAATCTATAATGGTATCCCTGACCATAGCCTATTGGCTTCTTTTAAAGCAGTGAATAGTGCCTGCTCCTTGTAACCTGCTTGGTCCTACTAAGAACAGTGGTACCTCTACTTACAAGCAACTCTACTTACGAGCAATTCGATTTAAAAGCAGAAAACCATTGGTGTCTTAACTGCTCTTACAAATTTTAGATGTGGTCTGCTCTACTTACATTTTTATTATTTTTATTTTTAATTTATTTGTAATTTTTTTAAAGATACGGCTGCTCTACTTACAAGTTGTTCGACTTATGAGCATGCATTCAGAACGGATCAAACTCGTAAGTAGAAGTACCACTGTATGTGCTGGTTGGACAGCTCAGGGAGTTAGATATCTGACTGCAGAGCCAGAGGCTGAGATTTCAATTCCACTCTGTGGCTCCTGGAAATGCCACCCTGTGTAGCCTTGGGCAACCTCACCAATGAAAGCAAAAGCAAATACAGTAGGACTCCAGTATCTGCTGGGGATTGGTTCCAGGCCTTCCTGTGGATAACAAAAACAGTGGATAAGAGAGAATGCCAACAAGCCCCAAAACTGTGGTTTTGTGACAGTAGCTTGCTTTATGGCTGCTGTTTGTGACAGTAGCTTGCTTTGCGGCTGCTGAATTGTTTGATTTTTCCCCTCTGCCAACCATAGATAACTGAATCAGTGGTTAATGATTCAGTGGATGCAGGGGTCCTACTGTAGTGCTTAATGGATTCTCTGGGTGATTTAAAATTTAATTATGCTAGGTAAACATTGCTCCCTCTCTGTGTCACCTGGGTACACAGTTTATCTGCCTTAGAAGGAGGAAGGCTGGGACTGAACTCAGGTTGTGAGCAGAGTCTCAAGTGCAGTACTACAGTTTAACCACTGTGCCACAAGGCTCAAAGAAGGGAACGGTAAACCACTTCTGAGTCCTGTCTTCTTTCCCTACAAAACCCTGGAAAGGGTCACCATAAGGCAGAATTAACTGGACAGCATGCAATTCTTGTGATTGTTTTCCGATTATGTTATGCGTGTGTAATTCAAACAGGAAAGAAGGCACTGAAGTGTGAAGGGCATCTCAAGGGACGGGACGGGACAAAACACAGCAGCTCATTCTTATACAAGAAGATCAGGGCCATTCCTGCCTTGATCGCCACTGCAGCTGCCTCAAAACAGGGCGGCCTGTGCCAAATTTTGATTCCTTGGATAATTCCTGGAGAAAGTTGTCTGTAGAGCAGCTAAATTTATTAACTGATGGCTCATGTTTATTTTGTTCTTTTGTTGACACAAGTCTGTTTTCACCAGTGGTTACAAGACAAAGGGAAAAAGAGATGGAGAAAATATTGCCTCAGCCAGTTTTCACTTAGAAAGGCTTATTTATTTATTTATTTATTTATTTATTTATTTATTTATTTATTTATTTATTTATTTATTTATTGCAGTTTTATACCACCCATCTGGCAACAAGGTCAGTCTGGGTGGTTTACAACAATATTAACAACAAACAACAAGACAATTAAAATAAGAAAGGGGGAAAACCATTACTGCATTAAAATACAAATCACAATTTCAAAACATTACAGTGTATTATTATTATTATTATTATTATTATTATTATTATTATTATTATTATTATTATTATTATTATTATTATTATTATTTGCAGTAGACAATCCTCATTCTGTCCTCATTCTGAGAACAGAAAATAAGGTGGTGCACCATAGCTCAGAAATGCAGCCCATGTTTTGCAAGCAGGAGGTCTTAAATTTCATTCCTAATATGAAACTATCCCCAGAAGAAGGTCGTTGTTGTCATCATCATCATCATCATCATCAGCGTCATCATCATCATCATCATCTCAGAATCTCAGAATCTCAGAATCTCCCATCTAGCATGGTTATTTATGGGCATGGTGCTTTGTAGGGTATGTTTTTCTCAGACTGGTAGCTCTTGGACTAAAACACAATATCTAAAATGTAACTTTTCCAGCTTTACTTACTTACTTACTTACTTACTTACTTACTTACTTACTTACTTACTTACTTACTTACTTACTTACTTACAGTGGTACCTTGTATAAAGGAATTAATTTGTTCCAAATGAAATTATGTTGAACAAATTTTCCTTTATACAAATTTCCCACAGGAACGCATTGAAAACAGAGAAATCCCTAGTTGCGACCATTTTTATGTTGTATAGATTCGCCCCATAGGTGATTCTGTTAAGCAAATTTTCCCTATCTCCAGAATTTTTTATGTTGTACAGATGTTATGTTATACAAACCATTTATTATACAAGGGTCCACTGTGTTTTACTTTTGTACCACTATACGACCCATCTAGCAAACAGCTACTCTGGGTGGCTACTATTTTGTGGAAAGAAGGCAGGCTTTCCCATGGATTCAGGCTCCATAAAAAGAGGCCTGCAATTCCTTCACCCTAGGCTTTATTAGTACCTCATGACCATAAAAGAAGGTCCTTCCAAAACGTACATGGAACCCATGGCAAAATGCTGCCATGTGTGGATCACTTTTGTTTACCGTCCCAGCCAGCCATTCCCAAGTACATTATAAAGACAAAATCCATTCTGTTCCACATCCTTGGAAACAATGCTGGATGGCTCTGTGTGGTTTTACGCACCTGACCGTGGAGTCAGAGGTTGGGAGTTTGATTCCCGACTGGGCTAGACTGCATGGATCTATCCCTTCCAGATCTGATGTTCTAAGATGAAGAGGATGAACGATGCACCTCAACGCACAGCTTGTGGCTTTTGTATGCAACAGGAGGAACTCATCCGATCTTCCCGAGCTGACATGTTTGCAAGTAACATTTGCATGTTTGAAATATTGCTTTTGAAACATTAATTCCTTAGATACATCCAAGGACTCACTCTGGTTGACGGGAGAAACACTTACAATGGAAAAGGTCAGACGAGAAGCAGAAGCAAAAGGTGACAGTCACGTAGAGACCCAGAGAACGATAACAACTGTGCAAAGAAATGAAAAATCACACACACACACACACACACACAGAGGCAGCGGGAGGGGGGAAGGCAAGAGGTCTCTTCCAGAAGATCCAAGAAATCAAACAGAAATGTAAGCCAAGATTAGGAATGCTAAAAGACTAAAAGTGAAGAACATTATCTGACCAGGAGAAAATAAAGTAAAGGTGGAAACAGTGTAACATACAGGGAATAAAAAAAAAACAATAATGCTGAGAACAGCATCAGGAAAAGAGGAAGACCAAGTAGGAGATGGATTGGCTACCTAAAGGAAGCCAGGGATTTATCAGAGCTGAGCAAGGGAGAGGGGTTGGGGAGTTGATGGGGCTCCTTGCCCACCAGTTCCCAGGGGTGGAGGGGGGGAGGAGGAAAGGGTTGTGAGTGTATGTTTCCCCATTTCAATTGTTCTTTTTGGTGAGGGCAAAGCCCACCATTGTCTGTAATGTCTTGGGGGGGGGTGAGCAGGATGGGTCCTCCCCAAGCCCCCATGGAGCTGTGGGAGAAGCGGGGTTGCCGAGCAGGCCAGCAGGTAAGGAGAGAAGTATTGGGGTGGGGGGGGGGGAGGAATGAAGCAGGTCAGGCCTTCCCTCTCCCCCCCCCTCGGAGCCACACCTGGGAGCTACAGGGCGCTGGCCACCGGAGCCTGCCTGTGGTCCCATTGGGATGGGCAGGCTACACTAGGCATGGTGTGAGGGTATCCAGGAGGCCCTCCCTTCCCCCAAACAGGCAGGCAGGACTGGATAAAGGGAAGCCCACGGGATGGGCATGGGCCACCAGGTGAGTGGCGCGGTCCAGGCTGGGCCTCCGGCTAGGCTGCATGAGCCTGGTTAGGCCCGCTAGGGGGAAACCTCCCCACGGGCAGCCATCAGAGCACTGTGCCAGGGGCAATTGGGTGCCCCCTCCGCAAGCAACGACCACCCTACCCAACCTGGCACAGGTAAAAAAATGTGAGGGGGTGGGGGTGGGGGGATCCAGGCAACTTGCATGGGGGAGGGGGGGTCTCAAAAAGCAGCGACACGCGCCTGGGTTTTTTCTAATGGTCCAGCCCCCAACAGTGTCTAAGGGACAGTAAACCAGCCCCCTGTTTAAAAAGTTTGAGGACCCCTGCCTTAGCACATCAGTAACAGTCCAGGGTCCTCAACCTAAGGCCCCGGGGCCGGATGCGGCCCCCAAGGTCCTGAATCCGGCCCTGGGACCAATTGCAACCCCCCCCCACCTACCCCCTGTTTTGTGAGCAAGCGAGCCTCCGCAGCTGCTTTTGGACTGGGATCCGGCCCCCAGTGTGAAAACTTTGAGGACCCCTGAGTAACACAAGAAGGACTTGGCCTTCCTCTCTGCTTTCCACACTTCCAACTCAACCTGGTCAGATGAATGGCGAAAGAACTGGGCAGGTTTAACCTTGAGAAATGGAAACCAAGGGGGAAGATAGGATAGCACTTTCCAAATACTCTACTTGAAAGGCTGTCATCCAGAGGAGGGGCAGGATCTGTTCTTGACCCTCCCGGAGCGCAAGATACCCTATTTTTTCCCATCTATAAGACGTTCCCATATATAAGATGACCCCTACTTTCCCAACCTAAAATGTGTTTCCCAACCATACGGTTCTCTCCTTGGCTTACTTCCATGTATAAGATGACCCTCAATTTTTAGACTAACAATTTTACAGAAAAACATAGTCTTATACACGGAAAAATACTGTATGTAATAATGGGCTCAAGTTACAGGCAGCCAGATTTTAGCTGCATATCAGGCAAAAAAATCTTCTTAACTGTTAGAGCAGTAGGACAATGGCACCCATTAGCTCGGGGGGTGGGGGGTGAGCACTTCAACGCTGGAGGCACTGAAGAGAAAATTGGACTAGCTCCCATCAGACCTGATTCGATCTGGATTCCTGCACTGAACAGGGGGTTGGGCTCCATGGCTTTGTACTGTAGGTCCCTTCCAGCTCCATTATTCTATGGTTCTGTGAAAATAAACATTGAAAGCACTAGTTTGGATCCACCATCCTATGCATGATGCCACTTGAAGCAGCAGATGCCTCAATCTATCCAATAGGGGTGATGGCTGTGCGGCTGGAGATTTCGAGTTTAAGAGGCCAAATCAGAAGACAACTGTGTCCAGCTTTGCTAACGCAGAGGTTAAGAGAGAGGTGGAAAGGAGTAAGCACTCTTGCAATAACTTGGGAAGTACAGTGGTACTTCTACCTAGGAGCGGCTCTACTTAGGAGCACCCCCTGCCACAGGCATCTTGCTATGGTGAGGGGTTGACAGCAAAGGCAGAGTCCATGGCAATGGGGCGTGCAGCCGTGAAATGAATTAGTTAAGTTTTAATTATTGCCATTTTAACTGCTGCCTTACAAATTTTAGATGCAGTCTGCTCGACTTACAATGTATATATTTTTTTAATTTGTTAATTTTTAGATACAACTGCTCGACTTAAGAATTGTCTGACTTATGAGCATGCATTTGGAATGGATTAAACTGGTAAGTAGAGGTACCACTGTATTTAATTATACATTATACATAAACAGAGACAGAGCAAAAAAATGTCCAGAATGGAACCCGTGACCTCAGGAGGGGGCGAGCGCTCCAGCGCTGGAGGCACTGAAGAGAACATTGGACCACCATCCATCTGTCAGGTCCGCTTTGATCTGGATCCCTGCCTTCAGCGGGGGTGGTGGTGGACTTGATGACCCTATAATCCCCTTCCAACTACATCATTCTGTGATTCCAAATCAAGAGCCTTTTCTGCCTTCCCCCAGCAAGTTTCATGTTCTGGAAAGCACCCAGATTGCTTTTTCATTTTCTATGTAACAAAAATATTAAGGGCCAAAAAAAAAAATCCTGTTCTGTTAAAGAGGAATACAGTTCAGGCTGAGGTCAAGCACTGCAGGGTGTCTGCAGCATCTCTTGTTTGTTGGAGGGCAATGGAGGCTAGGTGGAAGAGTGCTGGCTGGGGCAAAGTGGTTTCCAAACTTAAGTTGTGTTTGTGTCCTGCTATGTTCCTGGGATTCAGCCCCAAGAAAACCCCACCAACCACAATTCCCAGAGTTCCAGCCCAACAGTATCTCGCAAGCAAAGCATGCTGCTTATACAGTATATTGCTCCATAGTGCTTTAATGCACTCTCTGGCCAGTTTACACTTTATTTATGCAGGCTACAGGGATTCACTCAGTTCCACATTTCACTCAGCCTTCTATCCTTCTAAGGTTGGTAAAATGAATACCCAGCTTGCAGGGGGTGGGCAATGTGTAGTCTGCATCATCACTTGCAAACTGCCCAGAGTGCTTTAAATGCTATGGGGTGTTGTATAAGCGGTACACTTTGCTTTGTTTTTACTCAGTGTGGAAGGATGAAAGGATGAGTGAACCTCAAGCCAGCTACCTGGGACTGAACTCGGTCCATGAGCAAAGTTTTAGCTGGCATACAGCAGTTGAGCCACTGTGCCACAAGGCTTCCTGGAAAGAGACAAAACTTGGGTAAGTTACTTTTTGGGACTACTGCTTCCAAAATCCCCTGGTCATCATCACCACCAATCAGGGATTCTGGAAGTTGTAGTACAAACTCACCTGGAGATGCAAAATTGGGATCCAGTGCTTTAGGTATAGGCAAAGTTCGTATACTTAGCAGGGACATAGTCTCAGAGCGGACCCGTTTTTAAAAAAATAGCTAATTTACAAAATGCAGACTGAAACAAGTTCCTACCAACCCCCTCCCTAAAGAAGCACAGTTTCTACATACAGAATCAATGAGCCTTCATCAGATAACCATTTTGCTGTTGCTGTTTGATCTGCTGTGGGAGTGGGTTGTTCCATTGTTTTTTCCAGTGATTTGTGGTCCCTCGAGTGAACCAATACATACCCAGAGTGCACCTACCAGCACATTTCTGAGCCCCTGTTAGGAGAATCAACTTTTTTGATGCAGGTCCACATCCGATCTCGCCTGATTTCGGAAGCCAAGCAGGGTCGGCCTTGGTTAGTATTTGGATGGGAGACCTCCAAGGAATACCAGGTGCTGTAGGCGCCTGGAGTAGGAACTGGCAAACCACTCCATTATTCCTGCCAAGAAAACTCCATGGACATGGGGTCACAAAGAGTCGGTAACGACTGTAACGGCACAACACACACATACAGGTTTGTTGTAATCTGGTCTGTTTCAAGTGTATGTGATCACAGACCAAAAAGCAAATCTTAAGCTGTCAAGACTCCTTTGCGATAAATTTCCAGCATCATCAAGTGGCTTAATAAGCGAGCTACTTCAGGATATAGCAAATTGAACATCATCACTTGCTCCTTGTTAGAAGGGAGAAGGTTTTTTTTTACTCTTGTAGACCATCACTGATGTGCTGTATCACTTAGATTAATTTTAAAAATACTTTCTTTGCCTTGTCTGTAGTCCTGATCAAGAAACTGCCCCCAGTTCCATTTGGGCCAGAATTCTGGGATGCCTGTTTTGTTCTCTAAATGCAATTTTATCAGCTGACAATTTTGGAGACATTAAAAATTGCAGGGGGTGGGAATATGTGAACTGAAGGAGCAAACAGAAAGCTTTAGCCTTGAGAATGTTGTGAGTGAACACTAAATCCATCACTTAGGAGAAATGTTATGTAGGAGGTGCACCTATGTATAAAATCAAACAAACAAACATCCAGTTTTGGTTATCAGGTTCGAAACATCTGAAAACAGAGGTTCTGTAAAGCTAAGGGCCACCAAATCTCCTCATGGCAAATTTCATTTGTCAATTCTGAATCACTTTAACAAGCATTCCCTGATCTCTCCGCTGCTCTTGCTCCTCGTTCATTGAATACGAATGTGCTCTTTATTAATAATTTAAAATTGTTTTTCCTCAGCTGCAGTATGAACAGCTTTCCATCAGACCATCCGCTGCCTTGCCCGTGGGGAAGTGTCACCGTGTACTTTGGCCAGCAGGAGTTTGGCTGTAAGAACCCCTCTGGCTGTCCAAATGAAATCACCCGTCCACCACCAGCTCACACACCATTGTCGCAAGGAAAAACGGGAGGGAGAGGAAAGAGAGATGAGAGGATGGAAAGTTGTCAGCACCTTGGACCACATTTTAATTAGTCCTGTTTCACCTTCAGATTCCTAGAGACCCAAGTCAAGGTCGTTCGGACTACAGCGTTCTCTGTGAGAAAGTACGGACACAAAATCTGGATCCATGAAGAAAACACAGATTCCTTCAAATTTAGGCAGGGGATATGGTGACTCAGCGAGCTAAAGCACTGAAAACAGTCGGCTGCAGTTCGAATCCTGGGTGCCACGCAGCGGAGCGAGCTCCCGCTGTTCACCCCAGCTCCTACCAACCTAGCCATTCGAAAGCATGTAAATGCAAGTAGAGAAATAGGTACTGCCGTAAAAAAAAAAGCGGGAAGGTAAAAACAGAGTTTCCTTGCAGCCATGCCAACCACATGGCCATGGACTTGCACAACACTGGCTCTTCAGATTGAATACCAAGATGAGCACTGCCCCTAGAGTTGGACATGACTAGCACGCGTGTGCAGGGGGAACCTTTTCTAGATGCCATAAAATGTAACAATCATCACATACTATCAAGTCAAAAGTAGTTTCCTGTTCTCTTCTTCTGGAGGGTGCCCTGGGACTGTACAGCTTGCCCAAGGCTACACAGGTAGGATATATTCACAAGAGGCACAGTGGGGAATCAAACTCCCAACCTCTCGTATCGCAGATGTCTCAACCACAGAGCTATCCAGCTGGCCCATCCAGCCGGTGGATAGCATGTGTGTGTGTGTGTGTGTGTGTGTGTGTGTGTGTGTGTGTGTGTGTGTGTGTGTGTGTGTGTGTGTGTGTGTGTGTGTGTGTGTGTGACTTGTAGCGACCCACTTATGGCCTTCAAGGTAAGTGAGATACATATTTAAGATGCGATTTTCTCAGTTCCACTCAGATATCACAGACCGCTCCAACCAGTCCCAGAAACAGGCCTGTCACATTTTAAAACAACTTTCCAGCAGCGTGTCTGACACCAGCCATTTGCCACACCAGACCTGGTGGCTAAAGAGTGAAAATAATAACTTTTTTATTAAATTGGAACATCAGATAGGGAACAAATTTGAGGTTGAGTTTTTCTCCAGCTAAACGGATTAATCCCTAATTGTGACCGTTTATCTGTTGTACAGATTTTCCCCATAGGCAATTCTGTTAAGCCAGGCCTGCCCAAAGTCAGGCCCAGGGGCCAAATCCGGCCCGTCGGGCCATTCTGACTGGCCTGCCCCTCCCTCCCCCTTCTTTGCCCCATTTTTTTTTTTAAATCTTCCGCCAACACTGACACCGCCGGGAAGCTTGAGAGGCTGGGCGGGCCAGCTGGCCAGTGAGCAGAAGCTTGTGGGGCTGGGTGCACGCACAGGGGCGGGCCGCCGCCACCGGCATCACCGGGAACCTTGTGAAGCTAGGCGTGCGCGTACAGGGCAGCGTGGGTGGACCACCACCACCGACATAGCCGGGAACATTGTGAGGTTGAGCAGAGGTGCGAGGCAGTGATCGGGTGGGCCGCACCACCGGCACTGCTGGGAAGCTTGGGCAGTTGGGCAGGACGGGTGGTCTGCCGCCACTGGCACCGCAGGGGAAAGTGTGGGGGTGGGCAGGCCAGCGGGCCTCTGCCACTGCCAAGGAGCTTTGGGGTGGGCTGGCGGGCGAGCCGTCGCCACCGCTGGGTAACTTGGGGGTGCAAGCTCACACAGATCGCCTCTTCCAAGGGGCGACCTGTGGCCACAGCTCCCTGTGCTTCCTTTGGTCCCCACCTCCCTCCCTCCCTCCCTCCCTTGTTCCCCACCTTCCTTCCTTCCTCTCTTGGTTTCCACCTCCCTCCCTTGGTCCCCACCTTCCTTCCTGTGGGTGGGGTTGCAAGGGGTCAGTGGGTGGGGCTTATCGATCAGTGGGGGGGGCTTGCAGTGGGGTGGCAAGGTCGGGGAGCAACCGGACCCTGACACATTCTCAGCCACCAAATCTGGCCCTCCTTACAAAACGTTTGGGCACCCCTGTGTTAAGCGATTCCCCCCTATCTAAGGAATTTTTTTCCTTTAAGCAGATTTTCTGCTAAACAAAATGCTTGTTATATGAGGGTCCACTCTGTGTGTGTGTGTGTGTGTGTGTGTGTGTGTGTGTGTGTGTGTGTGTGTGTGTGTGTGTGTGTGTGTGTGTGTGTGCCTGTCTACCTACCTACCTACCTACACACACAGACACAGACACAGACACACACACACACACACACACACACACACACACACACACACACACACACACACAGAGACCTTTAGGGCTGCCCTCTCATTCAGCTCCCTAATGTGGACCCCTGTAAACTTGGGGTGACCGGTGACTCAAGGCTCCTCCGGGACTGCTTTTCCTTCTCATCCCACTGGCAGCCTGTGCCGTTTCTCCCTCCGCTCCTCGCTGGAGAAAGATAAAGCGTGGTCTATTTTTGACATCAGTAGCTATCAGAAGAGCTCATGCCTCAAAAACGAAAACTCGTTAAAAAACAGCCAAGCGCTTGATTAGATTTCTTTTACAGAGTGTACACCGTTCCCAGGGGTAACCTTACGACCGGGTTTGGGGGCAGGAGTCCAGGCACCCACTTAGTAGAAGAAGATCCCCCACCCCCCAAATGCTGCAGAGCTGGCTTCCCACCTCTTTAAGTACTCAAAGCTTTCAAAATACCTTGGCATCTAACTGAGGGGAGCGTAGGAAAGAGGGCCGAGTTTCCAGACTTTCCAATCAGCCACGTAATACTCCTCCAGTATACAGGATTCCTTATGAGAATTTCATGAACTAATATACATTAAGCATCAGTTTCCCCTTCTCTTTTTTCATGGTCGTTAAATTTTCGCCTCTTGCCCAGCACTCTTTTATTATTTTATATTGTTTTATTGTTGTCTGTTTTTAAGCCTATTGTGTGAACTGCCCAGAGTTCCTTTGGGAAATGGGAGCGGTATACAAACAAACAAACAAACAAAAGACTCATCAATTTATGTTCTTATGCTCAGGAAGCCTATTTCCTTCACTGAAAAGAAAAGGACCTTAGGATCCCACAAGCAAAACTGGTGGGGGAAACTTGCCCTTTTTTGGATTTCAGCAGCCGCCTGGAATGGATTCTAGAATATGTCATCCAGAAAAGCCCTTTTCCAAAGAGTGAAGGCTATGGCGTCCCAAGTGTAGCAGTGTATCTGTGACACACTGCAGTATTTGAAAAGTAATCAGTTATCAGTACTGGTTGAAAGTAACTCATGATATTGCCATTATTTCCCGGTCAGTATGGCTTCCGATGAGCTCGCTAGATAGCTCAGGAATTTAAGAGTCTCTCTTTAGAGGCAGAGGTGAGGAGTTTGATGCCCCACTGGGCCTCTTGGAAGCAGAGCCAGCCTGTGTATCCTTGGGCAAGCTTTACAGTCTCAGGATGTCCCTAGAAGAAGGAATGGCAAACCACTTTTGTATATTCTGTACCAGGAAAACCCTGAGAAGGGTCGCCATAATTCAGAATTGACTTGATGGCATAATGGCTGCTATTATTTATTTATTTATTTATTTATTTTAGAGTATTTGGGGGTGGAGTTAGGATGAAGAGCATTACAGAAAATCAGACTTGTATTTTAAACTGGTTACATATATTCAAAGCGGATAAACCTTCTAGCAATGAATTAGGTCAGTGTTTTTCAACTTTTCCTCGGCACACTAGTGTGCCGCGAATGTTGCCTGGAAACCAAAAAGCTGAAGAATATCAGCTTTGTGTTCAGCCAAACAGGCCCAGGTTGCAAGTGAATAAAGTATTTTATAATTTTCATATTTCTTTTACTATTTCATAATAAAGTAATTATAAAATACTTTCTTTGTGTTTATTTGATTCCTATTCAAGAGAATTACTTTATATATAGTCAATATAGGCACAGAGTTAAATTTTTTTCCATTTTCTAATGGTGGTGTGCCTTTTGAAAGTTTTTATGAAACAAGATATTTCCTTTGCCCAAAAAGGTTGAAAAACACTGAATTAGGTGGTTAGCTTTCCCCTCGGCTTGTTAATTGCCTTGAAACCAAACACATTAATTTCAGTACTTGCTGAAACAATTCCATCAAGTCTTCAAGCTACCAACGTTCTCTTATCTTTTGCGGTTACACTGATACAGACTAACACAACCATAATTCTGAAACTTTTTTTTAAAAAAAAAGGAAGTCTGCATTGTTGATCCATATCAATACATCTGTTTCAACCGCTTCCATTTCTACCCCCTGAGCAGGTCTTTTGTAAAGCTTGTAGCTCATGATATTTCACTGACGATGAGCAAGCAGGCTCCAAATATATTTTGGGTGGGATTCCATGTTCTGTAGTCTGCCTTGTTCCATACTACTGCTTTTTGCAAAAATGTTGCAAACACTTCATATTCCTCTGAAATATGCTTCCAGCTTGGCATCTTGTACAAAACAAAGTTCGGAAGAAACAGTCTGGCACGGTGCAGGTGGAAAGACATATTTGTATCTGCTAAGGGAAAAATATGTCTGCTTCCTGTCCTGCTCTGATGGCTTTGAAGCATGTCTTAAATCCATTAAGACCGTTGCTAGGGCTTGTTCAGTGTGCTGTTAAATTAAGGAAATGCATTGGAACATCCCCAGTTTTAAAGGGTCCCTATGCCTCCAGAGCCAGGTGCCAGATGTGTTCAAAGCAGTGACAATGTGTGTGTGTGTGGGGGGGTCTCTTTAAACCTTTCTTTGCTGACTGCGTCCTAGATCAAAAACACATAGACGTAACCCAGCCACTTGAGTTCAGCAGGGAGAAAAGTCATCTAATCAGGAAACTTTATTTATTTTCTTTTTTGGATGCACAAGGACTTGTTCCTTCCTTCTCGGCATTCGATTGTGGCGTCTCTTGAATCTGCTGTACAGTGAAATGCGGACTGGAGAGCCAAGCCACGGAGCACTTTAAGAGTGTTGCATTAAGTGCTGGACGATGCAGGTTACATTCTGTTCTTGTGCCATGAAAAGTCATTTGGTGATGTTGGATCACTCTTTCTCTCATCTTCCGTCTCTGTCTCCCTCCTTCTCTCAGCATGACCTCCAAAGAACATAAGAACATAAGAGAGCCATGCTGGATCAGGCCAAAGGCCCATCTAGTCCAGCTTCCTGTATCTCACAGTGGCCCCAACAGATGCCTCTGGGAGCACATGAGACTAGATATCTGTCTCCTGATACCACTCCCCTGCATCTGGTCCTTGAAGTACCCTGGTTTTAAGCCTGGGGAATTACACATCTCCCTCGTGGTTTGTAACCTGTGATGGACTTTTCCTCCTGGAATCTGTCCAATCCCCTTTTGAAGGCATCCAGGCCAGATGCCATCACCACATCCCATGGCAGGGAGTTCCACAGACTAACAACATACTGGGTAAAAAAGTACAGTATTTTCTTTTGTCTGTTCTCACTCTCTCAACCCTCAACTTGAGTGGATGTCCCCCTAGTTCTGGTGTTTTGTGAGAGGGAAAAGAGTGCCCCTCTATCCACTTGACTCATGCCCTGCATTATTTTGTACATCTCAATCATATCCCCCCCAGCGCCTATTGTTGGGAGTACAGATAGGTGAGACATAGGGGAGTGGATGCAAACGAGAAACACAGGGTAACCCAGATCACATTCAATTTTAGTCTTAAGCTAACGGCCAACTCAACATTGTTGAATCAGTTGGCTCCCACTAAAATTATTCAATAATTAAGGAAGAATTGTTCAGTTGTTGGGGAAACGGGATGCCCAGTGGGGTGGAGCTGATAGAATGATGGACTAGGAGCCAGGAGGTCTGGGTTTGAATCTCTGAACAGCTACGGAAACTCACTGGAGGTGCAGAACTGGGGAAATCACTCCTTAAATGTCTATTTTACATCGAGAGCCCTCTTAGGGGTGCTGTAAAAGAGTTCTGACTTGACAGCATGTTCTGTAGCAGTGACAATAACAGCAGCAACAGGAGTATGAGTTAAAGAGTGTTTTTAAAAATTAAACTGGAAAAAAATTCTATTTTTTTTTTCAGATAACGGCTTTCCCATCTTCCGCCCACCAGTTGATCAAGCCTTCCAAATTTCTTTACAATCTGGCCAGATATCCCAAACCAGCCCATGTGTTCAATGTCTTACAAGCCTTCTGTGAGCCCAAATGGCTTGGGAAAGAAATGAAGAAATAGCAAGAACAGAAAAAGAGCCGTAACCCACCTATTATTTATTTATTTGTTTGTTTGTTTGTTTCATTTCTATACCGCCCCGCTTCCAATATGGAACTCTGGGGGGTGTACATGATAAAAACAAATAAAAACGATAGATCAAGATGGATCAATGGGCGTTAAGCAAATAACAATAGCAACCAACAAACAACCAAAAAAGAGAAAGGAAAAGAAAGAAAAAAACTGAATTAAATAAATTAAATTAAATTAAATTAAATTAGGTCGCCATATGCCTCCCTGAATAGCAAGGTTTTCAATGCCTTTCGGAAGGCGGGCAGGGATGATGCAAGGCGCAGCTCACTTGGAAGGTGGTTCCAAAGGGAGGAGCCCACAACAGAGAAGACGTGGTTGCGGGTGGCCGACCTCCGCGCCTCCCTAGGAGTGGGCACCCGCAGTGAGTGCGCCTGCGACATCTGAGTGGGTCTGGCCTCAGCTGACCTCTGGAAGATACGCTCCGACAGATATTCAGGGCCCAAGCCATGGAGGGCTTTGAAAACCAAAACCAAGACCTTGAACCTTATCCGGAGAACCACGGGCAACCAGTGTAGCGACGAGCACCCACCACCAGTCTGGCCGCTGCATTCTGGACCTGTTGGAGTCTCCGGACAAGGCTCAAGGGCAACCCCATGTAGAGTGCATTACAGTAATCAATCCTCGATATCATGAGGGCCTGCACAACCATCCTTAGGGAGGATTCGTCGAGGTACGGATGGATCTGGGCGATCCTTCGGAGGTGGATAAAAGCGGCCCTGGAAGCAGCCATCACCTGGGCTTCCAGGGAGAGGGCTGAGTCCAGGACCATGCCCAGATTCCTAGCCTTGTCCATAGGCTGGAGGGAAACTCCCCCCAGGCTAGGGAGGGGGCCATTGTACCTAGATGAGGGTGCCCCAAAAAACAGAACCTCGGTCTTCTCCGGGTTGAGTTTGAGCCTGTTCACCTTGGTCCATTCCAGAACCGCCTCCAGGCACAGATCAAGGGAGCGTAGTGCCTCCACTGCAGACGTAGAAAAGGAGAGATAGAGCTGCGTGTCATCAGTGTACTGATGACAGCAAACTCTAAATCTCCTGATGACCTCCATCAGCGGCCTCATGTAAACATTGAACAGCATAGGGGAGATTGCCGACCCCTGGGGCACCCCACAAGGGAGCGTCCACGGGGCCGACAACTCTTCCCCAAGCTGAACCCGCTGAGTCCGGCTGTCAAGGAAGGACTGTAGCCAGCAAAGAGCCAGGCCCCCAATACCCACCTCAGCTAGCCGGACCAGCAGGTTACCGTGGTCGAGGGTATCAAAGGCTGCTGAGAGATCAAGGAGGACGAGCAGGGAGGAACACCCCCTGTCGGCCTCCCTGAGGAGGTCATCCTGCAGAGCGACCAGGGCAGTCTCGGTCCCCCGAAGAGGCCTGAACCCGGACTGGAAGGGGTCCAGGATATAATAATCCTCCAGGTAGGACTGGAGCCGGACAGCAGCCACCCTCCCGACAACCTTGCCCAGGAAGGGAACAATGGCAATCGGACGATAGCTGGCTAAATTGCCCGACACCAAGCGGGGCTTCTTTAAAGTGGGCTTAACCACCGTCTCCTTCAAGCAAAATAATTGGCCAAAAAGTAATCTCGAATTTTTGGAATTAAATAAAAAATTGGACTAGAATGCAGCCTCTTTAGAGCTAGCAAATGTTACTAATTTGGACTCTCAACTCCATCGGAAGGTTGGGGATTTGGGGAGCTGCAGTCCAAAATAAATAAATAAATAAATAAATAAATAAATAAATAAATATTTTCAAGCCCAATGTTAGAAGTGGAGTCCCTTGAGAAGTTGCATTTATTTGTTGTTCTTGGAATTTCTTAGATCCCGCAAGTTGCAAAATCACTTGCTGGTGATTTCATGTTGGTAATTGGTCCTTGGGTGAGATACATATGAAATGTGGTGCTGGAGGACAGCTTCCTCTCTAGAGATTTCGGAAAGGCAATTCCCGATATGGTGCTGGAGAAGAACTCTGTGGATACCCTGGACTGACAGAAAGATGAAGTGGTTCCAAGATCGAATCAAGTCCGAAATATCTCTGGAGGCCAAAAAGAAAAAAAAAATGAAACAGAGGAGGAGGAGGAGGAGGGGGGGGGGGATGGGCACACCATCAAAAGGCAGGATTCCCTGGAAAAGATAAGGTGACAGCAAAATCACTTCTCTGACTCTTTGGAGAACAGATATCAAGGAGCTGGATAGATCAATCACTTGGCCTGTTATGTGGCCAACTTCCTGTCTCTATGGTTTGAAGATGACTATAGGTGATTGACAGAACAATGGCTGTGCAGTAGGACTTCCCAAACCACAGAATCAGTATCCACTGATTCTCTTCTCCACTGCCTGAAAACACTAAATTAAAAAAACAACAATCCAGAAATATGAATTTACCTGTACAGTACTGTACAGTGGTACCTTGTATAAATGAATTAATTCATTCCAAATGAAATTATGTTAAACAAATTTTCCTTTATACTGTACAAATTTCCCATAAGAATGCATTGAAAATGGAGTAATCCAATTTTTATGTTGTATGGATTTTCCCCATAGGCAATTCTGTTAAGCATATTTCCCCTATCTCCCTAATATTTTATGTTGTACAAATTTATGTTATACAAGCTGTTTGTTATACAAGGGTCCACTGTATATGAATTTCCAGGGGGTATTTACCAGAACTTGCCACTAGAGGTAACCAGAGACCATCCAATGTATAGTACAAGTGGTACCTTGTATAAAGGAATCAATTCGTTCCAAAAGAAATTCTGTTAAGCAAATTTTCCTTTATACAAATTTCCTATAGGAATGCATTGAAAATGGAGTAATCCCTAATCGCGACCATTTTTATGTTTCATGGATTTGCCCCATAGGTGATTCTGTTAAGCAAATTTCCCCTCTCTCCGGAATTTTTAATGTTGTACAGATTTTATGTTATACAAACCGTTTGTTATACGAGGGTCCACTGTATTAGATACTGTACTTCCGTACCGTAGTCCTGTGGTGGCAATCCTTTCACACTTCAGATGTTTTGAACCACAACTCCCACAGTCATTTGTTATTGGCAGTCTAGGCTCAGAATTCTGGGAGTTGTGGTCCAAGACATCTGGAGTGTCAAAGCTTTGCCACCACTGGCTTGTCCTCCTGCATATACAAAAGGTCACCTATCCCCTGCATCTCTGGGCTGGAATAAGAGAGAGATGATGTGAACTCTTGAAGGCCAAATTCCAAGGGCAAAATTAAGTCTTTTAAGTTCTATGGGGCTCTTTATTTGCTATTGATGAACCTTGCCGGCACAATTTCACAAAACAAGTCACTTCTTATTCACGCTTGCAGCGCAGAGAACATGAGCAATTCTAAAATAAATAAAAGGCTACAGTTGTG
Source organism: Phrynocephalus forsythii (assembly GCA_029282475.1). NCBI lineage: Eukaryota > Metazoa > Chordata > Lepidosauria > Squamata > Agamidae > Phrynocephalus > Phrynocephalus forsythii. The sequence goes on from JAPFRF010000024.1 coordinate 3,000,056, forward strand.
CATCCAAGCCCTCGGCAACAACACTGAAACAGAAGTGCCTTGTGGAAGTAGCGAAGTGTCCAAGTGTACTTTTGAAATAAAATTCATACCAAAAACCCTAGATATCTTCCTCTAATGGTTTGGGTGTCCATAATATAGAAGAACCAGCTCCACAATGTTAATTTGGAATATTGATTTTTACGGTTTTTTACTTATTTTCATTGTTCTGATTGTATTTGTTGTTGTTGTATGCCACCCAGATTGGCCTCCGGGCCAGATGGCTTTTGCGATATTAAAATAAAATAAGTGAATGCAGATTCTTCAAAACCCTAAAATAAAATGCAAGTGCAATTGCATGTGTTTGAATTCACAATGTGGAGTCTTCCCTCCAGCACAAGCAAGTAGGCATTCTACCGAGATGAAGCTGGCAAGCGCTTCCAGCCTCTTTGCCATTGCCGCTCTTTCTGATTCCAATTTCTTACTCACAGCCCTGCTCTCTTAGGCTGCTTTTACATGACCCCTAAAATCTGATGCAAAGGGCTCCCAGATGCGGAGCTTAAAATTGTTTTCCCACCATCTGTGGACTTAAAAAAAATTAAGTACGACCACGCCCACCTAAGTGCACCCCAGCACATTTTACAAGTACCTGGTCTCCGGAGGTAAAAAAATTTCCAATGCGGATTGTAAAGCTGTGGATGCTGGGCTCTCCTCGCCTTCTATTTGTTTTTGCTATCACCGCCACCCCTTTAACGGACTGGAATCCCTACGGGGCTGCTCCGACGCAGACGGGGATGAGCCTGCTTTTTTTTCTCCCTTTGTTTCTCCCTCCCCTCACCACAGACAGGAGCAATGGAGTACGGAAGGGTGGGAAAACAGGAAGCAGAACAAAACCCCACGATCTCTGGTCCGAATTTAAGTTGCCAGCGGATTTTAGAGGTTGTGTAAAAGCACCCTTAGTCAAACCCACATCCCTTTGGGCTGAATCACTATTCATAGGTAGAAAAGGCATGTCTGTAATTTTGGGAGCTTTTGCCGATCAGTGAGGAACTGACAAAGGTTGGATTTTAAGTGTGGGAATGATGGCAGTCCACCCTTTTGAGCCAATTGCCAATATTCACACATCAAGCATTTTTAAAAGGGGGTGCCTCTGAACATCTCCTAGGGTTAATGGAGGTATATACAATCAATTCCATGTCCTTTTGCCTTTCCTTCTTTCCAACAACATAATTTTAGGCACAGGCACACAACCTTCAGCGATTTCACACACAGAGACATATCTGCAGCTTGGGAAATCATACAGTATCTGTATTTCCGCTTACTTCCATTCACCTCCTTTTTTAAAACCAAAAGGTAGGCTTTTTTAAAAAAAACTAAGAAAGTCCCCATCTGCCCTCTGGTGGACAAATATAAAAACGTGATCATAGGAAAGGGTTCTGTAGGGTCCCCTTGAAACCATGGTGAAATAGCCCCCTATATCTTCTAAAAAGAGCATGAGAGGCTGTCGTTATATTCAAGCCCAACTTTTTGTTCAGAAACTTAAATTCAAAAAAATATTGGGGGAGCTGAGAGAAGGTTTAGGCCCCTACATGTCTGCCATTAAGGGAAAGGAGGTAGAAGATATTTATTGCAGTTGTTAATCAAATGGAAGTCAAAAATCCATATTGATCTACTGCAAATGATCTGGTAATTACAAGAATAAGCTAGCCCACCTTCTGATCACTCCTGGTGTGTGTGCAGCATGTTTCATCCAGACCTGTCAAGTGTCACGTTTTTGGCGGGGCATTCATGGATCAATAATTCTTTCCCTCCATCTTCCTGAAAAAGATTTTTCCCTGAAATGTCCCGCATTTTGCAGCCAGCCACAAGGTAGCCTGCCAGAGAGCACTACTTCTCCCTGTGCACCCCATAACCCACATGCCACCAGCTGTCCGGATTGGTATATATATCCCCCTAGAAAGCTAAGACACCTAGGTCAAAATGAGCATTTTTGAAGCCACCACAAAGGGATTCTGGGAACACTGTATGTTCAATTAAGGAATACAGATTAGACTCTTAGAGGATATCTGCCAGGTTGTTGTCTAAATTTCTCTTGAATTGCCCCAGTGCTGGAGCACTCAGCACCTCTTGAGATCATGGGTTCCAGGTTGAATACATAAACAGGATATCTCTCAATGCCATTTGCAGGGAATCTTAAACAGGTGAATACCCTGAAGCAAATAGTGAGCCCCTGTGTGAGACAGAATGCTGGACTGGATGGGCTGTGGCCTGTTCCAGCAAGGCTGTTCTTAAGTTATTATTGTTGTACTGCTCTGACCATCAGGAAGTTTTTACGAATTCCATTCTTTCACTGAGTTTCCATGGCTGAGCAAGTTATCAAACCCGGTTCCTCGGAGTCCTAGTCTGTGGGACTCCCTGCCACAGGATGTGGTGATGGCATCTGACCTGGATAGCTTCAAAAGGGGATTGGGCAGATTCCTGGAGGAGAAGTCCATCACAGGTTACACAAGCCATGATGGGGATGTGTCATCTCCAGGCTTTAAAAAGAGGGTACATCAAAGGCCTGTTGCAGGGGAGTGGTATCAGGAGACAGATATCCCAGAGGCATTTGGTGGGGCCACTGTGAGGTACAGGAAAATGGACAAGATGTGCCTTTGGCCTGATCCAGCACAGCTGTTCTTATGTTCTTATACCACACTGGAACCCCTGGTGCGGATAGTGTTAAGTTGTATGAGAGCTGAACACATCTCGTGGAAGAATTATTAGGAAAATTATTAGATGCATTATCTTTTGTTCTTGCTGTATGCTGTCCCTCATTGGCTGCTGCCTGAGACCACTCTCTCACTCACTCTGCCTAATATTAGGACCGGACCCTCAACGAACATGACCAATACTTTTCTTTTGCTTTTTTTAACGAGTCGACTCAGCTAGTAGTCATCGTCACTGAGTCCTCTTGTAACTAATTCCATCGGTTAATTATGTGTTGTATGAAAAAGAATTTCCTTTTCTTCCACCCTGGATTCCACTGCCAATAAACTCCATGCCGGCCAACAATTCCACAATCTGACATTACAAGAGAGATGGAAGGAGGTGAGAAGTCTCTTTTCCCTCACTGCCTGTGCTGTTCTTCTCTTTGGAAACATCTGCCCTGTCTATTACCTCATTATTACTTGTCCTTTATTTTATTTTATTTTCTTATTATTTTTATGCCGAGCTAAAAAAACCCAGCAGCTTCTGTACTCATCCAGAAGTCGCTCCATCTCCTCCATCGTTCCACAGCTCCTCTGTTTTGTGCCGTCTCCAGCATTATGATATCATTCTGGGGATGAAGCAGTCTAGAACTGCACACCCTGTTCTAAAAGCAGCCATATGACATGTTTATATAATGGCATTATGATATTTGCTGGTTTTATATTTCAATCTGCTTGCTACGGCTGCTGGCCCTCTGAGAGGAGCACATGTGGGCAGGCACACTATAAGACCACCTTTCCAGCCGGGTTTCCAGTGGCGAGTGGCCCTCGCAGATGGAAAGACCGTGTCATGAACTGGACACGTTAACAGGTTTAGTCCTTTTCGTTCACTGTCGGTCAGTTTGGAATTTTAACCCATTTATTTGAATGAGCAGTGGGTGGAAGGAAGATTGAACACATTAAAATGGCTGTTCTGTCAATTAATGTTATCAACCATGACAGGGAGGTTAATAACATAATACTGCGATGGACCATTTCTCCTATAATGGTTGTTCTCAAACTTCCTAATGCCGGGACCCTTTAATACAGTTCCTCATGTTGTGGTGACCCCCCATTGCCCTGCTTAGAAGAGGCCACAGGCCCCCTTTGGCAGGCCAATGCCACAGGGGCCTTAGGCCCTTTGTACACGACCCCTAAACTCCGCCGCAAATGGCTCCCAGCTCCGGAGCTTAAAATTGTTTCCCAACCAGCTCCGGAGTTTACAGATAATTAAGTGCGACCACGCCCACCTAAGCGCATCCCAGCGCACTTTTCATGTACCTGCTCTCGGAGGGTGAAAATCCCTGATGCGGATTTAAGGGAGTGAGTGCTGGGCTCTCCTCGCTTCTGTTTGTTGTTGTTTTTTGCCTCCCGCCCCTTTAAGAGATCTGAATGCAGTGCTGGGACAGCAGAACGGAGGTGAGCGGCATTCTTTTCTTCCTTTTTTTTCTCCCTCCCCTCACGCAGCCAGCAGCCAGGAGTGCGGAGGGGGTGGGAACGCAGGAACAGCGACAAACCCCTAAGATCTCTGGTCCAAATTTAAGTGGCCAGCGGATCTTAGGGGTCGTGTGAAAAGGCCCATAGAGAACTTCCCTCTACAGACACCCTCAGCCAATCGCAGCCTCCGGTGCCATTGACTGACATCCCCTCCAACCTATCAAGCTGTAGCTCACTCCATCCTTCCCCTCCTCCTCCAGACCCAAATCGTTTGTACCTTTTTCTTCACTGGCTCATGGCGACCCCTGTGAAATGGTTGTTCGACCCCCAAAGGGGTCCCGACCCCCTGTTTGGTAACCACTGTCCTATAAGAAGGCACACAACTAGTATCTGGAAATATTGCCATTTTTTTTTCATCTATAAGATGCACCATATATAAGACGATCCCCCCACTTTTCCAACTTAATATTACAGTTTCGCAACCACACGGTTCTCTCCTCAGCTTACTTCCTTGTATAAGATGACCCTCAATTTTCCAAACTTCAGCCCTCCTGATGTTTTGGACCACAACTCCCAGAATTTAAGCTTAGACTGTCAGTGATGAAGGACTGTGGGAGTTGTGGTCCAAAACATCTGGAGGGCCAAAGTTTGGACATGCCTACGCCATTTTGTATTTAAAAAATAGTCTTACTTAAGGAAAAATGCTGTACTTCTTTGGGCCATAAGCACAGGAATTCTGGCCGTGCTAACAGGGGACTAATGACAACTCTGGTTCAAAAATATGTCCATTTTCAAAGCTCACGACCCAACCTTGGGTCCTTAGAGTGCTTCTTCCAGACATTCTGGCCAGCACAGCTAGTGGTGAGGGCTTATGGGAGTTTAAGTCTTGAGCAGTGGTTCCCAACCTTGGGTGACACAGAAGTTCTTGGGCTGCAACTCCCAGAGGCCTTCACCACTGCCTGTATTAGCCAAGGTGTCTGGGAGCTGCACTCCAGGAATAGCCGAGATACCTCGGCTGGGAATCACCAGTCTGGACGGTCATTAGTTTCCCGAACTTGTGTGTGTGTGTGTGTGTTGTGTCTTTACAGTTTTGGCCGACTCTTCGTGATTCCATGTCCACGGAGTTTTCTTGGCGGGAATACTGGAGGGTCTTAATACTGGGTTTCTGGAGCCACAGCATGACTCTAGAGAGTCAAAAAAATGTACCTTTCAGAATTATTTGGGGCAGCAGGGCCTGCACCAAGTATGTACGTTTCCATCCTCTAGGATGGACTACTAAGTGTTGTGGTCCTAATCCATCATCATCATCATCACTGAACTGCAGAGCTGGAAGGGAACCCCACAGATCAAGTTCAGCCTCTGTGGGGATTTGAACTCCCAACCTCTGGCTTTACAGCCAGGTGCCTTAAACCACTGAGCTATCCAAGCAATTAACTTTTCCAAGCTCTGTTCCAAATGCTGAGGTGAAAGGGAGTTATGGGACATATTATGATTGTGTTCCATTCACCCTTAGATTAGTTTCCCTCACCCTCACAAAAGTCTGCAGTGCCTCCTGCTGTGTGTTCGGGTGCGAAAGAGGGGATAGCGCCCCCCCCGCACACTTTCAGGGCACCCTAGCTATCATATTTTTAAAATGAAAAAATAAGAGGAGGATTCTGAGTCCCCCAAACAGAATTTACTCCATACCCCTCAGGGCATAGGAAGAAGCTCTGAGCAATGTTTGAAGGGGAAAATAATTAGAGGGCTTTTTTAAAAAGGAAATTTCCTTTGCCCCCACCCCCCACCCCGACAGTGCCACCAATTGCTCAAATAGTTGGTCTTGTCCACCCCTGGGTTAAAACATGTTGTGAGGGACGAGCAGGTGTTGAGTATTTCAAGCCCAAGTTATGAAGATGAAGTCACTGGAAATTTCTTTCTTCATTCAAATCCTGAGGGGTTTTTGGTTCTCTTCACCTCCCACTCACCCACCCTTTAGTTGGGGCCTATATTTCTTTCATGGAATTTTTTGTATTTATTTTTTTAGAAAAAATAAATAAACCGTACGCTCCCGAATGAGCAAGCTGAAGTGGATGGGGATCGGGGTGGGGGGGACTGACGCAAGTCATCTTCAGGGATAAACAAGACAACCTCTCAAAAATCTCTCTTTCCCTTTAGCTTACACTTTGCCCATAAGACACATTAATCAATCCAAATAACATCCCCTCCTGGACACCAGCTGTATTCTATAAGAAAACTGGACAGGCTCCGGCATCTAATACATTAATGAATGAAGCTCATGTGTTAAGAATGCCTCGTTACCGGCAATTAACTCCTTTTCCCAGTAGCAAGAATATATTTATGCAACGTTATAGCTATAATTTTTTTATGAGGGATCAAGGGTTTTTTTTGTTTGTTTTTGACACACCTCCCAGAATCGGGAGATTCTTTCCCCCAATCAAAAAATAAACTTTTCCAAGCTTTGTGTTTTCCTTTTTGGTAATCTTGGTTGGGGTCTGGTGAGATGTTGTAGATGTTGATCCAACAAGAATGTGAATCAATGCTTTGTTGTGTTTAGATTTTGCTGGGTCTTACACTCAGTATGCTGGCTCAAAAACTTTTATTATTATTATTATTATTATTATTATTATTATTATTATTATTATTATTATTATTATTATTATTATTATTATTAATTATTCAGTGTCATCAGATCAGTTCTGACACAATGGTGCTCCCTTTCAGGGTTTTCCAGATGGGAAATAGAAATAGAAATACAGTGGTACCTCAACTTACAAATTTAATCGGTTCCAAATGCAAGCTCTTAAGTCGAACTACTCTTAAGTCAGGGTACATATCTAAAAAATTGAAAGAAATACGTTACAAAATAAAAATTGGGAAAAAATTGTAAGTCGAGCAGACCATATCTAAAATTTGTAAGGCGGCAGTTAAAATGTCAACAGTTTTCTGCTCTTAAGTCGAATTGCTCTTAAGTCGAGCTGCTCTTAAGTCGGGGTACCACTGTAAGTGGTTTCTAACCCCCTTCTTCTGGGCGGGGATCCAGGGAATGTGCAGCTTGCCCAAGGATACATAGGCTAGCTCTACTTGCCGAAGGCACAGAGACCTAAACCACGGAGCTATTCAGCCAGCTCAAAAACTAATGAGAGGTCAGTCTTTCTGTTATTTTAAGAAATGAGATATAATTACCTTTTAAATGTAACCACTAACTTCCTGACTGTTAGAGTAGTATGGCAATGGAACCAATTGCCTCAAGAAGTGGGGAGTTCTCCATCATTGGAGGTATTGGGAGAGAAAGATGACAACCCCCTGGCAAACATCCTAGGATGTATATTCCTGCGCTGGGCAGGGGGTTGACTTTCATGGCCTTGTAGGTCCTTTCTAATGTCATGATTCTATGGTTATGGCCATAAGCTACTTAGTAGAGGCTTAGAATTATAACTAGAGATGGGGATGAAATTAAAAAAACACACCCCAAATTGCAGTTTTTTAAGAATATCATCAATTCATCAAAATTCATCCATTTGTATTCGTTTACAGAGACCCCCCCCAATGAATTTGAATTGTCTGCTCATTGGTATGATCCAGCACCTTGTCAATTAGTGTTAAATGGCTGTGGGAAGGATATACAGGCTAGCTCGCAGCAACACTCTCACTTGGAAGTAGTGGAAGAGGAGGCAGGAGGTGGAAAAGCTGCATGTTATTAATATGTCCTTACACTATATATTGCAACATCTTGAATCTCCAAAATCTTATGCAAGGGTTCTTTTTGTTGATTTTAGTTCTGCATTTAACACTATTATTCCGGGTATCCTTATGACTAAATTAAAACAGCTGGCTGTACCTGATCACATTTGTAAATGGATTGTAAGCTTCCTAACAGACAGAAAGCAGCAGGTGAAGTTAGGTAAAATTATATCAGATATTAGCAAGGTTAGCATAGGAGCCCCTCAGGGCTGTGTGCTTTCTCCATTTCTGTTTTCCTTATACAGTGGAACCTTGACTTACATACTGCTTGACTTGCATCATATTTGATGTTTGACTTGAGTCGCAGGCTTTGACTTACATCTCGGAGCCCCGGCGCAAGGCACCAGAATCAGCCAAGCATCGCGGCTGCCGCCTCAAACTGCTCCTCTTCTTCCCCCTCCGGCAGCGGCGGCGGCGATCAGAGCACCTGGAGCTGGTCCTGGGCCTCACCGAAGCCGCCGCTGCTGCCGGAGGAGAAGAAGGGCCAGGAGCTCGGGGCTGGCCTCGCTGGTTAAGTCTTGTAAAAATCTGGCTGCAGAAGTCTGGTCCACAATGGAAGCATTTTAGTTGGGGAGCTGTAAAGTTGTGGGACTCTAATGGTAAGCATAGAGTTGTTCAGAACTTGGAACATCAGGTTAAAAATCAGTAAAACTTAAATGTTAGACATTGTTGCTATGAACATTAAAAAGTGGAGGCATATAACTTGTGGACTATAATTCCACTGCCTCCTCCTCTCTTTGAAGAGACATTTCATTTACATCCCCAGAAGGAATTTCCCAGTCAAATTTGTGTTAAATTGCTTTTTCAGGGTATTTTTCATCATCTGGAATGATTGATCCGCTCCCATTACTTTCTATGGGAAAGTTCATTTGACTTAAGTCATGTTTGAAATCTAGACCACTGAACGTTTGACAGATGTATACTAATGATTGTACCTCAAAGGATTGTTAAAATAGTCAGATGACATTGATTGGTCTCATTCGACAATGATGAATCTGCCTATAGGCAAGAGATTGAACAACTAGTTTTATGGTGTACTCAAAATAATCTTGAATTAAATACATGCAAAACTGTTGAAATGGTGGTGGATTTTAGGAGGACTCGTTCTATACAGCCACCTCTTACGATATCAAATAACTTAGTGTCAATAGTGGAGTCCTTTAAATTTTTAGGTACTATTATATCTCAAGATTTAAAATGGTCATCTAATATTGAAAGTACTATTAAGAAAGCACAACAAAGAATGTCTTTTCTGCATCAACTTAGGAAGTTTAGACTGCCAAAAGAACTGTTGATTCAATTCTATAGAGGTGTTATTGAATCTACTATCTGTTCCTCTATATCTGTCTGGTTTAGTTCTGCGACTAAGCATGACAGATATAGACTTCAAAGGATAATTGGAACTGCAGAAAAAAATATTGCTACTAATTTGTCATCTATTGTGGAATTGTATACCACACGAGCTAAAAAGAGGGCGATGAAAATATATACAGATTCCACACATCCTGGACATAATCTGTTTCAATTGTTACCCTCAGGGTGACGTTTTAGGGCATTGCATACTAGGACAACTAGATATAGAGATACTTTCTTTCCAAGTGCTATCAAACTGTTGAATAATTAATTTTTACATTTCTTCTTCCTTTTTAAATAATAAGTTATATTGTATTGTTGTACTGTGTTTTTATTGTTGACTATATGATTCCTATATTTCCTTTTATATAGAGAGAGCATTTTTACCAAAACAAATTCTGGGTGTGTCTAACCACACTGGGCCAATAAAAGTATTCTATTTTATTTATTATTTTGTATTTTATCCCTGCTTCCTTCCCTCTGGGCTGTAAGTCTGAGCGGTCATTAAACAGGTAGGTTGTTAAGTGAGGTGTGGCTGTAATGGTCCTTACCCACCCAGGACCCCATTCACAATCCCCATCCATTAAAACAAGAGTCTTAAAGCCCCCACTCTGTGTAGAATTTCATTGCGGCCATTATGTAAACAGGGCTGTTTGACCCTAAGTGTTTGTCTTGATCTTGGTTTTGTCATGGTTATCTTTTCTTGGGGTCTGTTACTTGCTAAGTGCTGGTGGGGGGACCTCCTTTTGAAGATTTTACCCTGCATGTTTGTGGCCGGACTAAATGCCTGTGAAGCATGGCCCTCTGAGGAGTGAAAGCTGTCCAGCATCCTCCCATGCAGCCTTTTTCGCCTCCTTGTCTTGCATTTAATGGGATGCTGTTTTGTGATTGGCCACTGGCAGAGAAACACAGGGGTTATTTTGGAAGTCTGAGCACCAAGACAAACTTTCACTGAAGGAAGAACATTAACCTCAATGAGGACCGTGCCTGCTAATTTTCTTCCTCGCTGCATGGGGCTTTTTCTAGTGCATGCCCACATGTAGGTTGTGTCATAACCCAAAAATGGTTGTAACATATGGACAGAGAGGAAAAGCCCCTGCCAGGGGGGTTGAGGGCAGGGAGAAGCAGACACCCACCTTAGATGGAATTTTGTCACTTAGTCTCATGACGACATAGTATTTAAACTGCAGCACAACCATGAAGATTCTGCTTCTGACCTGAGTTCTGTCCTGGCCTCAGGTAGCCAGCTCAAGGATGACTCAACCTTCCATCCTTCTAGGATCAGTTAAGTAAGAACCCAGCTCTCAGGATAGGTGCGTAGGCAATAGATAGCCTGTATAATTAAAATTGTAAACTGCCCAGAGAGAGTGTTAAGCACTGTAGGGCAGTATATAAGGAGCCTTCTTTATCTATCAATCCCTATCCCTATCCCTATCCCTATCCCTATCCCTATCCCTATCGCTAACCCCCTGCTCCATGCAGAAATATATGGAATACTTAAATCCTTTAAATAACATTTAAAGCATCACTGAATATCAGGAAACACTTCCTAAGTGTTGGTGCAGTACGGCAATGGAAACCAATGACCTCAAGAGGTGGTGAGAGCTCCAACACTGGAGGCATTCAAGAGAGATTTGGACAGCCACGTGACAGATCTTTAATTTGTATTCCTGCATGGAGCAGGGGGTTGGACTTGATGGCCTTGTAGGCCCCTTCCAACTTCACTCTTCTCTGATTCTATGATTTTTTTAAAAAAACAACCTTCTTCTCTGGCCACTGTGCCCCCTTCCTGTGCCCTGGAGGGATCCCTGTCTTCTGCTCATTCGGGTGGAGGGTCTCCCATGTGTCTGGTTTGTTTGGAGCACAAGGCTCTTATCACACGCGATTGTTTTAGGAGTCAAGGGGTGAGAGGGAGACAGAGAGAGAACAAGCGAGCACCTTCGGTATCCGGCAGACCCCTTGCTCCCGTCTCCTCCGGCTGTCTCCATCCCTCGGCCACGTGTCCTCCCAGGCACCACATCTGGATCCCATCGTCTCCGGCACAGCTGCAGGAATTCACGGCCCGCATCTGCTTCCAATTCCAACACAACATGACTTCACTCAAAGCGGCCGCCGCATGCAGGATCACTCTCCATGCGTGCTGAGTCACCTACCAAGAACAACGCCCCCCCTTCCTAGCTTTCTTGAAGCCTCATTATTTTGAGGCCCACCACAGTAGAATGCTAGAAAGTGTGTTTGGGGAATGATAGCATTTTCGGTGGCTGTGTTGTATGGCTATTTCTTGGCAGTTATAGTCCAGTAAAGCAGAGCTTGACAAAGTCACCTTGGGTAACTACTACTTCCATAATCCCCCAGCTGGCATGTCCACAGTCATAAGAAGGTAAGAACATAAGAAGGCCCATCTAGTCCAGCTTTCGGTATCTCACAGTGGCCCCACCAAATGCCTCTGGGAGTGCACAAGACTAGATATGTCTCCTGATACCACTCCTCTGAGGTTGACCAATTTTATGAAGACTTACAAGAACTTCTAGAACTGACACCAAGGAAAGATGTTCTTCTCATCATAGGGGATTGGAATGCTAAAGTAGGGAGTCAAGTGATAAAAGGAATAACTGGCAAGTTTGGCCTTGGAGTTCCGAATGAAGCAGGGCAAAGGCTAATTGAGTTTTGTCAAGAGAACAAACTGGTCATTGCAAACACTCTTTTCCAACAACACAAAAGGCGACTCTACACATGGACATCACCAGATGGACAATACCAGAATCAGATTGACTATGTTCTCTGCAGCCAAAGACGGAGGAGCTCTATACAGTCAGCAAAAACAAGACCTGGTGCTGACTGTGGCTCAGATAATCAGCTTCTTATTTCCAAATTCAAACTTAAACTGAAGAAAATAGGGAAGATCACTGGGCCAGTCAGGTATAACCTAAGTCAAATCCCATATGAATACACAGTGGAAGTGAAGAATAGATTCAAGGAACTAGATTTGGTGGACAGAACACCTGAAGAACTATGGATGGAGGCTTGTAACATTGTACAGGAGGCTGCAATGAAAAATATTCCAAAGAAAAGAAAATGCAAGAAAGCAAAGTGGTTGTCCAACGAGGCCCTACAAATAGCGGAGGAGAGAAGGGACGCAAAATGCAAGGGAGAAAGGGAAAGATACAGAAAAGTGAATGCAGACTTCCAAAGAATAGCTAGGAGAGACAGGGCGACCTTCTTGAATGAACAGTGCAAAGAAATAGAGGAAAACAACAGAAAAGGAAAAACCAGAGATCTGTTCAAGAAAATTGGAGATATTAAAGGGGCATTTCATGCAAAGATGGATATGATAAAGGACAAAAATGGTAGGGACCTAACTGAAGCAGAAGAGATAAAGAAGAGATGGCAAGAATATACAGAAGAATTATATCAGAAAGATCTGGATGTCCCTGATAACCAAGATAGCGTAATTGCTGACCTGGAGCCAGACATCCTGGAAAGTGAAGTCAAGTGGGCTTTAGAAAGCATTGCAAACAACAAGGCCAGTGGAGGTGACGGCATTCCAATAGAACTCTTTAAAATCTTAAAAGAGGATGCTGTAAAGGTGCTGCATAAGATATGCCAGCAAATTTGGAAAACCCAGCAGTGGCCAGAGGACTGGAAAAGATCGGTCTACATCCCAATCCCAAAAAAAGGAAACGCCAAAGAATGCTCCAACTATCGCACAATTGCACTCATTTCACATGCTAGCAAGGTTATGCTCAAAATTCTACAAGGCAGGCTTCAGCAGTATGTGGAAAGAGAACTTCCAGAACTACAAGCTGGATTTCGAAGGGGCAGAGGAACTAGAGATCAAATCGCCAACATGCGCTGGATTTTGGAGAAAGCCAGAGAGTTCCAGAAAAACATCTACTTCTGCTTCATTGACTATGCCAAAGCCTTTGACTGTGTAGACCACAACAAACTATGCCAAGTCCTTAAAGGAATGGGAGTGCCTGACCACCTTATCTGTCTCCTAAGAAATCTATATGTGGGACAAGCAGCAACCGTCAGAACTGGATATGGAACAACTGACTGGTTTAGAATTGGGAAAGGAGTACGACAAGGCTGTATACTGTCACCTTGCCTATTTAACTTATATGCAGAGTACATCATGAGAAAGGCAGGTCTGGATGAATCACAAGCCGGAATTAAGATTGCCGGAAGAAATATCAACAACCTCAGATACGCAGATGATACTACTCTAATAGCAGAGAGTGAGGAAGAATTAAAGAACCTCTTAATGAGGGTGAAAGAGGAGAGTGAAAAAAAATGGGCTGAAGCTCAACATCAAAAAAACTAAGATCATGGCCACTGGTCCCATCACCTCCTGGCAAATAGAAGGGGAAGAAATGGAGGCAATGACAGAGTTTATTTTCTTGGGCTCCTTGATCACTGCAGATGGCGACTGCAGCGAAATAAAAAGACGCCTGCTTCTTGGGAGGAAAGCAATGGCAAACCTAGATAGTATCCTAAAGAGCAGAGACATCACTTTGCCAACTAAGGTCAGGATGGTTAAAGCTATGGTTTTTCCAGTAGTGATGTATGGAAGTGAGAGCTGGACTATAAAGAAGGCTGGTCGCCGCAGAATTGATGCTTTTGAGCTGTGGTGCTGGAGGAGAGTCTTGAGAGTCCCCTGGACTGCAAGGAGATCAAACCTATCCATCCTGAAAGAAATCAACCCTGAATGTTCGCTGGAAGGACAGATTTTGAAGCTGAGGCTCCAGTACTTTGGCCACCTCATGAGGAGAGAGGACTCCTTGGAAAAGTCCCTGATGTTGGGAAAGATTGAAGGCAAAAGGAAAAGAGGACGACAGAGAATGAGATGGTTGGACGGTGTCATCGATGCAACCAAAATGAATTTGACAAAACTCCGGGAGGCAGTGGAGGACAGGAAGGCCTGGCGAGCTCTGGTCCATGGGGTCACGAAGAGTCGGACACGACTGAACGACTGAACAACAACAACCACTCCTCTGCATTTGGCCCTTGAAGTACCCTGGTTTTAAGCCTGGAGATTACACGTCTCCATCATGGTTTGTAACCTGTGGTGGACGTTTCCTCCAGGAATCTGTCCAATCCCCTTTTAAAGGCATCCAGGCCAGATGCCATCACCACATACTGTGGCGGGGAGTTCCACAGACTAACAACACGCTGGGTAAAAAAGGATTTTCTTTTGTCTGTTCTCACTGTTCCAACCCTCAATTTGAGTGGATGTCCCCTGGTTCTGGTATTTTCTGAGAGGGAGAAGAGCATCCCTCTATCCACTTGACTCATGCCCTGCATTATTTTGTACATCTCAATCATACCCCCCTTTTTTCCAGACTAAAGAGCCCCAAATGTTTTAGCCTTTCCTCATAAGGGAGGTGACCCAGCCCAGTAATCATTTTAGTCGCTCTCTTCTGCACCTTTTCCAGTTCCACTATGTCTTTCTTGAGATGCCGTGACCAGAATTGTACACAATACTCCAGGTGCGGCCTTACTATTGTTTTGTATAATGGCATTCTAATGCTGGCTGTTTTATTTTCAATCCCATTTTTGATGATCCCTAGCATGGAATTGGCCTTCTTCACCGCTGCCACACATGTTTACCAGCACTCCAAGATCTCTTTCCTGATACATCATGGATAGCTCAGAACCCTTTAGTTGATAAATCAAGGTTTGATTTTTGTCCCAATATGCATTCCTTTACATTTTTCTACATTGAAACACATTGACCCTTTGGCAGCCCATTCTCCCAGTTTGGAGAGATCCTTCTGAAGCTCTTCACAATCTTCTCTGGTCTTCAGCACCTGGAAAAGTTTTGTGTCATCTGCAAACTTGGCCACCTTACTGCTTATCCGTGTCTCCAGGTCATTTATGAACAGATGGAAAAGCACTAGTCCCACAACAGAAAAGAGAACTGATTCTGCAAGGAGATACTACCATTAAAATGGGAAATCATTCTTAATTATTTTACACAGTATAAGTTTGTGGATAGAGCACGGTATATATTTCTAAACCTGTATATACGATACATCTGAATAGGTTAGTAGTCTGTACACCTACTATAGAGAGCTGATGGCTAGGAGTTTGATTCCTTCCATTGTGCCTTCAAGGAGAAGAATCAACCTACGTCACCTTGGGCAAGTTACACGATTTCAGAATGAGCCTCAGAAGAAACTGTTCTGGAGTGCTTTATACACCAAAGGTGCTCGTTCCAGAATGGCTCCAGAGAGCTGTTCCAATAAGGCCAGGAGCTTTACCATTTTACACATGCCATTGGACTACAACTCGCATCACTCCAGGGGAGCACAGCCAATGAGGAAGGACGCAGAAATAGGGGATTAGGGGTTCCTTGTCCCTGTTGTGGGCAGCATGGAAGCCATACAGAAAGGAAAACGGATGCAAATGGTCACTTCCATAGATTCATCCTGATGAGCTCCACTGTCTGCCCCCAGAAGGTGCTCAAAGCGACACGTTTGCTTCAGATCAGTGGTTCCCAACCTTGGTGATGGCAACTCCCCAAAATCCTGGCCAGCGCAGCTAGAGGCAATGGCTTCTGGGAGTTGTAGTCCAAGAACACCTGAACTACCCAAGGTTGGGAATTACTCTTCCAGATGCTTGCTTTCCTGGAAGAAAATTAAAAACGATATGGCTGTCTCCCACCTTTACAACGTTGGTGAGAAAAATACAGCGCTGCCCTTGAAGTCCCCAGAGGAAAAGGTAACTTGTAAATGTGATTTCCCCACCCTCAGCATCTGCGTGCTTTCACCGTTCCAAAACACAGGCTGCGTCCCCAAAGCAGCTGAGTCCCTGTACCTTTGTTTGTCTTGGGTTTTAGGTTGTCCAGTGCAAGCCATGTCAATTAGTCAGTAACTTAGATAATGAGGTTGTTTATGGAAAGTGGAGAACTGTTCTTGATTTGTTTGCTAAGCGGACTCTCATTTCTGGAGTTATTCCCTGCCCGTTATGGCTTGGAGTCAACATTTCTTCTTCTTGAGTCAAGAGTGGGCAGACGGTAGATTTGAGATCTAGTGATATGTTTCAAGGGGATCAACAAGGATTCCCAGTATCTAGTTGCTCAGAATCATTTTAGTCCCTTCTCCTCTAAATGCAACTGTTGAAATAAAATAAAGTTTGAGGCAACCAGGACTTATATATTGGGTGGATGGTTTGTGGACTAAAGTCGGCCTCTGTTGTCCTCTGAATCCAAAAAGTATCATTTGTACTAAAACTCCCAGGAGTCCTATAAACTAACTTTCTTGTCAAGTTCTAAACCAATTTTAAAGACAGAGATTTAAAAATAAAATAAAAATAAAAAGCACCCCTCCCCTCACTGGAGAATTCAGTGGTTTAGGTCTGGCTGCAGAACTCCGAGCGGGGAGTTCAATTCCCAGCTGGGCCTCCTTGTCAAGTAATGTAATTTTGACAAAATGTCTGTAACATGGTATTTAACAGATTCATAAAATGGTTTCTGTGTAAAATGCATAGTCATTTGCTAGACACAGGTGTATCGAATCATCACATGAAAAGGTCAGAATGATTATGTCCAGGTGCCATGGATAATCACCTAACACTCATGTGATTGGTCTAAAACGATGTTGCCAATGTGTATAAAAGGCAGCATTGAAATCCCTTTACACTGGGACTGCTTTTGGTGAGAGAGCATTTTCCCACTACTCTGTATATATGCTGAGGGTCTTATCTTGATGTATATTGTGTAAATATGTAATTAATATAGGCTTTTATGCAAAGTTCCTTTGTCCCCCAGCTCCAATCTATATTTTGCAATTATCTTTCCACAACACTGTGCAACTCTGTAAGTTTTCTAAACCAGTGTTTTTCAACCTTTTTTGGGCAAACGCACACTTGTTTCATGAAAAAAATCACAAGGCACACCACCATTAGAAAATGTTAAAAAATTTAATTCTGTGCCTATATTGACTATATATAAAGTAATTTTTCAATTTTTCCCACGGCACACCAGGCAACATCTTGCGGCACACTAGTGTGCCGCGGAACAGTGGTTGAAAAACACTGTTCTAAACCACATTTAAACCTCATTCATTTATTGTAACACTCCTTGACGGGCTGGACGATGATCCGCAGGGTCCCTTCCAGCTCTGCGGTTCAAAGGTAGATCGCTGAAGCCCAAATCAAGTAGATCTGGTAAAACTGATCTCTGTACCCTAACAAACAATCTGGTACCGTTTCCTTTGTTCCGCTACAGAGGACAGGATGAGAAGCTATTAAGGACCTGCCAAATCTCTCCAGAGACCTAACCAGGTCATTGTGCTGCTTCTGTCCCTCACCCTACCACAGTGGCATGCTGTGGAGTGGAGTGGTTAGTGTTACCATAGGCCTAATGAAAGCCGGGTTCAATTCCCCAGGAACTCACTGGCTTATCTAGAAGAGGCAGGCACTCTGTGCCTCTTCTCAGGTCCCAGGATCCCCCTGTTGAAATAAGATACACCGTGAGGCCTATTTCGGGCATGTTTAGTCTAGAGCAGTGATGGTGAACCTTTTAGAGAACGAGTGCCCAAACTGCGATTCAAAACCCACTAATTTTTTTTTGGCAAAGTGCCAATACAGTAATTTAACCTGTATACAGGTGGCTATGAAGGGGCGATGTCGGGTGCCCACAGAAAGGGCTCCGAGGGCCACCTTTGGCACCTGTGCCCATAGGTTCGCCATCACTGGCCTAGAGTCAAGGAGACTGAGGGGGTGATAGGATAGGACTTTTCAAATACTTAAGGGTCGTCACCCAGAGGAGTGGCAGGATCTGTTCTAGATCATCCCAAAGTGCAGGATGTGCACCAACAGGCTCAAGCTAAAGAGAACAGAGCTTTCAGTCAAATATCAGGGGAAAAAACACTTCCTGTTAGGTCAGTACGGCAACGGGGCCAATGGCCTGAAGAGAGGCTGAGTGCTTCAACCTTGGAGGCTTTCAACATACATTTGGCCAACCACCTGGTAGATAGCCTTTGATTTGCATTCCTGCATTGAGCGGGAGGAGAGGGGTTGGACTTGATGGCCATCCAACCTCACTATTATGCTTCTATGAACAGATCTGTATCAGAAATTTCCAAGTGTCCCAGGGCCTTGCAGAGGTCCATATGTTCTAGAGCCAGTCTGTGGCATTCTCTTGCTCATTGCCTGGCCCACCTCACGGGGCTATGTGCAAAATAAAAGTGGAGATTGGCTTTGCATATTGTTTCCTACAGGAAAGATAAGATGCAAATCTAGGAAGAGCTCAGTCCCAGAAGCCTCTGTGACAAACCAGGGGCTGGGTTTCTGGATTTTGCTCATATCAAGATGTAGCTCTGAATTCTCCCCATAGCTGCCATGCCACAAGCATCGCCTTGAACTGAATTTTTAGAAAAAGGCCTTCTTTTTTTGTTGGGATCTGAAATACATTCCAGGTGAATCAGTTTCTTCCTGCCACCTTGTGGTCAAGCCTTGTATCACAACCTTACAAGTACTCTGTGTGTGTGTGTGTGTGTGTGTGTGTGTGTGTGTGTGTGTGTGTGTGTGTGTGTGTGTGTGTGTGTGTGTGTGTGTGTGTGTGTGTGTGTGTGTGTGGTTACAGTCATGACTGACTCTTCCTGACCCCATGTCCATGGAGTTTTCTTGGCAGGAATACTGGAGTTGTTTTGCCAGTTCCTACGCCAGGCGCCTCCAGCACCTGGTATTCTCTGGTGGTCTCCCATCCAAGTACTAACCAGGGCCGACCCTGCTTAGCTTCCAAAATCAGGCGAGATCAGATGTGTTTAATGTACTACTAATCTATATACTATATATACTCGAATATAAGCCTAGTTTTCCAGCCCTAATTTTGGGCTGAAAAAAGGGGCCCTCGGCTTATATTCGGGTCATTACTTTTAGCCACTGAGGCAAGTGCTTGGGTCAGTGACTAAAAGTCATTTTAAACACTGTGCGCCACTTCTCCTGGCCCCCCATGTTGCAGGGGAGTGGCCTACAATGTTTAAAATCACTATTAGCCACCAACCCAAACACTTGCCTTGGTGGCTAAAAGTCATTTTAAATATCACACACCACCACCCCAGCTCACAAAGGAGGAGTTGCCAGGCCCTGCTGCATTTCCCACCCTAGACTTATACTTGAGTCAATAAATTTTCCCAGTTTTGGGGGGTTAAATTAGGGGCCCCGACTTATACTCGGGTCGACTTATACTCGAGTATATACAGTACTTGTACTTGTGGATACTACATACATTGGACATCTACATTGGACATCTACACTGGATGTTGTTCTTAACCAGAAGTAGAGGTTACAAAAGTTCCTTTTCTGGGTTGCTTTCAAAACAGAAAAACATCTGGGAAGCAAGGACCACCAGCACTTGCTGCTCGTCAAGATGGCAATTATTTTCTTCATCATCCTCATCATCCTTGAACTGCAGAGCTAGAAGGGACCCTATGAATCACTGAGTCCGGCGCTTGTTAAGGAGCCACAGTGGGGAATCGAACCCCCAACGTCTGGCTCTGCAGCCAGATGCCAGAACCACTAAGATGGCTCAGTGGCCTAGCTGTACGGTACAAAACGCAAGGCATCTGAAGCAGAAATCACATTAGTGTTCTAGAGATGTAATTTTGGCCAATTTCTGACTGAACAATCCTTGTTCTAAAAATGTCTCCGTTTGCCTCCCGTGGGCCCAGGCGAAACAAAGCAAAACAATCTGCAAGAGACAGAAAGTTCAAAAGGATGTCCAGCTCTGACGCTTAAACATTGGATTAAATAAGTAACACCTCCCCCTCTCCATCTAGACTTCCTCAAGTAACGCTCTGTGTATTCAATTGGACACAATAGGCTGAAGCGTACAAAAGTTTATACCAAAGGACACATATGAATCTCTTAAAAAGTGTCCTAAGACTCTTTGTTGTGTCATTCCCAGAGGTGAAACCTATAATGCAAAGAGTGGTGAAAAGATTCACACAAAAGGGTCCCTAAGGGATAAATGTGGCTCATTGGGAACAAGAGTCAAAGGACTGCCTTTTCAAAGGAGCGTTGTTATCCCTCCAAGTTCTGAATCAAGTTGCAAGATGTGTCCCCTGGAGACACAAGACTATCCACATTCTTGTATTCCCAACCATTGTATATGTGTGACAGCTGACAGAGGAGGGGGAAAACCCTGCTTTGTTCGACATGTGGTGCAAGAGGAGAGCTTTGTGGATATCTGCGGCTGCCGCAATGATGAGACCCTCTCTAGATGCATCAGGAGGCCATGTCAGGGGAAATGATTCACCTGCTTAAACCACAAATGGGATATGGTTACTGTTTCATAGCAAGAATATTTATTTATTTATTTATTATTATATTTGTATCCCGCTTATCTCCACAATGGGACTCTAAGCGGCTAACAACAAGAGATATCACAATACATGCAAATTAAAACATTTGCCCTATTAAATCCTAAAATCCTAAAATCGTAAAATACGAGAATCCAAGGCCTCCAAAGCATCCCAGCGCGTCAAAGACGTAAGCCTAACAAATAAAATTGGAGGCACCAATGGTCGTAATAATTAGCGATGGCGGAAAAGAAAGGGGGGGGGAATTAAAATTCGCCAAAGGCCTCTCGAAAAAAGAAAGGTCTTTAAGGATTTTCGAAAGGCCTGCAGGGACTCTGCAGAGCGCACTTCACTAGGGATGGCATTCCATATGGATGGGGCTGCCACAGAGAAAGCCCGGTTCCGGGTAACCGCCTTCCGGGCCTCTCGAGGGGTGGCAACCCGGAGCGAGTGCGCTCGCACCTGCCGAACTGGGCGGGCCGAGATGGATCGCTGGACGATACGCTCTGACAGGTATTCCGGTCCCAAGCCATGGAGGGTTTTATAAACTAAAACCAAGACCTTGAATCTAATCCGGGCTGCAACGGGCAACCAATGCAGGCGAGCCAGGACTGGGGTGATATGGTCATAACGACGCACACCAACCACCAGCCTGGCTGCCGCATTCTGTACCCGCTGCAGACTCCGGAGAAGAGTCAAGGGCAACCCCATGTAGAGCGCGTTACAGTAGTCCAGCCTCGAGATCACCAGTGCTTGGACCACTGTTCTCAGAGAGTCAACATCCAGGTACGGGCGGATCTGGGCGATCTGGCGAAGATGGAAGTAAGCGGCCCTGGTCACCGACGCCACCTGAGCCTCCATGGTTAGCGCCGGGTCCAGGACCACACCCAGATTCCGCACCCTCTCCACAGGCTGGAGGGAGACCCCCCCCAGCTGCGGAAGAGGGCCACCGTACCCAGATGGTGAGCTCCCAAAGAACATAACCTCCGTCTTCTCGGGGTTGAGCTTAAGCCTGTTCGCCCGGTCCAGGCCAGGACCGCGCCCAGGCACTCATCAAGGATCCTCACAGCTTCCACTGCAGAGGTGGAAAAGGAGAGATAGAGCTGCGTGTCATCAGCGTACTGATGACAGCAGACTCCAAATCTCCTAACGACCCCAGCCAGCGGCCTTACGTAGATGTTGAACAGCATAGGGGACAGCGACGACCCTGTGGAACCCCACAAGGGAGTATCCAAGGAGCCGACAACTCCCCCCCATGCAGAACGTACTGTGGACGGTCCTCCAGGAAGGATCGGAGCCAACTACGAGCAGTGCCTCCGATACCAACCTCGGAGAGCCGATCCAACAGGATACCGTGGTCGACGGTATCAAAGGCCGCTGACAAATCCAGGAGAACCAACAGGGTAGAGCAACCCCTGTCAGCCGCCCGGATTAGGTCGTCTTGCAGTGCGACCAAAGCTGTTTCGGTCCCCCGACGAGGCCTGAACCCGGACTGGCAAGGATCGAGGCACTGCCGATCCTCCAGGTATGACTGCAACCGAACCGCCGCCACCCTCTCGATCACCTTGCCCATAAACGGGACATTGGCAATTGGACGATAGTTGGTTAAATCGTCGGAGGGTAGGCCAGATTTTTTAAGAATGGGCTTTACCACCGTCTCCTTCAAGCGGGAGGGAAAGACCCCCTCGCTGAAGGAGGCGGTAGCAATAGCCGAGGCCCATTCGGCCATAGTCCCGCTGGCAGATTTAATGAGCCAGGCTGGGCAGGGATCGAAAGGAGTGGACGCCGGTCGGCAGTGAGCCACAGCCTTGGAGGCCTCGACAGCAGAAACAGGCCCAAGCACATCCAACCGAGGCGACGAAGGCGGCCCAGCAACTGGAGATGCCGGGGCAGTGCTACTGCAACCGGAGTCGAAGCCGGCCCGGATGGCCTCAATTTTAGAACAAAAAAAGGCTGCGAAATTCTCACTACTGAACTCAGTAGGAGGAGGCCTGGCCAGACTAGGATTGGTGAGGTCCCGAACCACACGGAAGAGCTCCGCTTGGCGGTTCGAGGCCTCACCAATTCTCAGGGAGACAAAAGATCTATGGGCCTCCCTGATCGCGTTGGAATAGCGCCTAGTCTGGGATACAACAGCAGCCTTACTAGTAACCGTCCGGGTTCTTCTCCAGCTGCGCTCTAGTCTTCTCCTCTCCTGCTTCATTGCTCGGAGCTCAGTCGTAAACCACGGCGAGGCCGAGCTCGGCACCGGAGAAGACGCTTAGGGGCGATCCGGTCGATGGTCTGGGCAGCTGTATCAAACCAATGGTTGGCCACAGCCTCGGCCGGCGCGCCAGTCAGTTCTCCAGGAAACGCCCCAAAGACTTCCTGGAACCGACGAGGGTCCATGAGTCTTCGGGGACGGGCCAAAACAGGAGGCCGATGGTCCCCGCGAGGGGGGGCCGGAATCGCCAAAGGGAAAGTAAGCAGGTGGTGGTCTGACCATGACACAGGGAGGGGGACAATGCCCCCAACCTCCAGACTCGAACTCCCCGACATGGAGGAAAAGACCAGATCCAGGGTGTGGCCAGACCTGTGAGTAGGGCATACAACATGCTGGGACAGACCCATGGAAGCCATGGATTCCATGAACTCAAGAGCTGCCCCAGAAAGTTCACCGCCGGCATGCACATTGAAGTCACCCGCAACCAAAAGGCGCGGGGACTTCAATAGTGCAGCCCCGATGAACTCGGAGAGCTCCGGGAGGGATTGTGCTGGGTTGCGGGGATGTGCCAACGAGCCAACTCTGATTTATGCCATCCCTTTGTAGGATTGACCAGCAAGAGCTTAAGGAGTGGTTTCCCCTTCCCTGCTTCTGGGGGGAGCCCTGGGACTGTGCAGCTTGCCCAAGGTTACCCAGGCTGGCTGTACTCACAGAAGGCCCAGTGGAAAATCAAACTCCCAACCTCTTGCTCTGCTAAAAGATACCTAAACCACTGACTTACTGTATATCTTTCCAAATTCTTATTCAACTAGGACCACCTGCCTAAAGGATTCTGCGTTCTCATCTTCTCTCAAGAACTGAGAGTCTTGTGTTTTGCTTTTGAAGAACTCAAGTTTTGACCCCTCAAGAAAAGTGTGTGTGAGAACCATTCAATCTAACCCAAACAGGGTGGGTCAGCAGGCACAGCATGAAACACAATTAATACAAACCATAATATCTCATACAACCTTTTCTGACCCCTTGTCGGTCAGCCCTGGTTAGTACTTGGATGGGAGACCACTAGGGAATACCAGGTGCTGTAGGCGCCTGGAGTAGGAACTGGCAGACCACTCCAGTATCCTGCCAAGAAAACTCCATGGACATGGAGTCACGAAGAGTCGGTCATGACTGCAACAATACACACACACACACACACACACACACACACACACAGAGAGAGAGAGAGAGAGAGAGAGAGAGAGAGAGCAGAAACAGTGAGTCCTTAAAAAAAACCATACACAGACTTGGTTAGGTTGAAGAATTTATATACACAATGCCCTAAATCCAGCTTTTCTTAATAGTTTTTTCCCCAATGCACAGAAGTATATATACAATCCTGGTCTAACCCGGAGGCTGCGACTACAATACCCAGCATTGGGGGCAGGGGAGTGATAAAACCCCTCAAGGATGGGCAGTGCTGTTTTCCTTTCTAAACACATTTGATTTCTTTTTTTTTTCAAAAAAACCAATTTTTTCTCTAATGATGAAGAAACTTTGCATATTGGGGCAAATCGTGTTTAAAAACAAACAAAATTAATCCTCGCCTACCTAAACTAGACCAAGTTAATATGTAAAGCTATTTCCGAAGTATAGAGAGGAAGGTATTCTGCCTGTCCCTGTTACACAAAGGAAGCCTGTCAGAGGTGGGTGGGAAGCAGAAATCACAATTCTCCTTCAGTCCCACAAACACAGTTGAATACACACCAATTTAAACCCTCTTTTAGGAACGTTTGCCTCAGTGTACCTGTCTGTCAGATTTTTAGTACCTGCTGCACTGAAATGAACAAAAAAATGATCCCAAGTTCTCTCCCACTCCATTTATGAAGAAACCCACACATTCTTATTTTAAAGAACCATTTAAAAAACAATTATGCTTAAAGATCAGTCTCTCTGCCATGGCAGGAAGATAGCTTTTGAAGCTCTCTGCCAATCAGATGTTTTCATCGCTGAGGTAAACTGCCACTTTGTCTTATGAGTGGAATTACGACTCGTTTTCCACCTGTATCATGACGGATCACACTTTGAAACATTTTGTTTTTGAATTATGCCTTCCAGAATCCCCAGCTGTGTGCTCAAAACAAAAGACAGACAAATAATATTTGGGGATGCGTCAAGGCAAGTCTGTGCTCCAAATCCTGTGAGGAACTAATCTCCCTCTATTCCGCCTCGGTTAAGCCTCATTTGGAGTCCTGTGTTCGGTTCTGGTCACCACACTTCAAGAAGGATGTCAACAAACTGGAGTGAGCTCCAGAGGAAGGAAAGAAGGACAATCAGGGCACTGGAAACCAAGCCCTCAGAGGAAAGACAGAAAGAACTGGGGATTTTTAGCCTTGAGAAATGGAGACTGAGGGAGGGGGAGGGAGATAGGATAGTGTTTTTTTTCCCCAAATCCTCAGAATGCTGTCATACAGGGGAGGGGCAGGATCTGGTTTCAAGCATCTCAGATTGCAGGACATGATAATAAAGGGCTCAGGTTACAGGAAGCCAGATTTAGGCTGAGCATAAGGAAAAATCTTCTTAACTGTTAGAGTAGTAGGACAATGGTACCCATGACCTCAGGAAGTGGTGAGCACTTCAACGATGGAGGCACTGAAAAGAAAATTGGACTAGCACCTGTTAGACCTGATTCACTTTGGATTCCTGAACTGAACAGGGGGTTGGACTCCATGGCTTTGTACTGTAGGTCCCTTCCAGCTCCATTATTCTATGGTTCTATGAAAATAAACATTGAAAGCACTAGTTTGGATCCACCATCCTATGCATGATGCCACTTGAAGCAGCAGATGCCTCAATCTATCCAATAGGGGTGATGGCTGTGCGGCTGGAGATTTCAAGTTTAAGAGGCCAAATGAGAAGACAACTAGAACACAAGAACATAAGAAGAGCCGTGCTGGATCAGGCCAAAGGCCCATCTAGTCCAGCTTCTTGTATCTCACAGTGGCCCCACCAAATGCCTCTGGGAGTCAGCTTTGCCAACACAGAGGATAAGATGGAGGGAAAGGAGTGAGCACACTTGGAATATCTTGGGAAGTGTTTCATTACACATAATACATACACACAGACCCAGCAGAGAAACGTCCAGAATCCTGTTACAGACATAGGCCAACGTAATTCCACCAGTGTCAATTTCAAGGCTGAATTGCCACCCGCTCAGAAGCCTGCATTGGTCACCTTGCATGGCAAGTTTGCACAACCAGAGAAAGAGGCCCCACAATCTTAATGAGTGGCAAAGCACTGTAGAAATTTACATTGGGTGTCTTAGGCTGGTGGCTGTAAGTTAACAGAATCATTCTATACCAATAATCTTAGAACTGCAGAGCTGGAAGCCCGTCAAGGATACAGAGTGGGAAATTGAACCCTAAACCTCTGACTCTGGAGCCACAGAACTAACCCAAAATTGGATGTCTTCAGCATCAAGAACTCACAGGTCAATTTCAGAAATCTAGCAACCACAAAGAACCAGACCGAAGAAAGTAAATTCAGGAAGACGGTTGGCTGCTTAACTCCAATGGACACTGAACAAATAGACTGGCGCCTAAAAGAAACACGCCCTTTATAAAGGTAAGTATTCAAAAAACTGCTAAGAGGATGGACAGGAAAAACCCAACAACCTTACAACACACCCTAAGAGCAATTCCATTCTCCACAGCAAAACGTCTCCTACACTTCCAGGAAAGGTGCCACACAAAGGTGGGCGACCGAGTTACGGTGCCGCTGGGAGTGGCCAGGGGCCACCAGACCACCTGAGAGAGCCACGGGTCCCTCCACTTGTGATCTCACCCAATCCTTAATTCAGAGCAACATCCGACTTCTGGTCGAACGGCAGCGGGTTCATCATCCCACTGGAGGCTCCGTTCCAAGGGTGAAAAGCTCTCATGCTTGGGCAGCGTCTCCTAAGGCTGTGCCAAGCGCTGCCTCCCTTGGGAACGTCCCACCCACGGTTTCTAGACTTGCTGTTTGGAAGCAAAATACATGTTTGCTAAGAATCCTGCAAGAGGGCTCATGCCCGGCTGGTGGGCTTGGATGACCACCAGGGCTCTGCTATTCCCTGGACACCCCGGGAGCACTCAAACTTTCCTTTGGATTCCATAGCGATTTGGACTTCAGCCTTGCTCTCCCACGCATTTGTTTAATGGATCGGAACTGAAGCCTGGGAAAGTTTTTTTTCCCCTTTCCTTTTCTTTTCTGGACTGCAGGTCTCCGAGCCTTCTTCTAGCCAGCACTGACTAGGCCGCCTGGGAAATTCTAGAAGTTAATTGTCCAAAACAATTAAACATTCTCAAGCTCTGATTATAAGTCAACATTGGAAGCAAAGTGGGAGAAAGGACTACCGCCATCTCAACCCCATCGCGTTCTAGATGGGTTGGATTCCGAGTCCTCTCATTCCCCTCCAGGATGAAAGGTTTAAGTCCAAAGCATCTGGAGGGCACTGGTTTAGAGAAGGATGGCCATGAACAGCTTGGAATATTTCCAGTTTAAAGGAAATTAGTTGCATTCCTCACTACTTAGAGTTGCTCAAGCATGCCATTGGTGTGTCAGTGTTGTGTGTTATTAGCAGATCATGGTGTTGCTAACAGGCTATCCAGGGGTGCACCATCTGGTGGCCGATTTTCGGTAGTAGACTTTAGGAATATGTATTGAAATCGAAAACAAAATAATAACAAAATAATTTTCCTCTTCTTAAGGACTGATGCTTAACATTATTATTTTAACTTCACCACCATCAAATGAGTTTGTTGGAACATTGAAACAACACAAAGTATTCCAGATAGCATCCCTGAAGTTAAAATTTTCCACATAGCACTTTTGAAGCCTCAGTAATGATAAAATATGATATATCTTCCTGAGGGGAAAATACATACCCTCCCTGGATAAAGATAATGAAACAGGGATTAAAGCTGGCAAAACTGTCGGGAGGTGATCCAAACTTCTGGGAGTTGATCCAAACTTCCATAACAGCTGGAATCACTTTTGACAAACAGATAAGGAAAATACTGCATTATGCCTCTTTATATGAACTGGGCTGTCCCTATATATATCTACATTTATGTACCTCTCTGTGTATAATTCTAAAGGACCTCTACCTAATTGCAGTTAAGTTAAAATAATCTTGTTAAATATAAAAACGAATGCGCTTTCATTCACAGTACAGTATTTATTACAATTCTATATAGTATTTATTCTTCTCCAGTTGGCTTGAGGATTGATGGCATAGAATTTGGGGGAGGGGGGATTTGGTCAAGATGCCTCTAAAGCCCCTCCTCTTGAAAAAGTACCATATTTTCCCATCTATAAGACAGTACTGTATATTAAATTCCCCCCCCATACACACACACTTTTAAGACCTCCAAATTAAGAAAATTAATAAATCCTCTTTGAACCCTCCTCTGTCCCACCCCATGGTGTTTCCTTTATAGTTTATAGGGGGAAAAGCAGAGTGTGGGAAATGTTTTCTTTTCTTTCCAGGAGTGCTTGATTGCCCTCCTCTCTGCTTTGTTCTTGTAGGATCAGACCCTTCTTTTTGCCTGAAATTGAACTTCTTAATGGTTTGCTCAACACCCAAGCATTTCCCTGCAGAAACAAAAGCACTCGTCCTTCCAAAAACAGAGTGTTAAGAACACAGAAAAGAAATGGCAAGGTCAGTTTGGCCTCCCCCTGTCCAGAAAGGCTTACTTCCGTGTATGCACCCCTTAATTTTTAGTGCCATTATTTTAGAAAAAAATAGTGCTGTATACATGGAAAAATACGGGACCTTTCAAAAGTAGGTGCTACTTGTCGCACCTAAGTAGTGTAGGTGTTGCTTATTATTCCTAAAAAAACAACAACTTTGTAATTAGCAGTTAAGCTCAAAGTAACTAGTTCTATGAAATTACATCTGTTGTAACTAATTCTCTTCCAAGTTCTAGGCTTGAACATCAAACTAATAAGAGGAAACCCCAGACACCAACCTTGACCCAGGCGTAAACCTTTTGGGTAACTTCAGGCCAATAACTATCCCTCTGCCTATAGCC
Organism: Phrynocephalus forsythii; assembly: GCA_029282475.1. NCBI lineage: Eukaryota > Metazoa > Chordata > Lepidosauria > Squamata > Agamidae > Phrynocephalus > Phrynocephalus forsythii. The sequence continues at coordinate 3,028,851 of JAPFRF010000024.1, forward strand.
TAATTCACATGTCAATTTAAAAACAAATGGGTGGGGGGGCAAGAGCTACAAACTGCCCTGAAATTCAAGTATGTGACCTTGAAAGGCAATAATAAGGTCATTCAATGACATATGCACTTTGCAACCATTTTCTGAGCTCTGTGCTGCAAAATTCGGAGGACCGCGGATTTTAAAAGCACATTAGAGTTTTGGTTTTACAATGGTCCATCAGTGTGAAATCTGTCAAGTTAAAAAGTGGAAGAAACAAATTCTGCCTCCCTACCCCCACTCTAGCACAAACAATGATAAAATTTATATTCAGGAAAACAAACAAGGAGCTTCAGCTCAGCTTGGCACTAAGTTGATACATAAGAGCTGTTGGGGAGACGTCTAGGTAGAGAATGCTAAACATTCTTAGGGATTTATGCCCAGTCGTATAAATCTGGACCACACATATTTCAGAAATGAAAAATTGCCCTTATCAACTACAACACCCAGAATGTATTCTGGAGTGATCCAGATATTGTAGTACAAAAAGTGTCTGTAAGGTTTGGTCCTACTCAAGTGCCCTCCAGATATCTCGGTATTAACAAGCTCATTTTCTGAGTGTGGATCCTGAGGTAACCAAAACATCACCCCCACCCACCCAGACACACACAAAAAGGGGGAAATTCAGCACCAGAGGGAGAGAGAACCCTGAGTTTTACAGCTGGAGAGAAAATGTCAGAGGGGAGAACAAAACCAAACAGCCGCTTGAGCAGTGAGTAGCTAGGGTGAATCGAGAATACTGAGGGCAGCTAATAATAGTAATAATTCTAGAACTACAGTACTTCAGGAACTGAAGCTCATTTTAAATTCCCAGCAGGGAAACACCTCAGAGGTGGGAAAGGTCAAGTGCCTAATCAGTAAAAAAAAAAAAAAAAAAGACAAGCTTTATTGATGGCCACCCTATAGAACAAGTGAAACCCTTTAAATATTTAGGATTAAGCTTTTCTTCAATGACTCTTGAGAAACCATAGAGAATACCAACGAAATCGCCACCAACACTGTTAATTCGTTACTAAGGTTCTATTGGGGCAGAGGTGGCAGGCAGTTTCCACCTGCTCTTAAAATCTATGAGGCCAAGGTTGCATCACAGATATGCTCTGATGCTGAAATATGGGGGTCCAGTCAGAAAATGTACCTGGAAACATCTCAGAATATTTCCAAGCTATCTTAGGTCTCCCCAAAGGAATGGAGACCTGCCTTCTTCGGTTAGAAGCAGGGCTCCGCACAGTGAAGGCTACATACCACACAGCATCCAAGCGATTACACTCTGGCTGAAATTTAAAAAAGGGATAGGATCAAATCTAGTCCTGGCTGCCTTTAAAGAGATGCTAAATTTTAATGATAAGACAGTTTTAGCTTGGAACCAGGAAATCTTACAACCTATTGATATGTATGGTCTTTCTAATGATTTTCGAAATGCTTCTAATCTGGAAATGGCAACACAATGCTTGGAAGTCCCATATTTTAAATTGTGACTTTCAAGCAGACCGTATTTCTGCAAATGTCTGTCAAAATGTGCACCCTGGTAGGCCAAGCTATCTATTCAAATACCTCACCCACAGTATTTAGCAAATATATCCAATTTTAATTGGAGAAACGCTTTTGCAGCCATACATTGCCGGTCTAGGTTGAAGGATGTTATTGACAGATTCCCATGGAGAGAAAGAGTTTGCCCATGCGGACGTAATGCGGTTGAAGACCTAACCCACTTTTTGATTATCTCTGAAGAGCAGAGATAAAATCAACCCTCAACGTCCCTGTCAGACAACTAAAATCTAAACCACAATTCGCCCAAGCTTTCATTCTTAGCTGTAGATTGGATCAAATAGTCCTGTTAAATGTATACATACCTCCCTTTTCTTCAATTTCATCATCATTCAACACATGGTCTATTTTGAAGAGCTATATAGACTCCATATTTGACAGCTATCCTTCGTTTTCTATAATTATAGCTGGAGATTTTAATGCTAGATTAGGCCCCAATAATTAAAAACTAGCAGCTCTTATGGAATGGGATAATGATGATCTTATCCCTCCTATGTTCCAAGACTCCAGAATCTCCAAAGACTCTGTCTTTAATCAAGCGTCGCCACATATGATAGAACTCTGCAGCGCCTTCAACCTCAGAATCCTCAATGGATCCTCTTTAAGTGCCTCCTCTGGAGACTTCACTTTCCACTCAAATAAAGGACATAGCGTAGTCGATTACATTTTAGTTTCACCAAATCTCTTCACCAAAGTGACATATTTTAAGATCGATACTCGAACAGAAAGCGATCACCTGCCAATTTTGATGTACTTGCAGCCTGAAGTAACAGCATTATTAGAGCCTCCCCCCGGCACCACTACTCAAATCTACAAGAGAGCAAGATGGTCCAATAAATCTGAAGGTATTTTCGACCAATGGTCTACCTCCACCAGAATCTCTCAATTACAACAAATTATTTCTCAATCTACAACTCCGATCGATGCTATAACTGCTTACCATGAGATCATCAAAACTCTTCTTGATTCCTTAGTGCCATCTAGCACACCTAAAACTCCCTCGGGACGCTCAACTTGGTTCGATTCTGAGTGTCTGGCTTCAAAGAAACACCTTCGTCAATGTTTCCAACTGTTGCGCTTTCACCCCTCTTCTGATTTATTTAGGTCTTAAGCAAAGACGGCATGCAACTCCCTTCTGAAGGAGAAAAGGCAGGGTTATGCAATGAAGAACTGGACCAAGCTTATCCAAGCATTGCACTCCAAGAATTCTAAAGAATTCTGGACGATTGTCACAAAAGCATATGCTCCGGACAGGTCTATTAGCCCATCATTAATTTCTCCTGATGAATCGATCACTTATTATTCTAGTACATTCTCAGCCTTGGCCCCTTCCGATCTTCCCAACCAACCTCAAATTCCTTTGGAAATTCCATCTTGCCCCCCTATCACCAAATATGAAATAACTCAATTAATACTCATGTCGAAAAGTGGAAAATCACCTGGCCTCGATGGTATCCCAGCTGACTTTATTAAAAATAACGCCCACTGGTGAGCGGAACCTCTGGCCCACCTCTTCAATAATAATTCCTGTTTTTTTAAAAAAGAAGCCCTAAACTACCAACTAATTATCGCCCAATAAGTTTCTTTCAGTGCTAGGGAAATTATATTCCAAACACTTGTTGGCCCAACTCTTACTGGATGTCTGCTAATCACCTGAAAGTCGAGTTGTATGCTGCATTCATCAATCTACAAAGAGCATTCGACTCTATTTACAGAGCCATTCTTTGGAACAAATTAACTAAATTAGGCATCGATCCACGCCTATTATATCTAATTCACAAACTATATTTGGCAAATACTTGTCAAGTACGTCTAAATCACAAAGGGCACCTGTCCGAGAAGTTTCCTATCACCAAAGGCGTTAAACAGGGATGTGTCCTTGCACCATCCCTTTTTAATATATTCGTATCAGATAAGAACATAAGAACATAAGAACATAAGAAGAGCCATGCTGGATCAGGCCAAAGGCCCATCTAGTCCAGCTTCCTGTATCTCACAGCGGCCCCACCAGATGCGTTTGGGAGCGCATGAGACTAGATATCTGTCTCCTGGTACCACTCCCCTGCATCTGGCCCTTGAAGTACCCTGGTTTAAAGCCTAGAGATTACACATCTCCATCATAGTTTGTAACCCGTGATGGACTTTTCCTCTAGGAATCTGTCCAATCCCCTTTTGAAGGCATCCAGGCCAGATGCCATCACCACATCCTGTGGCAGGGAGTTCCATAGACTTACAACGCGCTGGGTGAAAAAATATTTTCTTTTGTCAGTTCTTACTCTCCCAGCACTCAATTTGAGTGTATGTCCCCTAGTTCTGGTATTTTGAGAGAGGGAGAAGAGCTTCCCTCTATCCACTTTACTCATACCCTGCATTATTTTGTATGTCTCAATCATATCCCCCCTCAAGCGCCTTTTTTCCAGACTGAAGAGGCCCAATTGTTTTAGCCTTTCTTCATAAGGGAGGTGCCCCAGCCCAGTAATCATTTTAGTCGCTCTCTTCTGCACCTTTTCCAGTTCCACTATGTCTTTCTTGAGATGCGGTGACCAGAATTGTACACAATACTCCAGGTGGGGCCTTACTATTGTTTTGTATAACGGCATTATAATGTTGGCTGTTTTATTTTCAATCCCCTTTTGATAATCCCTAGCATGGAATTGGCCTTCTTCACTGCTGCCACATTGGGGAGACACCTTCATGGAGCTGTCCACCAACACACCAAGATCTCTTTCCTGATCCGTCACGGATAACTCAGAGCCCATGAGTTGATAGATGAAGTTTGGATTTTTGCCCCAATATGCATTACTTTACATTTGGTTACATTAAAACACATTTGCCATTTCTCAGCCCACTCCCCAGTTTGGAGAGATCCTTCTGGAGCTCTTCACAATCTTCTCTGGTTTTTACCACATGGAAAAGTTTTGTGTCATCTGCAAACTTGGCCACCACACTGTTTATCCCTGTCTCCAGGTCATTTATGAACAGATTGAAAAGCACCGGTCCCAGGACCGAGCCCTGGGGCACACCGCTTTTCACTTCTCTCCATTGTGAAAATTTCCCATTGACACCTACTCTTTGTTTCCGGGATCTCAACCAGTTCTCAATCCATAAGAGGACCTGCCCTCTTATCCCCTGACTATGCAATTTTCTCAGCAGCCTTTGGTGAGGGACTGTGTCAAAAGCCTTTTGAAAATCCAGATAGACTATATCCACCGGTTCACCCAAATCCACGTGCCTGCTGACCTTTTCAAAATATATCCTCATATTTAGCAAAAGCTGGACACCATGCTCCAAGGATGAATTCACATCCCGTTCCATTATTACTCTATGCAGACAATACTGTACTTTTGTCTATTTCTAGGGTAGGGCTCAAACGCTTGTTGACTGCCTTCTCTGAATATTGCGCAATTAACAATTTATCAATTTTTACTGAGAAATCAAAAAATTTAATATTCTCTAAAAGCTGGAAACATAGAACCTGGGAACTTGAAGGCAAACCCCTGGAGCAATTTAGAACTTTTAGATATTTGGGTTTCCTTTTTCATTACCAACTTAACTGGGCATACCATCGGAAGTCCACTACAGCTGCTCTAAAGAACCAGTAAAAAAAAGGACAAGCTTTATTTATGGCCACCCTATAGAACAAGTGAAGCCCTTTAAATATTTAGGATTGTGCTTTTCTTCAATGACTCTTGGGCAAACCATCTAGAGAATACCAACGAAATTGCCACCTACACTGTTAATTCGTTACTAAGGTTCTATTGGGGCAGAGGTGGCAGGCAGTTTCCACGTGCTCTTAAAATCTATGAGGCCAAGGTTGTATCACAGATATGCTCTGGTGCTGAAATATGGCGGTCCAGTCAGAAAATGTACCTGGAAACATCTAAAAATAAATATTTCCAAGCTATCTTAGGTCTCCCCAAAGGAACGGAGACCTGCCTTCTTCGATTAGAAGCAGGGCTCCACATAGTGAAGGCTATATTCCACACAGCATCCAAGCGATTACACTCTGGCTGAAATTAAAAAAGGGGATAGGATCAAATCTAGTCCTGGCTGCCTTTAAAGAGATGCTAAATTTTAATGATAAGACAGTTTTAGCTTGGGACCAGGAAATCTTACAACCTATTGATATGTATGGTCTTTCTAATGATTTTCTAAATGCTTTTAATCTGGAAATGGCAACACAGTGCTTGGAAGTCCCATATTTTAAATTGTGACTTTCAAGCAGACCGTATTTCTGCAAATGTCTGTCAAAATGTGCACCCTGGTAGGCCAAGCTACCTATTCAAATACCTCACCCACAGTATTTAACAAATATATTCAATTTTAACTGGAGAAACGCTTTTGCAACCATACGTTGCCGGTATAGAGAGTTCTGTAGTGGTTGAAGATGTTATTGACAGATTCCCATGCAGAGAAAGAGTTTGCCCATGCGGAAGTAATGCAGTTGAAGACCTAACCCGCTGTTTGACTGTTCAATCTACCGTATGAAGGGCCGAGGGCAGCCTCGCTCCAAGAGATTTAGTGCATACCTGATACATTTTTTTTGACTGGTGGATAAGGCACCATACATTTCTTAGAAGTAGATGGCTTTGCCTTTAGAGCAACAGTTGTAAGAAGCAAGTGTTGTATCTATGATTATGTTTCAGTGGAGGATTGAATTGTCCTTTATGAGAATGTGGATTTTAGTTGGTTTTACAAGTATAGTATACTGTATATGCTATTTCGTCGATTTTGAAATTCTTTTGTAATGGCTTTGACTATACACAAATAAACTTTACTTACTTACAAGCCTTATGAACTAGAGAGTCTCAACTTCTTAACTACATCATTACATCCTTGTGAGACATCTCAGAATGGCAGAGCTGAAAGGGACACTATACATCTGTGAGAGAGCGGATGGTGTGCTGTCCAAAAGACGGATGACACTGGAAGGGCAGGGACCATCAGAGGAGAAAACAGGGAAAGAACGGGGGGAAGACACAGAGGGGAAAGAAGGAGAGTTTGTGGCGACGGGTAGAAAGGGGCAAATACAGATGAAGTGGTTGAAGGCATGTGGGTGTCCATTGGCGGAGAGGAAGAATCGGAGGAGGATATTTGGAAGGAGAGCGGACCAATGAGGGAAACGTGTGAAATAGGGAAGAGGTTTCGAGAACTCAAACTTAAGGATGGAGTACATCCTCGGCCGATTATACAGCGAATGAAAGCCAACGCCGTTAGGTGGTTTAACCCGAGAAAAACTCAAAGGAATAAATTGTGGAGGAAATCATAATAGAACAAGTTTTAAATACTGTAATGTAAGTAGTGCCGCTCGAAGTTGGGTGCGGAAGTGTCGACCCGCAGGATTGGAGGACGTGATTTGGCTGGTGGAAGACTTCACTGGGGCGGAGGAATCACAAGTGGGCAGACAAGGGCCATCGGGAGATCGAGGTGGAGCAAGAGAGAAAATGGCGTCAGTACCCATCAGACATGGGATTCCAACTTCAGTCAGCAGAGGCGAAAGAATCGGGCGTGGATCCAGAGGTTCAGGAGCAGTTCCAAAGACAACACCATCGAGGGGGATCACATTTGATCACCATATTCCTGAACACTTAATTCCGGACTGTTTCAAACAAAATGTGAAGAAAGATGTATGTTTTCCTGTGGAGCCAAGGGCCATTACCAACGTGTCTACAAAGGGGTGGGCTGTTCTTAGGTGGACAATTGCGGGAAGACTGGATATGTGCTGAAGAATGTTGAACCTCCTGGGTGGGAGGTATCGGCGATAGTAAATGGGGAGAAGAAATTGGCACTAGTAGATGTGGGGTGTAGGAGGACCCTTGTGTGGAGTATTAATGGCAACTTATTGAAAGAGAAACTGTTTGTGAGGTGCATTCATGGAGATTTGAAACCGTATGAGCTAGCTTGGGCAGAAGTAATTATTAATTGTAAAATGAAGTGTTTAAAAGTGGGAGTGGTACCAGGGCTATCCAGAGAAATGTTAGTGGGAAGAGATTGGGAGAGTATTGATGATATCTTATTGGTACAGGAGACCATGCAAGGACATCTAGTCAAAGGTTTACGGGAATCATTCGAATCGATGGTCAGCACATCCAAGGAGAGGCTGAGGTTTTTGCAACAAGAGGATGCTACTTTGAGGGAGGCTTTGAGGGAGGCCCGGGATGATGGGTAGAGTGGGCCGGATCATGAGGGATTCGAGTTGCGAGAGGGTTTATTGTACCATATAGGGAAAGGAAGGGAAAGTAGATTGGTGGTACCCCAATGTTGGCAGAAATAACTGTTAAGGTTAGCTCATGATATTTCTATGGCCGGACACTTGTCGAACGCTAAAATGCTTCCGTGATTGAGCCAGAGGTTTGGGTTGCCGTGATTGAAGAGGGATGTAGATAATTATTGCAAGACATGTAAGGAGTGCCAGTTGACTCAGCAAAAACCAAGACCCGGAGCTCCTCTAATATCAATGCCACTTATAGATAAACCATTTGACAGAATTGGAATCGACATTGTAGGCCCTCTCCATAAGTTGGCTGGAGGGCATAATCACTTCTTAGTTATTATAGACTATGCTACCAGGTATCCTGAAGCGATTCCACTAAGGTCCACGTCGGCTCAGACTTCAGCAAGGGAATTGTTGGTACAGTAACCTCTGCCGATCGCTGGGGTTAGGGACCCACCCCACCCGCGATGCATGAAAATCTGCGATATGCGGAAGCGGGTGAGGGGGCGGGGTGGGGGGCAAGCGGCGCGCGATCAGACAAAGGCGCTTCCCGACGCGGAGCCCCAGCACTGGGCTCCGTGGCCGGAAGCGCCTTTGCAATCGCGCGCCGCTTGCTCCGACCTCCCAGGAGGTCGGGGCAGGCGGCGCACGATCGGACAAAGGCACTTTCCGCTGCGGAGCCCCAGCGCTGGGCTCCGCGGCGGGAACCGCCTTTGTCCGATCGCGCACCACTTGCCCCTCCACCCCCGCCCCCCCACCCGCTTCCGCATATCACAGATTTTCATGCATCGCGGGTGGGGTGGGGTGTGATCCCCCCCTCAAGCCCTTTCCTGGTCCCGTGATATAGCGGGACCGGAACCGCGAAAGGGTGAGGGACCACTGTAGTGTTCACTCGGTTAGGATTCTCTAAAGAAGTGTTGACGGATAGGGGGGTCAAATTTCATAAGCCAATTGTTTAAAGAAATGTGGAAGATATTGGATGTAAAACCTATTAGAACCATGGTTTATCATCCCCAGACCAATGGCCTGGTGGAAAGGTTCAACAAAACCTTAAAGAGTATGCTAAGGAAATTAGTTATGGAAAAACAAAAAAATGGTATTTATTGCTGGTGCCTTTAATGTTTGCTGTTAGGGAAATCCCTCAAGCTTCAACGGGGGTTTCGCCTTTTGAACTGTTATATGGGAGAAATCCCCAGGGTATTTTAGACTTAGTAAAAAAAAAGTGGGAGGAAGATACAGACAATGATCAGCTCACTATCAAGCAGGTTATTGAAATGAGGGAGCATTTAAGGAAAGTGTCGGAAATGGCAAAAAAGAATTTAAGGACAAGACAGGGGGAACAAAAGAGGAGATATGACAAGAAGATTAGCAGAAAGAGTTTTGAGCCGGGGCAGAAGAACAAGCCAAATTATTTGTGAGATGGCAAGGATCATATATAGTTACACGCAATTTGAATGAGGTAGATTAGGAGATAGAGATGCCGGACTGGAATAATGCAAAAAGAATCTTTCATGTGAACCTGTTAAAGGAATGGAATGAAAGAGAAGTCTTCTTAGCTGAGGTAGAAGAGGAAGAGGATTTTGGACCTGATATTAATTTATATGGGAAAGGAGTAGAAAAGGTAGAGCTATGTCATGAGTTGAGTAAACAGCAAGTGTTACAAGTGAGAGGTCTGGAAAGACAATTTAAAGATGTCTTCGATGACAAGCCGGGAAATACTGGGAACATTGAACATCAAATTAACACTCCTGAAGATGTAATTGTAAGGAATGAAGGGAGAACTTGGCCGAGACATCTGGTACCAGTTATTGAGGAGGAAGTAAAGAAAATGTTAGAAATGAAAGTTATAGAGCCATCTAAAAATCCATGGAGGAGCTACCCGGTGTTAGTTCTGAAGCCTGATGGGTCGGTAAGATTTTGTATAGATTATAGGAAATTAAATTTAGTGTCAAAATTTGACGCTTACCCGATGCCATGAATTGATGACTTCTTAGATCAGTTAGAACAGGCCTGTCCAACAGCTAGACCGGGGGCTACCAGTAGCCCGTGAAGGGTTCAAAAGTAGCCCGCCAGCCATCAATAAAAAATGTGAGGGGATAAGTTCTCCACCCCTCCCTCTCCCATCCCAGGGACCACCACTGCCCCAGCAAAGCTCTGGGTCTGCCAGCCCACTGTTTCAGCCGAGCGGGGCAGTTCAAGGGCCATGGCACAGTCCCCTGCTCTCCCTACCAACCAGATGATTGGCGTGCCACTGTCTCATGACCAATTGAGTTGGTGCAGAGCGGAGGAAGGGAAATGGAGGGGACAGCAAAGGGCAGGGTCATGGGCGCGCCCACCTCCTTTGCGTGGTGACGTCCCCCTCTTCTCCCCCCTGGAGAATTCCTTCCTCCCATCCTTCCATCCTCCTAGTCCTCCTCCTCCTCCCATCCCCATGGCTGCCTCACAGAGACTGTGACCTGCCCCTCCTCCTGCTCCCCTTCTGAGCCATTCCCTCCTCCTTGCGCCGCCGTGGTGATGTGATTACCCCACTGCTGGCTTGGCCCATCGCAGCCGCACAGCGATCATGGCAGAGGTGAGTGAGAGCTATGGGCAGCAGCAGCAGTGGCAACGAGGAGGCTGGAAGGGAGAAGGGGGAAACAGGAGGAGAAGTAGACTCACGTCAGGCCCTGGGCGGGTTGCGGGGGGGGAAGTGCACCTTTTTTAAAAAGTCTTCCAGCAGCCTGGGCAAGCGATCTGCACAAGCATGCACGCACCTCCCTTGCACTCGTCCACACTGGCTCAAGCGGGTTTAAGGGAAGCATGTGCATGGTCAGCCTTACCATTGGAATGCACTGAAATATGTTCCCTCCAAAAAGGATTGATTGATTTTCAATGGGTTCCTATGGGAAATCACTGCTTTACTTACAATTTTTTTTACTTATGAGCATATGCGTGAAACAGATAAAATTCATAAGTAGAGGTTTTAGTGTAGTAGCCCTCAGGCACTTTCATCTGGAAAAAGTAGACCTCGGCCCGTTCAAAGTTGGACAGCCCTGGGTTAGGAGAAGCCCAATTCTTATCTTCTTTTGATTTAACAAAGAGTTACTGGCAGATCCCCTTGAGGCCAGAGGATAAGGTAAAAACAGCATTTGGGACCCCGCAAGGCTTGTACCAGTTTACTCATATGCCATTCGGCCTACATGGGGCAGGAGACACATTTCAAAGATTAATGGATCATACAGTCACCCCCCGCAGTACCTGTGCCTCAGGCCATGCGGCGGAGCGGCGATCGCATCGCCCCGCGCCGCCCCCCACTCCTCCGAGAAGCCTCGGGGGCGGCGGGGCGATCGCATTGCCCCGTGCCACCCTCTCACTCCTCCGAGAAGCCTCAGGCCGCGCGGGGGGTGATGCGATCACCCATGCTACCCTCCCGCGCAGCCCAAGGCTTCTCGGAAAAGTGTAGGACGGCGGCGTAGGGCACTGCCCCGCAATCTCTATTGAAATGCATTGAGCTAATGCATTTCAATGGAGAAATTTTCCCCCATTGGAATGCATTGAGCCAATGTTTTCCAATGGGGAAAATTTTCTCCATTGACATGCATTGAGCCAATGCATTTCAATGGAGACGGTCGTGGACAAGAAGTCCCGGGGTGGCACGATGGGCAGCGGCGGGAGGTCAGATCCCCCTGCTGCCGGCGGCATGTGCCGCTCCAAGACTTTTTAGACCGGTGCGCGCCAGCGGCGGCAGGGGAATCTGATTGCCCTCCCGCCCCCCAATCCACTTCCGCATATCACGGATTTTCAGGCATCGCAGGTCGGGTGGGTCCCTAACCTCCGCGATAGGTGGGGGCTACTGTATTTTGAACCCAATTAAAGAATTTGCCATGGCTTGAGCTGGAGTGAACACATCTTCCATCTAGAAAGAGTGCTGGAGATCTTGAGAGAAGCAAATTTGAAAGTAAACCCCAAGAAGTGCCAGATAGCACAGAAAGTAATAAAATTACTAGTATTCAAAGTAGGATTGGGCAAGATTTATCTGTTATAAGACAAGATTGACAGGATACCAAAATGTCCAGTGCCAAGTAGTAAAAAAGAGGTGCAACAATTTTTAGGATTGGCCGGGTATTATCGACAGTTCATTCCCCACTTTTCGGAGTTAGCAGCTCCTTTAACAGATTTGACTAAAAAGATGCCTAGGAAGATTATTTGGGATTCTAAGGAGCAGATGGGTCCCCAAACTTTTTTGACTTACAGCTCCCTGGCTTGCTCGCTTTATTTATTTCGAATATTTTTACCCCATCTTTCTCCTTGGACGAGGACCCAAGGTGGCTTACAATAGTGAGGGACCACTGGCTGTGGCTCTCCAGGACAGTAAAGACTGCCATACCCATGGGTCCATCACCCGCCGTTTCACTTATCTGCCACCAGGAAAAAAAATTATAAAACCTAGACATACATCTTCCCAAGTTGTACTACCAGGACTGGCCACTAGATGGAACCATATACAGGTGGCTTAAAAGAAACACCCTCATGGCCCAACTTCTCTCAGATAATCAGTTTCTGGAAATGAGGAAAAATGGCATTGGGGGTGGGATGGGACGGCTCCCTTGTGAACAGGAGAGGAGGAAACCCAGTCCGTTGAGAAGACTTGACCAGGGTGCCCTCAAATAATCCCCATGGTCTATTCCAGCTCTGCAGTTCTAACACAATGATGAAGACAGCAAGCTTTAAGCTCCCCCATAATTGTTTATCGGGCTGAAAGAAAGGGGGGGGGATAAGGCAAGTAATGCAACCAGCGATTCAACATCCAAGAAGAGGTAAGGAATGGATCCAAGGAGTCACTCTTAAGAGGCCCAGCATCAGAGAAGTCTCAGCCCCTCCAGAGGTTCTGGCCCAGAACAGCCATCAGCCACACCCACCGTGCCATCATGGGAGATGGAGTCCAAGACAACCAGAGTGCCAAAAGTCCCTCCAAATTCTCACTTGAGTAGTATTCAGAGTTAAGGGGCAAAAGCTGGGATCCTTTATAAACAAATGAACAATGAAACCTAGGAACGCAGAGGAGGAAGCGACTACAAAGGCCATCAAGACCTCTTCCAAGCCCTGAAAGGTAAATCCACAGCCACCCAGTCTCTGCTTAAGAGCTTCCAATGAAAGCCACTTGCATCCGAAGGAAGACTTTCCCACAGGCAAACAGCTCCTGCTGCCAGGAAGGTCTTCCTAAGGTTTAGTCACAATCTCCTCCCTTGCCATTACAACCCACTGCTTCACATCCTGCCCTCAGGAGCAGCAGAGAACCAAGACTGTTCTGTCCTCTACTGCAGTGCTCCCCAACCTTTTTGTCCCCATGGACCGGAAAATATTTGATGATTTTTCAGGCCCGGGGCTGGGGGTGGGGAGGGGGAGATGGGGGTGGGGGGCAGGGGAGGGGGAGGGAGGAGGGGGTGCGGGGGCTTGGCGTGTGTGCCTTGCGGGGGGCACGGAGCGGGCGCCGGCGCGCCGGCTGGGGGCGTCGGGCGTGCCGCTCCCCCGCGTGCACGGGCCGGGGGGGAGCCCGGGGCTCCTGGGCGGGCGGGCCCCCGCCTCCTCCTCCTGTCGGCCAGGGTGAAGCGCGGCGGCGGCAGCGGGGGCGAAGGCGAAGGCGGCGGAGGCACCCAGGGCAGCAGCCGCATGACAGCGCTCTCTGTCCCTCGGGCGGCCGAGAAGGAGGAGGAGGAGGAGGAGGAGGAGGCGCCCGGCCGGCTGGCCACGGGCTGCTGGGGGACTCGGGCCGCCCTCTCCGGCCACGGGCTCGCAGGTCATCGGGGCTGGGCGCCGCTGGAGGACGCGAGAGAGGGAAGGCGAAGGAGAAGGCGGCGGGCAGGAGGCAGGGGGCGGAGAAGAGCCTGGCCGAGGGGGGGGAGGAGGAGGAGGAGGAGGGTCGAGGGAGGGGTGGGGGGGGAGGCGTGAGCGGGGGGGAGAGAGCGAGGGCGCCAAAGGCCAGGCACATCCTCCTCCTCCACCTCCTCCGCCTGGATGAGGCCGAGCCTTCGCCCACCGCTGTGCAGTCCCACACACGCACCCCCCGCGCGCGCCTCAGAAGCTCTCCACACATGCACGCACGCACGCACGCGCGCTTACTTCTGCCTCCCCCTCAGGAGAAAGCGCGGCCGGTGCTGAGGAGGAGGAAGAGGAGGAGGAGGAGGATGCCCTGGCGTGCACCACCAGCACCACCAGCGTCAGTCGCCGCCGCCCCCCCCCTTCGTTTTCCCTCCGTCCGCTGCCTGTCAAGCGCCGCCGGGCCGGGCGAGGCGAGAAGGCAGAGCCGGTGAAACCTCCGCCTGCGCGCGCGCACCCCCTTCCTTCAGCTGGGCTGAAGAGGGCTGATGAGGAGGAGGATGCGCCCCCCAGGGGGGTGGAACGGGGGTCTGGAGGGGAGGGGGCGTGCGCGCGCGCGTGTGTGTGTGTGGAAGATGCTCTGCCTGCCCGGCTGCTTTCGGCCGCTCCGCCGCCCCCTCCCCTCTTATGAGGCGCCCTCTCCCCCTCCCCTCCCGGCCCGCGGCTCCTTTCCTCCCCCCCCCAACACCCACTTCACCAAGTATCGTCCCGGGTCTCTCGTGAGAGGGAAGGAGGAGCCGGAGGACCCGAAGCCCAGCCAAGAAGGGGGAAGGGGGAGGGGGGCTCTCCTTTCTCTGAACCCCGTTTGGCCCGCTCGCCCCTCCTCGCCTCCTCCCAACCCAACCCCCCACCGTCCTGCTCTAAGAACCGGGCGCGCAAAGGCCACCAGGGAGCATAACGACGGGGACGAGGAGGAGGCCAGGGCGAAGCGCAGCGGCGGCGGCGGCGGCGGCGGCGGCGGCGGAGGTGCCCGGAGCAGCAGCCGCATGATCGCGCTCTCTGTCCCTCGGGCGGCGGGCGGCTCCTCCTGCGCTCCTCCAGCCTTCTTCTTCCATTGGCTGCCCGTGGGAGAGAAGAGGAGGAGGAGGAGGAGGGCGGAGGAGGAGGAGGAGGACGTGCCGCCGCCGCTGTGGCTGCTGCTGGTGGTGGTGGTGGTGGAGGGCGAGGAGGAGGAGGGCGGAGGAGGAGGAGGCACCGCCGCCGCCGGCGGGCAGAGGAGGGAGGCAAAGGCGGCGGCGGCGGCTCCTCCTGTGCTCCTCCAGCCTTCCTCCTCCACCGGCTGCCCACGGGAGAGAAGAGGAGGAGGAGGAGGGCGGCGGAGGAAAAGGGGAGGAGCCTCCCCGGCCTCCCCAGGCGGCCCGGTGCCGACCGGTCCACGGACCGGCACCGGTCCGCGGCCCGGGGGTTGGGGACCACCGCTCTACTGAACAGCCCATCACTGGCTCTCGCCTCACCTCTTCTCCAGAACCAACCTACACAACAGCACTCCTAATTGGACTTTGTCTCCAGACTTTTGACCTACACACCCCTCGGTTATCCTCCTCTGGGTATGTTCCAACTCGCCGATCTCAAATGGTGAGGGCCAGAAATGGACACATGACTTCAACTGGGATTAAGCACTGGTTGTCATTCCCTCCTCTCTCTCTCTCAACAGTAGGTGCAGCTTCCTACTTTGTGTGGACTTCCTAGCAACACAAGGACA
This sequence comes from Phrynocephalus forsythii, assembly GCA_029282475.1. NCBI lineage: Eukaryota > Metazoa > Chordata > Lepidosauria > Squamata > Agamidae > Phrynocephalus > Phrynocephalus forsythii. Next base: position 3,044,195 of record JAPFRF010000024.1, read on the forward strand.
CAAGAAAGCAGCCTACAAGCTTCGTCCAAAAGCTTGCCTCATCGACCAGATCCTACTAACAGGAGGGAATTTTATTTCTTTAATTTATATACTGCTCCATTAGTGCAAGGCACTATTTTGAGAGAGGAAGCTAGCAGGTTGTGAAGCCTACAGTACCTTCCTTCCCACTTTCTTCTGCAGACCTTCATCTACAAAGGTATGCTACTGAAAGGAACCGAGAAAGCCATTGTGATTAGCCTCCATAACCCACATCGAATGGATGTTGCTGCTTCTAGTGGCAGGCAGTTCCACAGTTTAGCTATGCAACATGTGAATAAGTGCTTGCTTCTATGCCTCGTGCTCGAGATGATGACCCTTTTGGGGATCTACTGTCATTGCAGAGTGAGAAAAAGTGTCCCCTAACCATTTTCTCCTCTCCATGATTAATAAATGCAGACATGCTCTTGCATGCCCCCCTTTTAGGCTCTAGCTTTTTAGCAACAAAATATGATGTGGAAGGCAAAATATTGAGCTGCTCTGATGTATTGTTTTTGACATTTTTTCTGACATTTTTTTCAGCTCTCCCACACTATCCATATCCCAAACCTAAACACACCCCACACGGTATATCAAGGAATTAAATACAATACGACTCCGGTATCAGAGGAATCAGTAACTGCTGTTTCACTTATCCATGGGTTGAAAATACTAAAAAACTATTAAAAGTGAAAAAGCAAGAAACATGCATTTTCATGATGTCTTTATCAGAACTTGCCACGAAAGGGAGAGACAGAGGTGATACTAGGCATCCTTGATATTGAGGAATACATAGCATCTCTCTGGCGCCTTCTAGTGGCCAGTTCTGATTATCTGTGGTAAAAATATGTATTTCTGGATTTTTAATTTTTTTACCATTCTACATATAATGTTCACTGTTATCGGTGGTTTGCAACATCCATGGGGGATGGGGGATGGTGCAGCAGACACTTGGAACCATTCCTTCCCATGGAGATATAGGAGTCCCACTGCATTTGAAAGCTGTCTTTCTGCCTATTCTTAATGTTACAATCTACATTTCTACAGCTGCCACATGCTATTTTTCATTGTACTACCCATTATCATGGGTCCACGACATCTTTTTCCCCTGTTCAGCTCACTGCCAGCTGAGATCCCGCAACAAGTGTACGTGAAACTGTGACTGCTTCCCTTCCCAGCATCCATCCCTTGAGGCTTCCTTTACGTTTCGTCATCTCTGCTCATTTTGGCACCTACTCTCCATTTTGATACCCGAGTCAAGACTCAGATCCGACAATCTTGACAGGCAGTCCAGTTTTGATCCTAATGCAAATCCCACCACCACCCAGCCTCTGGAGCACTCAAAAAACTTGGTCTCTATGCCTAACATTTTACAACGATCCATTAATGTGGACTTGGGGTTGTTCTTTTCCCCCTGATGGCCCTCGAGCAGATACAGAACCTTGGCTTTTGACCTTGGTGGGTGAGACCTGAAAATACTCACGTCTATCCCGAAACTTCACTTCCGACAGAGACTAGCAACAGGCCTCCCGGAAGCTCAGAGACCGGATATGAAGGCCAGAGCCCTGATCCATTACTTCTGCCAACCCCCCGGTATACTCACAGAGAGACCCCAAGCTGGAGGTGCTATGTAGCTATCGTGAGGGCTGAAGTCCAGCCAGGCTGTACTTAGCTAAAAAAAAATGAAAACCAGCTCTTTGTTGTGCTTTTCTTAGGCCGCTTATGACAACCTGTGGACCTGTGCGCTGTACTAGCCTTTTACGCCACTCTTAAAATGAACCGACAACCTACACTCCAAACGGTGCCTCCGTGCCTCTCTCTATCCTAATTTCCCCCCACCCCACCCAGCCTACTTCTATTTTCCAAGAAAAAAAAAAGCCAACCACCCCCATAAAACTAATGCTCTATTATACTTCCCTATTCTCCCTTCTCGCCTACGGGCATCCAAATCCCGACACCTTAGGGACTAGCCCCTTGCCTACAAGTTTCACCGTGGACCTACGTACGACCAGGACAGACTACATCGTAAGGGACAGAAGAGGCGCCGAGTCACAGAGGAGAGGCCCTGTTGGGACGGCCGCTGGGGCCCTGCTCCGCCCCTTCCCACAAGCCACTCACGCCGTAGATCTCGGCCTCGTGGGTGCGCTGGTGGGCGGTGAGGCTGGAGTGGGTGCTGAAGCTCCGGCCGCACTCGTTGCAAATGTAGGGGGTGTAGATCGAGTGCGTCCGCATGTGTCGGGTGAGCTTGGAGCTGGAGATGAACCGTTTCCCGCACTCGGTGCAGCCGTAGGGCCTCTCCCCTGTGTGGACCCGCTGGTGGGTGTTGCGGGTGGAGAGGTGGCTGAAGCTCTTCCCGCAGACGCCGCAGAGGTAGGGCTTCTCACCCGTGTGGATCCGCTGGTGCTTGCTGAGGTTGGAGCTGTAGCTGAAGCTTTTCCCGCACTCGGAGCAACTGTAGGGCTTCTCGCCCGTGTGGACCCTCAGGTGCTTGGTGAGGTCCGAGTTCTGCTGGAAGCACTTCCCACAGTCCGGGCAGCCGTACCCATAGGGCATCTCTTCCATGTGGATCCGCTGGTGGGTCACGAGGCCTCGGTGCTGGCTGAAGCAGGCCCCACACTCGGCACACACATAGGGCATCTCCCCCGTGTGGGTCCGCTGGTGGATGAGGAGGTTGGAGCGCTGGGCAAAGCACTTCCCGCACTCGGGGCACTGGTGGGGCTTCTCGCCCGAGTGGATCCGTTGGTGCTTGAGGAGGTTAGAGCTTTGCCGGAAGCACTTCCCGCACTGCGGGCAAGGGTAAGGCTTCTCGCCCGTGTGGATCCTCCGGTGAATGGTCAGGCTTGAACGCTGTGTGAAATGCTTCCCGCAGTCCGGGCACTGGTGAGGGCTCTCGGCCGGGTGAGCTCGCTGGTGTTTAGCCAGGGCTGGGCTGTGGTGGAAGGCTTTCCTGCCCTCGGGGCTGGGGAAGAAGCTCCTTTGCACCAGCTGAGCTCGGCCGGGAACCCTCAGGCCATTCTCCGAACTCCGGGTGGCTTTCCTCTCCCCACGGTCGCTGCTGGAGTTGGCCAGGTCTGAAACGAAGAGCAAAAAAGGGGCCTCAGATTACCATGTGTTCATATGTTCTAATTCATGTTATTGTCAGTTTGATTCAATTTAATGTGATTTGATGTCTGCTTTGGGGGGTTTTGTTTATTCACAGTATACAGTTTTGTATTGTACAACTTTGTAAACTGCCCCGGGTTGGCCTCCTGGCCAGATGGTCATGTGGTATACCGTGTATTTCCCAAAACATAAGCCCTAGCAGAATTTCTATGCATTTCTTAAATATAGGCCCTATCCCAATAACAAGACCCAGTGATCGGCGTGGCTGTGCCTGCACACGCGCACACACACACACACACACACACACACACACACACACACACACACACACACACACACACACACACACACACACACACACGAGACAAACATTGCCCCTCCCTGTTCCTCTTCCGAGTGAAAAGTCGCCAACCCAGCACTATCAAAGGGGTCAGCAACGGGGCTCAACCACAGACAAAACAACCAAACAAGGGAGAATCAAGGCAAGACAGACCATTGCTTCCCCACCCCCAATTATCCCTCCTTGATCATTCTTCCCCCCTCACTCTTTAACCCTTCTGTGTCTCATTACTTTTTCTCTCTCCTGCCTTTCCCCTCTCTGCTGCACTGAGTTCCCACACGGGCATCGGGGAAAGAAAAAAAGAGAGGAAAATACAGGCATCGACACCCCCTCCCCCACACACACACGGAGTTCACAGAGCCTCCTGCGAGCTGTGTGGGGAAAGCGATGGTTGATTCCCCACCCCGAATTACTGTGGCAAGATGTGAACCACCAGTCCCTGTTTCCCCTGCTGCTTCTCTTTGCCCTTGCTTCCTGCCTGTTCGTTCTTCTACCAAAGTGAGCAAGGAGAAGGAGCCAGGAGGGATACATCGCTTTCTCTTTCCAGCGAGATGAGACCAGGGAGAGAGAAAGAGAGCATTTTGGGAAGGGGCAAATATACATTTAAATACGGTATCCCTCCTCGATCATTCTCCCTCCCCCCCCCACTCTTTAACCCTTCTGTTTCGCATTACTTTTCCTCTCTCCTGCTTTTCTTCTTTCTGTTTTGCTGACTTCCCACACGGGCGTCGGGGAAAGACAAAAAGAGAGAAAAACACAGGCATTGACCCTGACACACACCAAGATGATAGCTTGCACGCCAGAACTTTTCACAGAGGCCCCGGCGAGGGACTTACCTGGCAAGTGCAAGCAGGGACCAGTAGCCTGGGCTAAAGAACCACGTAAAGACTGTGAGGAGGTTACAATAATAAAAATCAGACATCCCCTGAAAATAAGCCCTAGTGTATCTTGATGAGAAAAAAATAAATATAAGACAGTGTCTTATTTTCGGGGAAACACGGTATAAATCAAATCAATAAATAAAAACCATTTCGTTCAAGACAATCTGAGGAAAATTTGTTTCGTCAAACACGCTCTATTTCACCCTCCAGGAGGCTGATGGAAGTGGCAGTCTTGGGACTGAGCGATGGAAAGGAGGAAAGACACCCCCACCCCCCCCCCCCCCGCATCCTGCTGAAGGAAGCAAACAAAGAACCAGCCGCCCAGAGTGGCCCAGATGGGCAGGGTATAAATAAATAAATAAATAAATAAATAAATAAATAAATAAATAAATAAATAAATGTTTTTAAAAGATCTGGAAGTCCCTGTCCGGAGTCCCATGGTGCAGTGACAATACTGCAGTCAATACTCTTTCTTCTTGCAACTTGAGTTCAATCCCAACAGGCTCAGGTAGCCAATTCAAGGTTGGGTCAGCATTCCAAGGCTGGTAAAATGGGGACCCAGCTCCTTAAAGGAGCAAAGTGTTCCTTGAAAAATTACAGTATGTTGAAAACCTATTGCTGTAGCGCTATGCAGCAATATAGCAACCAAAACAACATCTCCTGTTTTCAGTCCCTATCCCCCCCCCCCCAACAAATAAAAGAGGGCCTTCTTTTCTCATTAAGTACAATACTAAATAAATCAGTCAAGGGAACAAGATGCCAGAGAGACCTGAGGATTGATTTGACCGAGCACCACCTTTGGGCCGTCTCCTCCTGGATACACAATGAGAAAACCACCAGGCTCCCTAGAAAGGGCATCGTGTGAGGAAGATAAGGCAGCAAGAAAAGAATCCTGTGAGATGAACTGACTCAAAGGGGAAGCCACAGCCTTGAGTTTGCAGGATAACTAACTCACAGGGAAGTGAAAGCCAGAGCTCAACTGACAGCACGCAACAGGGCCTGCTTCGAACCTTGGCCCAGAACAGAACTCCTCTTCTTTTGGGACCGCAACACAAGCCATTCCCTGTGGCTGTCCTACATACGGAAACCTCCCTCAAGATCCGTACACACTCTTCAAAGTGGGATCAAGCAGCACACCACCTTAAGGGTTGGCCTGCAATTCTCACCAGGCCCTGTCAATGCGGCCGGCAGTATGCAGGGGGGGCAGGAAGACGTGACCCATGAGTCACTCCCAGGCTACACAATTCTTGCATCTTAAATAGGAATACAGTATTCCCCGGTTTATTGTGGGGGTTAGGGACCCCACCTGATCCACAATAAAGGAAAATCTGCAATATGCGGATGCTGGGTTGGGTCGAGACTGGGGGCAGCCTGTCTGGGGTCTCCTGCACTTAACACCAGGCCTGGCACTGCCACAAACGCACCAGCAACAGGTTTCCTGAGTCCGCTAGAGGCCCCAGAAGTGGCTTTGGGCGATCCTGAAGGCACTTCCGGTTTTTCGGAAGTCACTTCCAGTTCGCCGGAAACCACTTCTGGGGCCTCCGACAGGTCCGGGAAGGCCCTCAGAGGCCTGTTGGGGGCAGCGCCAGGCCTGGGATAAATGCAGGAGGCCTCAAACAGGCCCATCCTGCTTACGTCACGGGGGGGGCTGGCCCGTCATGTACTGCAGTCCCACAATATACTGGGACCACAGTACTGTATATAAACCGCGAAATGGCAAGGGGTGACTGTATATTAAAAAGGGAATCTAAATTTTAAAAAGGAATATATTAAAATATATTACAACAAAAGAACAACAAATGTAAGGATGCATCCCCGGAGGCCACGACGATCTGAGCTCTTGCATTTCTATTGGCCACACAGGGATGTGAAAGCTGGACAGTTAAGAAAGTGGGCGGGGGGGGGGGGGGGAAATGAACAATTTGAAATGTGGTGCTGGAGGGACGCAGATACCCCGGACAGCTAGAAAGACAAACAAGTGGATCTTAAATCAAACATAGCCTGGGTTATCTCCGGAGGCAAACATGCTGAAATAGAACCTGTCCTACACAAGAAGAGAAGACAGGAATACTTGGAAAAAGACGATCGTGCCGGGAAAGGGGGGAAGGCAGCAGGGAAAGAGGAAGACCAAAGACAAGATGGACTGACTCCCGAAAGGAAGCCATGGGGGTTGAGTTTGCAAGAGCTGAGCAGAGCAGCCGAGCACAGGACATTTTGGGAGTCACTCGTTAATGGAGCTGCTGTAAATCAGAGGAGATTTGACATTAAAACAACATTTAAAAAGCAGATGAAGGAGAGACTAAAAAAAAACCAAGTTAAGCCACAGGGTTTAACACTGGCTGTACTTTAAGCCAGCCCCAACAGTGCTCCCATTTTTCATGGGAACGCTGGTGGGACTCTTTCCTAAGAGAGCTAGCACAGCCAACGCTGTCGGGGACGATGGAAACTGTAGCTTACACTCCGCAGCTGAAGATCTCCCAGCCCTGCTTAAGAAAAGAAGAAGCTCAAGTAGGAAAGACAACTTCCTTTTTCATTCCATCTCCTTGGTGAGGCACTTCATTCCTCAGCTAAAACATTGGTTATCTTACTGTCTCCTTGAGCCACCTTCAAAACAGCTTTTTAAAAAACCACCCTTTTTGTAATTCTCCGTGTTACCTCCGAGAGCAAGCTGAGACAGTTCCCGTAAGCAGCCTTGCTTGGGATATACAGTGGACCCTTGTATAACAAACAGCTTGTATAACATAAAATTTGTACAACATAAAAAATTCCAGAGATAGGGGAAATTTGCTTAACATAATTGCCTATGGGGAAAATCCGTACAACATAAAAATGGGATCATTCTGTTTTCAATGCATTCCTATGGGAATTTGTATAAAGGAAAATTTGCTTAACATAATTTCATTTGGAACAAATTAATTCCTTTATACAAGGTACCGCTGTATATTCCCACCTGCAGTCGCCGCTGGAATTCGCTAGGAATAGAAGGGATAAGGAAGGACAGTCGCTGTTAAAGACGCCAGGAGAGAAGCCGTCTGAGCCGATGGTGTTCTTAAGGGATGCGGAAGCATCCGGGTGGCCGGGGACAGAGGGGAATTCTTACCCAGCCCACGGGTGCCTTCCGACTTCATCTCTCTGCACACTCGCTTCCCTCCAGTGCCCAGGAACGACGACTTTGCCTCCGGACAGGTCACAATGCGGGCTTCCAGCATCTGCAACAACATACAGAGGGGAGAAGGTATCTCGTGCCAGGTCAGCTGATTGACTGGTCTAGATAAATGCTGTGGATTCCAGGGGTGTGCCACCTTTACAATTCCAAGGGCTACTCCCAGCATCTGTGGGCAGGCAGGCAGCAGTGTGTGGCTACATGAAGTATACACGCGCCACTCAGCAGTGGTGAAGTATACACATGCACCACTCAGTAGCATGGAGGAGGGGCTTCAAATCTTCATTCTGTGTCTACTCAGATCTATACAATGACATTTTATTGTGATATCCCCCCCACCCACACACACGTCTCAAACTAACTATTGACAGAGTGTGGAAATTGCTGTCTTAAAACCTCCAGCTATGCAGTGGAGGGGGCTGGAATCCAGACACAGACCTAAAGAGCAGATTATTATATAATTACAAGTCTCCCTCAAATATACCACTGCATATTGTTTGGCTAGTTTTAAATCAACAGGTAATATAATCTCCATAGATTCAATCAGACACTTGCCATAACTGCCAGAACTGATTTAATGGCACATGATGATGATTGATGTAATCTGTACAGGTCAAAGTACAGTGGTCCCCCGCCCTTTCGCGGTTCATATACTGCGGTCCCACTATATCGTGGGACTGCAGTATATGAAAAAGGCCCCTTTGGGTAAGGGGGAAATGCTGGTTTCAGGCCTCCCTTACTTACCCCAGGACTGGCGCTGCCCCGAACGGGCCTGTGAGGGCCTTCCCGGGCCTTCTGGAAGCCCCAAAAGGGTCTGCCTGTGAACCAGAAGTCACTTACGGTTCGCAGGGAGGCCCTCTGGGGACCTCCAGAAGGCTTGAGAAGACCCTCGCAGGCCAGTTTGGGGCAGCACCAGGCTGGGGGTAAGTACAAGAGCTCCCAAGTAGGCACCCCAAGCCCAACCCGACCTGCATCCGCATATCGTGGATTTTCAATTACTGCGGGTCAGGTCAGGTCCCTCACCCCAGCAATAGGTGGGGGTTCACTGTATTCAGCTTTAGAGGGATGAATCGCGGTGCTCAAAGGGACACCTCCACCATGCAGGTTTTGAAAACCACAGTAGGACCCCCATATCCACTGATTCATTAACCACTGATTCAGTTATCCATGGTTCGCAGAGGAAAAAAATTAAATAAATAACCCAGCAGCCGCAGAGCAAGCGACTGTCACAAACAGCAGCCATAAAGCAAGCTACTGTCATAAAACAGCAGCCGTAAATCAAGCTATTGTCATAAAACAGCAGATTGGGGAGGGGTGTTCTCTCTTATCCACAGTTTTTGTTATCCATGGGAAGGCCTGAAACCAATCCTCAGAGGATACCGGGGTCCTACTGTGTTAAACAGTGGGTATGCGCAAACGTCTTGCACTTTGGCTCTTCAAACCCAGGAACTTACCTGCTTTTCCTTCTTCTCTGCCTCTCGTTGCCTCAGCACAAAGGCCTCCGCCAGGGGAACCGCTTGGGCGCATGTCTCAGGGTCGTGCTCCCTCACCCAGGTCTGGATCTCATCCGGCAGGAGGTTCAAGAACTGCTCGAGGACAAGGAGGTCCAAGATCTCCTCTTTGGTGTGTTTCTCGGGTTTCAGCCACCCTCGGCAGAGTTCGCGGAGGCGGCCGCAGACCTCCCGGGGCCCTTTGGCCTCGTGGTAGCGGAACTGCCGGAAGCGCTGGCGTTGGGTCTCCGTCCGGATGGCGTCCACCTTCAAAATGGCCGCCTTGACTTTGGCATATTCCCCCCGGTCTTGGAGGCTGAGGTTGCTGTAAGCCTCCTTGGCTTCTTTGCTCAAGACCGGCAGCAAACGGCCCAGCCACTCCCGGCGAGGCAGCTGGCACGTCCCGGCCAGCCGCTCGAAGGAGGCGAAGAAGGCTTTGTTGTCCCCCCACGGAGCCGCCTCTTCCGCCAGGTGCGGGAGCCCCCACTCCAGGTTGGTGGACTGCATGGCGATGAGGAACTCCTGCCACTGGGATTCCCATCGGTCCGACAAGTCTTCCTCGGGCTCCTGCTTCACCTGCCGCGGCGAAGCCCAGTGTAGGAACTCCCGGATGGCTCCCACCTGAAGGACACGCGGCGGTTTCCCGGTTCGTTCCGCACCGTCTCCCGCTTTGGGACCCGCTGGCTCACGCTCCTCCGTTTTGATACCGGCCACCGCCTGGGCCCGGAAACCACCCCCTCTTCTAGAACCTTCTTCGGCAGCCATTCCTCTTTCTCCTTCTCCCGGAAACAAAAAAACTTGCAAGAAGATCTTGGTCACGGCTGAGCCTGGGCTAGACCACTTCCCCCTCTCAAATTGTGGGATTGGATACGGCTTTACCTCAGCTCTGGCCTTTGCAATAGGATCAGCTGAAAAAGCTGTTTTCCATTGGTTTTTATTATTATTATTATGCAGGAGAGGAGCGCAAGGTTTTCAGACAAGCGTTTGGGGCCACACCACCATCCCTGGAGCAGGCAGAATAGCTTTTTCTCTGAGGGAAAGGAATACAGAGAGAGTATGTGTAGTGGGAATGCAGCATTTATTATTTTAGAGGCTTCTTGGCCCAAAGCACACATAACAAAAAGGCATGTTTGTTTGTTTAGGGCAGGCCTGCCCAACAGGTAGACCGTGGGCTACTGATAGCCCAAGAAGGGTTCAAAAGTAGCCCGCTGGCCATCAATAAAAAAAGTGAGGGGACAAGTTCTCCACCTCTACCTCCCCCATCCCAAGGACCACCACTGCCCCAGCGAAGTTCTGGGTCTACCAGCCCACTCTCTCGGCTGAGCGGGGCAGCTCAAGGGCCATGGCGCATTGAAATATGTTCCCTTCAGAACAGATTAATTGGTTTTCAATGCAATCCTATGGGAAACCGTGGCTCTACTTACAAAAGTTTATACTGATGAGCATGTGCTCGGAATGGATAAAATTCGTAAGTAGAGGTTTTAGTGTAGTAGCCCTCAGGCACTTTGGGCCAGAAAAAGTAGACCTTGGCCTGTTCAAAGTTGAACAGCCCTGGTTTAGGGAATAAAAGGCTCTGTGGGTCATACATATGAAACAGTCTGAGGCAGCTCATGAGAAGACGGTTATGTCAAAGCAGGAGAGGAAGGAGACCAACACCCAAAGGATGGCCCTGCCATTAGGCGGAGGGAGGTAGCTGCCTCAAAAGGCAGAAGCTGGGGAAGAATTTATTTATTTACTGCCCATCTGACAGCAGGGCCACTCTGGGTGGTTCGCAATACATATTCTACAACAGCAATCAAAGCGAAACAGTGACATTAAAATACAATTTAAAACACTCTAGTTATCATAAAACTGTGAGGCATGTGAGAGAGAGGTGCACAGTTCAGCTGCCCCCAAACCCTGCCTGCTCTCTTACCTCCGCAACATGCTACCCGCTGCAAATTCTGAAGAAAGATCTGACAGTCCAGTCAACTTTGGTACATTGCATGGGAGTGGCGGCCATCTTGCTCTTCCCCTCAGATAGCAAAAAATCTTAGACTTAGGGCCACTAAGATAATGTTTATGATGAAGGTGGAAGGAGGTGTTGCACATATGGCTCTCAGGGAACCACAAGACTTTCTGTGGGTCAATCAAGGCCTAGCACGATGGCCCAGAAAACGGCCTGTAAGTGGAATTGAGAGCTGACCCAAGAACTTTTGCTGACTAAGTTAAAGGAAGTGACGACATCTCCATTCCATACATGAAACCAGACAGACTGACATTTGACCCTTACTTGAACAGCAGTAATGGAACAGGATCCTATACCACAATGGCACCCAGAAAGTTAGTTTACAGGACCCAGGACAGCATCGTGGGTGACACACACAGCTGTGTCCTCCCAAAATAAGGAAATTGCTGGAATTGTTTGAACATAAGAACATAAGAAGAGCCCTGCTGGATCAGGCAATCGGCCCATCTCGTCCAGCTTCCTGTATCTCACAGTGGCCCCACCAGGTGCCTTTCTGGGAGTGCATGAGACTAGATATCTGTCTCCTGATCCGAGAAGAAGGGAAAGGTAAATTACTACTCTGCTTAGAAAACCCTGAAAAGGGCCTCCAAAAGTGAGACTTGGATTGATGGCACCCACTTATGAGCTGGCTAGACAGCTCAGTGGTTAGGCACCTGGCGGTGGGGTCAGAGGTTGGGAGTTTGATTCCCCAGATTGCTTCCTGGGGGAAGAGCCAGCAGATGTAGCCTTGGACCCAGGGCAACCCCACCCCCACCCCAAGAAGAAGAGAATGTTAAACCACCTCTGAGTATTCCCTACCCAGAAAACCTTGTAAAGGGTTGCCATACATCAGAATTGACTTGATCGCACATGTTGATGATGATTACAGATGCACAATTATAACTAACAATACCACATCAGATTTGCTTTGATAAATGGATTCCCGTATGGAGCCAAGGGTGGCTTCATCGGCCCTTTCCATCTCTATTATTCTCTTATCTATAACATTGGGGGCCAAACGTTGGCCCTCCAGAAGGTTTGAACCACAACTCCCACAGTCCTCAATAAAGGCTTGGAATTCTGGGAGTTGTAGTCCAAAACATCTAAAACAGGCATGTCCAAGCTTCAGCCCTCCTGATGTTTTGAACCACAACTCCCAGAATTCCAAGCCTTTATTTCCAATGGCAAAGAACTGTGGGAGCTGTGGTCCAAAACATCTGGAGGGCCGAAGTTTGGACATGCCTGATCTAAAAGGCTAAGTTTGGCCACTACTGATCTATAAGCTCCAGGAGGAATATATAAATATATAAGCCCTTATTTACTGGTAGCGGCCCTTCTCCATCTGTAACAACTAGGCAACCAACAGACTTCCAACAGAGGCAGCCTCCCCAAGTAGTACACAACCACACTAGAAAATGCTTTCTCTGTTCAGGTTCTGTGTACACGACGATTGTATGAGAAACCATAAACAAACACAAGAGACAGTAGCTGTGAAAGCGAAAGACACCGCAATATTTTTGGCACTACTGTAGTTGTCTGCTAGGAAGCTGTAACCACGTGCCAGCTCTGGAGGTGACAAAGGAAAGCATTTACATCCCTCGACTGAGCAATGCCACGCTTTCAAACCGCACCTTTCACAGCAACTTCAAACTGGAGTAACCAGCACCCCCTACACAAAAAAAACAACACATCAACCAACTTTAAGACTTTACTTTACAGGCTTAACGCGGTCTGGAAAGGCATCGGCCGTTTGTGGACTGTAAGGAAAATAAATAAATAAATAAACGCAACTCATCCCATTTGGGAAATCTGTGAGTGAAGAGGGCGCAGAGCCTGTCGGATAAGTTTTGCTTCATCACGTGTCTGAAATGGGCAGCAACCCCACCATACAAATCAATTTAATGGCAGGAAAGTGCCTCCCTGTTAATCGGTGGCGGGATCTCAACTGCCCTTAAGAGGCAGAGCCACAGAGGCTGTGTCGAGAGTTGGCAACCTCCAACGCCTTAGGACGCCCCCCCCCCGCGCGGCTTTTGGTCGTGCAAGATTCTCCTCGCAAATTATTTACTTTGCAGGCTAAATCTGCTCGTGCAAATATTATTTTTCAAAACATTATTCCCAAATCTGCATCGTTTCTAACTGCACCTTTGCTGTTTTCCTTGGGGAGCAGAAGCGCTCCCCCAGTTGTTGTTGGTAGTGGTGGTTTTTGTTTTTTGCAAAGCATACTCACCTGCGGGAACCCCTTTTTTTTGCTTGCATGCACACCTCCTCTTCCTCGCCCTTGCAAACACCACTCCTGGGAAAATCGGAAGGCAATTTTCTTTTTCCCCTCCCCGGGGTAGGGGAAAAAAAAGAACAGGAAGGTGCATCTCGTATTTAAATCCCCCCTCTCTCAAGCGTCCCGGGCCTCTCTAGCAAGGAGCCCTCTCTCTACGGTTAACCCTTCGAGTTGTGCCTTGGCCAAAGCAAGAAAGGGAGAAATCAATGAAGGTACGGAATGTGCTTCGGAGTCGCTTGCTTGACGCATAATTAATCGATAAGTTCCAGGGAGTTCTATCGTTGTCATGCAGGGCATGAGTCAAGTGGATAGAGGAACACTCTTCTCCCTCTCACAAAATACCAAAACTAGGGGACATACACTCAAACTGGGTTGGGAGAGTGAGAACAGACGAAAAATATTTTTTTACCCAGTGTGTTGTTAGCCTGTGGAGCTCCCTGCCACAAGATGTGGTGATGGCATCTCGCCTGGATGCCTTCAAAAGGGGATTGGACAGATTCCTGGAGGAGAAGACCATCACAGGTTACAAACCATGATGGAGATGTGTCATCTCCAGGCTTAAAACCAGGGTACTTCAAGGGCCAGATGCAGGGGAGTGGTATCAGGAGACAGAGATCTTGTCTCATGCACTCCCAGAGGCATCTGGTGGGGCCACTTGTGAGATACAGGAAGCTGTACTCGATGGTCCTTTGGCCTGATCCAGCATGGCTCTTCTTATTTCCTTATGTTCTTATGAGTCTTGCAAACTCAACCCCCTGGGTTCCTTTATAGAGTCTATCCATTTCACATTTTGGTCTTCCTTTTTTCCTTTTCCACCTGAGGTTTTAGGGCCAGCTGTGAGGAAGCAAATAAAAAGCGGGTCTTTGAAATCAGGAACGGATCCTTGTGATTTCCTGTTTTTTACACGAGCCCTTCGCCATTTCACCGCCATAATGATCACATCCATGAGAATACTGTGTGTGTATACAGTGAGTAGATCATTGTAGCACGCGCGGGGTGTGCATGTTACAATCTAGAAAGCTCTGCGAAGACGGCATCAGAAAAGTAAGGAAAATGAATGGAAAAGCAATTGAGGGACCAGGACACCCCTCTTCCCCAGTTTTGGGGGTCAGATCGGGTAGAGAGAACCGTATCAAGTTGTTTCAGTTATGCATGTCCCGACTGTTTTCCCCTTATGACCCCTGGGTGATGCAGACTTCAACTCCCCTACACCCCTGTCAACCTAGGTATATGTCAGAGTATATGGGATTTGTAGTCCAAAAGGTCTACAAAGGCTTTTGCTATGCTGGTTTCCTTTGTTGCTTGCTACCTCGTGGCGCAGTGGTAAAATGCCTGTACTGCAGGTAAAACTGTGCTCACGACCTTAGGTTCAATCCCAGGTAGGTTCACTCAGCCTTCCAGCCTTCCGAGGTTGGTAAAATTGAGTACCCAGCTTGCTGGGGTGGGGTTGGGGCAATGTATAGCCTGCATACCCCTACGCCCCTGTCAACCTAGGTAAGGGTCAGAGTATATGGGATTTGGAGTCCAAAAGGTCTACAGAGCCTTTTTGCTATGTACTGGTTCCCTTTGTTGCTATTTATTTTGTAAGGAACGGAACCAAACGGGTTAAGCTGACGGAGCAGTGATTCCTAGATAGGTCGCGATTCTGTTTATTTATTTATTTATTTATTTTTGAATTAGCCCAGGGTACTTCCTTTTTCCTGCGAACCCTCTCCGTAATTGGAGCAAAATAAATAAATAAAAATTTAAAAAAGAAGGCTGCCATACTCTGAATTTGGAGGATTGAGACATTCGGGTTGGGTTCCCCCCCCCTTCCTTGGAAATGCCGCAAGTGTAGCGGCAGAAAGCAGGCGCTGGCTGGAGGTAAATTAATCTGAATTATCGGGATTTAAGAGGGAGGAAAGGGGCAACCAAGGGGCGCCATCTTCAACCGCATTAAGGGGCCACACCATTTTCTCCCCTGGTTATGCAGTTGTGATTGTAAATAGTGGGGTCGAGGTGTTTCCCATGCAAAGGTTCCCCCCCCCAAAAAAAAACTCTTACTCCAGATCAGTGTCCCCGTTAGAAACATGCAGATTGTATTTTTTTTCTGTGCAGACCTCTGGGATTCGTAGTCCGCTCAGTGATTCCCAATTTTGCATCCCCAGGCGTTCTCGGACTACAATTCCCAGAAGCCTTCGTTACCAGCTGTGCTGCTAACGTTTCAAGAAGTTCAGGCACTTAAGACAGGTAAGGAGGTTGATTCTGTGTACATAGATTTGCAGAGGAACAATGGGATTAAGGTCTTTTTCTCAATTCTTATGTTTATTTTATAACATTTTTTTGCTATGAAGGAGGCATGTTCTTGTTGCAGACCTAAATGCACAGATTTGAAAATCGCAAGACCAAGCATCTTTGATGATATCTTCTAGAATAGAAAAATTGCCCCAAATAACCAGAAACCTCTGGGAGAGCCTGACATTGTGAATGGATTAGTATAATACAGCCTTATGCTACAAAATTAAAAACTAATGTTATGATGAATAACCTTTATCTTAATTAGAACATGATATTTAGATAGATTTTTCCTCAGAAAGCATTTAAATTTTTAAAAACCCATTTTAAATAAAAACATTCTGATTAAAAATCCAATTTAAATAAAAATCCAATTTTTTGATATTTTTTTAATATCCTTTATTTTTATCCACTCTGCTAACAATATCACTCTCCCTAAAAGTTGAGGTGAGAAACAATTTCACTCTCCTGGGGACCTGGGGAGACCAAATGAAACCAGATTTTTGATGAAAAAGAGAAAGGCGTTTATTTACTAAGCACTGGTAACAATTCCTTCTTCAGCGGAATCATTTCTCAAAGGCTGAAGCACATGACATTGAAATCATACGTGTTAAATAGCATTGGTAACTCCACCCCTATCGCGTCACATTGATCACAAGTCTAAGCCATAGCCACTCAGGAATGGGGACTGACATTAGACCTACCATTAGGTAGAACTGTGCAATAATTTCACTCTCCCTAATGGTAGGGTTGGCTAACAATGGGCCTTTTTACACGACCCCTAAGATCCGCTGGTCCCTTAAATTCGGACCAGAGATCTTGAGGGTTTGTCGCTCTCCCTGCGTTCCCACCCCCTCCGCACTTCCTTGTTCTGTCTGCATGAGGGGGGGAGAAAAAAGGGAGAAAAAAATGCACTCTTACCTCTGGAGTGCCCGGCTGGATTCCTTCTCTTCCTGATTCTGCCACTTCCTGGTTCCTCTCTAAAGGGACGGGAGGCAAAAAAACAACAACAAACAGAAGCGAGAGAGAGCCGACACTCACTCCCTTAAAACCGCATCAAAAATTGTCACTCTCCCAGAGCAGGTACATGAAAAGTGTGCTGGGTCGCGCTTAGGTGGGCAGGGTCGCACTTAATTTTCTGTTAGCTCTGGAGCTGGTGGGGAAACATTTTTAAGCTCCGGAGCTGGGAGCCATTTGCAGCGGAGTTTAGGGGTTGTGTATAAATGCCCAATATCATCCCCCCCCTTAATGGTAGGGATGGGCCACAGTGTTGGCTGTAGCCTGTCCTCAGTTCCTCAGCTTTCGAGAAGGGTAGAAATTACAGCAGAATTAGTAAAATTAAAAATAAATTCAAAAAATAATAACAAAAAATTGTTTTAGCTCTTCGGCGACCAAGGGAGTGTGGCCAGAGGCAAGAAATGGAAAAACTGGATCCAGCAGGAACTGAAATCAAAGGAGAATTGGATGCAGGAGGAAGAGACCTTTGTGTTGTCCAAGCTGGGGCTCTCAAGGAGCTTCTAACCGGCACAATTGCTCGGGAAATAAAGAAAGAACCAGACGAGGGGCTACAAGAATGTTGGGAGGCTCAGTGGCAAGAGTACCTGAAGAGGATGCAGCCTCCTCAGTTCCGGCGGAGGAACCCACCAAGGTGGAGGGACTGGTCTCCGGAAGATTCTCTGCACCTCGAGGCCTCCGTCGAGGCTGTTGGCGATGCCATCTGGAGGTCCGCTGGAGCATGTACGCCTCAAAGCCCGCCAGGGCTCCCTGTTCAAGCCCCTAAGGCACAAGAAGAGCTGGAGACCTCCACTGAAGTGGAGAAAGAGACCCTAGAGGAGGGTCTTGCCCTGGAAGGACATCGCCAGCGTTTCCGGCATTTCTGCTACCGGGAAGCCGAGGGCCCCCGAGAAGTCTTGAGCCAACTTCAGGCCCTCTGCCGTCGATGGCTGATGCCCGAGAGGCACTCCAAGGAGCAGATCCTGGAGCTGGTGACCTTGGAGCAGTTCTTGGCCGTCCTGCCCCTCAAAATGCAGGACTGGGTCAGGGGACATGGCCCGGAGACCTGTGCCTTGGCGGTCACCCTGGCAGAGGGTTTCCTGAGGAGGCCGCAAGGCACCCAGAGCCTAGGAAGAAAGGTGAGGACAACCTAGGGGAGCAGATTTCCGCTCTTTCTCCTCAAAGGAAAGAAAGCAGCGGGCTTTCTGGAATTGCCACACCAATGAAATGCTCGGAGACTCCGTGTATATTTCTACTGTGTGTATAATTGTCTGGAAGTTGAGTCGTGGCAACTGGACATCTCTCTGCCACTTATCGGGCAGTGATTTCAACAATGCCCAGACAAATCAAAAATACTTCACACCTCCACCGCCAAGGCCATAGCTAGTGACCCATACTTTATGGATTCCATCACCTTAGGCCCTTGTTCACTTAAAGGCCTATTGAGATTATTGTTCACCTAACGAGCCTATTCAGACCATGGTTCATCTTATGAGCCTATTTCAGACCAGGGTGACATGAGGTCAAAGTGAGCTATAAAATGGAGGACTCGCCACAAGCTTGCCTCAGACTGATGAAGCTGCTTGGATGAACAGCGAAACGTTTCAGTCTCTCAAGAAAAGTCCAGTGGCCATGACTCGACTTTCAGATAAACTCACCTGGACTGAGGATCTTCACAGACATGTGTATAATTGTGTGTTGTTATGTGCCATCAACTCTCTTCTGTCCTCCACTGCTCTGCTTGGATCTTCCCCATGGTTTCCTTTAGGAGTTGGTCCATCTCGTATTGGGTCTTCCTCTTCCCCTGCTGCCTTCCACCATTTCCCCAGCCTTACGGTCTTTTCCGGAGAACCTTGCTTTCTCAGGAGGTACTCCAGAGTGGACAACCTTGGTTTCTCCATTTTTGCTTCTATTTATATTATTATTTCTTTCTTTATTTTGGACAACCTTCCGGAGGAACTCTGGTTTAACCAACAGCAATTGTGAACTAAAAAAACATAATAAAACTAGAAATCATTGGTGTGATGGCGGGACAAGGAAAAAAAATTAACTGTCGCCAAATGCCTCACAAAAAAGCCAGGTCTTTAAGGCTTTTTAAAAGGCTGGCAGGGACTGAGAAGGCTCAATTACGTGTCACCGTTTTCTGAGTCTCCTGGGGTCGAAGTGAGTCCCGCGACATTCTGGTAAATTGAGCTTTGAGAGATTCTCTTTCAGGCTGTGGAGGGCTTTATAAATTAAAACCAGGACCTTGAATCATATTCTGCATTGATGTGGTCAAGCCAAAATTTTATACCCGCTGAAGTGATTTTCCCAGGCTCGATTTAATCTAGGACCCACTTCTTCATCTTTCTGGCAGCCTGAGGGTATCCGCAAAAGGTCTCTTTCAGCACTGCATTTCAAACAAAACGATTTCCCCCTCCCTATCAGCTTTCTCTGCTGTCCAGCTTTCGCATCCGTACGTGGTGATCAGAAATACAAGAGTATGGATTATTTTGGGCTGGGTCTCCTGGGGCACATCCTTTCACTTGAGTATCTTTTCTGATTCCTTTATTGTTAGCTACCCTTCTGAGTGCCAGTCTTCTAATTTCTGTACATACATAAATATTGAAAAACACACACACACACACTCTCTCTCTCTCTCTCTCTCTCTCTCTCTCTCTCTCTCTCTCTATATGTAAAGAGTTGGCTTGTTTTCATTTTCATAATACAGTGGATCCTTGTATAACAGTTTGTATAACATAAAATCTGTACAACACAAACAATTCTGGAGATAGGGGAAGTTTGCTTAACAGAATCACCTATGGGGTGAATCTGTATATAACATAAAATGGTCACAATTAGGGATCACTCCATTTTCAATGCATTCCTATGGGAAATGTGTATAAAGGAAACTTTGCTTATCAGAATTTCATTTGGAATGAATCGATTCCTTTATAAAAGTTACCACTGTACAGTACTGTATATTGGAAGGATCAGGGTTGACCCCAAATATTTAGCTGTCTGAGGCACAGGACAGGCCATCCCTTTTTAAAAATTATTATTCTACGTAGTCAACCCCTAACCCTCACTATAGCTGGCAAAGCTGGTCCCTCCCCCCGTATCTGAGGGTTGGGGTGGACTCTTACCCTGCACTTCCATAAAGTCACCATTCTATTTTTTTTCCTTTCAGTCCGCAGGGTCTTTGGGAAAAGGGGCCGCCGGCTCCCCTAGGCTGGACCATCCCTCATCGGACAGCATGGAGCTGCTGCTTCCTGTTGAAATCAAGCTGGAGGACAACGGGCAGACCGACTCACGGGGTGAGGTTTTGTTTATTACCATTGCAGTTTGTTTCCTCTGAGGGACTCATTCCCAAAACTCTGTGGCGTTAATGATCAAGCGATTCAATGTGCTGTGTTGTCCATTCCGTGAGAGAACTGTTTTGTTTTTGATTTTTGGTTTACGTGATAAGATTCAGGAAGTTGTGGCCCTCTAGAGATGGTTGGATTATAGTTCCGATCATCCTTGACGTTGGCCAAAATGGCTGGGGCTGATGGGAGTCAGAGTACAGCATAACCTGGAGGATCACAAGTTTACTTCCCTGGGCTGAGGGCACAAATCTTACTCTTGGTCTGAATCCTGATAGCAGGTAGCTGAGGGTAAGGTCCTACCTCACTACGGAGGTGTATCTTTTGTGCTGGGAAAATCCCAAATTAAGTTCCAACCTAGAGAGCTGCTCTTGCTCAGGGAGGACCGTACAGTTGCCCGAATTGGCTATTGGCCTGAATTGACATTCGACAGCTTCCCGTTTTCCTTTTAGTGTGCTGTGAAGAGTGAAGAATGGCTAGCCTGAACCCTTTTTACTGTAGAAATATGTTACCTAGTAGCATCGGCAGAGGTTCATCCACTCCAGATCTTAGTCTGAACTTTACAGAAGCTTGCCAGAGGGCTGAACCCCACTGCTAGGGACCCCCCCCATTCAACAGAGGATGCTGTTCCTGCACCCGTTTCCCCCATGCTCCTGGTGTCCCTTCTATGAAA
This sequence comes from Phrynocephalus forsythii, assembly GCA_029282475.1. Lineage (NCBI taxonomy): Eukaryota > Metazoa > Chordata > Lepidosauria > Squamata > Agamidae > Phrynocephalus > Phrynocephalus forsythii. Next base: position 3,064,732 of record JAPFRF010000024.1, read on the forward strand.
CCAAGAGCACTGGTGTAATCTCCTTATCCATCACCCACCTTCTTGAAAGAAAGCTTGAGTCAGTATTCAGCCATTTTGTGGAAAGGGGCCATTTTGTGGAAAGGGCCTCCAGATGGAGGAACCATCAGGCAAGGAACAGTAAAATGATGGACAAGGGTCTCTTAATACCAGTATGGCTTGAATAACTGTTTAGAAGTCAAATTCCTTGTGATTTTTTTTTTGGGGGGGGAAATGATCCCCTTAACAAACTTTGGCCCTCCAGATGTTTTGGACAGCAACTCCCATAGTCCTTTGCCACTGGCAATCTAAGCTTAGAATTCTGGGAGTTGTGGTCCAAAACATCAGGAGGGCCAAAGTTTGGACATGCCTGCCTTAACATGTCGTAACCACCATAACATACGGTATATACCAGCGCTTGTGAATCTATGGCACGGGTGCCAAAGGTGGCACGCGGAGCCCTTTATGGGGGCACGCAGCATCACCCCCTCCCAGCCACGGCATTTCCCCCTCCGTTCAGAGCACGCCACTGCTCCGTGCAGAGAGCCAGGCGAGGGGGAGGCAGCAGCTTGTGGGCTCCTTCGTAGCCCCAGTTTACTCTCCAGCCATGTTGCTCTGGGCATCCCAAAAGCAGTGTGGCTGGAGAGTAATCTGGGCCTACGAAGGATCCCACAAGCCGCTGTCTCCCCTTCGCCCAGTTCTCTTCATGGAACCATTTCAGCACTGCCAAAATAAAACCCTGGTCGCACCCTTCCGGAAAGCGAGGGTCGAAGAATAGGAATAGGAATAGGAATAGGAATAGGAATGCAATTTATTGTCATTGTATAAATACAACGAGATTAAAAGTGCCATCCAGTCAGTCATTCACACAACCCAGCATAAAAATCCAAGACGTAAAATCTACAATTTAAAAACAAACCATCCATACACATACTCCAACATTCACATGCCAAAACATCACTTACACTCATTTAAAACTGACATAAAATCCAAACATACCCACATCCCTACACTCTTTCACCTAGCAACATTCCTACACAATCCATAAAAACTACAATTTAAAAAACAACAACAGCCATACACCTATACGATATATATGTAACACATTCAAGACCAATATTACCCGTCAACTTAATTTTTAACAGAGTTTAGCATGGATAATGCTATTGGGTAAAAACTATTTTTGAATCTTTCCGTCCTTGTTCTAAAAGATCTATACCTTCTGCCTGATGGTAGTGGTACAAACAGAGAGTGACCAGGATGAGAAATATCTCCTACAATATTCTGAGCTTTCTTAAGACAGCGGGAGCTGTGTAATTCCTCCAATGTGAGGAGTGGGCATCCGATGATCTTCTGTGCCATATTGATAACCCGCTGGAGTGATTTCCTCTGAGCCACCGTGCAACTGGCATACCACACACATATGCAGTATGTCAGTACACTTTCTATTACACAATGATAAAAAGACACCAATAGTCTCTGAGTGATGTTATTCTTTCTGAGCACTCTCAGAAAGTACAGTCTCTGTTGGGCCTTTTTCAGCAGCTCAGAGGTGTTTACACTCCAGGTTAAATTCTCCTCAATATGGACTCCCAACAAACGGAAGTCGGTCACCCTTTCTACACAGTCCCCACTGATGAATAGTGGTTGAAGATCTGTTTTCTTCTTCCTGTAATCTATTATGAGCTCCTTAGTTTTTAATGTGTTCAGAAGCAAGTTATTCTCTCTGCACCACTCAATCAACCGCTCCACCTCATCCCTATAAGCAGACTCATCTCCTGCTGAGATAAGCCCCACTACTGTGGTGTCATCCATAAACTTAACTATAATGTTGTTATGATAGGCGGGAATGCAATCGTAAGTATAAAGAGTAAAGAGCAGTGGACTCAGCACACAGCCCTGTGGAGAGCCAGTACTAAGACTCAGATCTGTAGATGTACATTGACCTACTCTAACCCTCTGACTACGTCCGGACAAAAAACTATTTATCCACATACATATAGAATGTGGAAATCCCAAATCCCCTAATTTAACCACCAGTCTGTGAGGGAGGATGGTATTAAATGCTGAGCTGAAGTCCACGAAAAGCAGTCTTGCATAGCTTCCCGCTGTTCCAGATGTGACAATGCAGCATGAAGGACTGTAGCTACAGCATCCTCTGCAGATTTATTTGCTCGATATGCAAACTGGTGGGGATCAAAACTCTGGGGGAGAAGTGATGTGATGTAATTCCGGACCAGTTTTTCAAAACATTTCATCACCACTGGAGTAAGTGCAACTGGTCGATAATCATTAAGACTGGAGATATAAGATTTTTATGGTACAGGAACTATGGTGGAGGACTTCAAACAGGATGGAACCCTAGATTGAGCCAGAGACTGATTAAAGATCTTGGTAAAGACTCCAGCTAGTTGATCTGCACAGTCTTTCAACACACATCCAGGGATTCCATCGGGTCCAGCAGCCTTCCTCGGGTTGATCGTCCGCAGCATACGCCTCACCTCATACTCCTCTACTTTAAGGATAAAGCTGCTGTGGACTGGGGACTGTAGTGCAGCTTCCTTTGGTGCTTCCACCTCAAAACGACCAAAAAAGATGTTTAACTCTTCTGCCAATGCTGCATCGCCCGCTACAACTCCGTTGTTCATCTTGTAGTTCGTAAGTTGCTGGACTCCTTGCCACACTTTCCTGTTGTTATTACTGTCCAGATGCCGCTCAATCCTGTTCTTGTAGTCCAGTTTGGCCTCTCTAATTCCTCTCTTCAGGTTCGCTCGGGCCATACTGTAAGAAGCCCTATCTCCAGACCTGAAGGCGATATCCCTTTCTTTCAATAGTCTCTGGACTTTCTGAGTCATCCAGGGCTTCCGATTTGGGTAGATCCGGGTACGTTTGTTCACCATAACAGTGTCTATGCAGTTCCTAATATAACACAGAGCAGGTTTTTTTAATTTCCAACAAACACAGCGAGGGTGCTGTGGCCACGGGAAATTCAAAAGCTTGCACTTCGATCCTTGCTTTCTTGAAGGATAGCACCTGAAGCATTTGTAACCCGGGGTACCACTGTATTCAGGTTAAATTGCCGTTTTGGCACTTTGTGAAAAAATAAGTGGGTTTTGAATCGTAGTTTGGGCACTCAGCTTCTAAAAGGTTCGCTATCACTGGTATATATAAGATCAGAAGATATATACCAAAGGCTATCCCAGATTATGTTCTGTGTCTTTTCCTCCAAACATAATTTGCATAGCAGCTATTAGTGAAGCTAACGATGTAGCAAAGAGTAAAAGGACCATGCAAGTAAAGAAAAAGCCAAAAAGCAAAGTGCCCTGCTTATATACCACCCCATAGTGCTTAAATCATTCTCTGGGCAATTTACAGTTTAAATATCCGAGCTACATTCCCCCCTCCCCGTGCAATGAGCTAGGTATTCATTTTACTGACCTCGGAAGGATGGATGGCTGAGTAAACCTTGAGCTGGCTACCTAGGATTGAACCCCCAGGTTGTGAGCATAGTTTTGGATGCTATACAGTCATTTAACCACTATGCCACAAGTCTCCTAATTTATGACTATATTGAAACTGGAATTGCAGCCCTTGGAGAACACTCAGATCAGGTGCCATTTAACGATTCTGTGCATCTTGTTTTCAGAGGAAAATGCCATTTTCTTCCCTATTTGCTCCTCCACCTCAGGGCGCAACTTCTATCGCGGGTCAGGCAGGACCATTGCCATTCACCATCCACCTGAGATGGTGCCCTTTTCCTCCAGAGCAGGGCATAATCACTTGAGGTCCCATTTCCCCCTAATCATAGATTGCGATTCATGATGGCAATTTTAGTGTTTTGTATTTAAATGTTCTTGTTGTTTTAATTGACATTTTAATGCTTTGTTTTAATTGTTCACTTCTATTGTAAGCCACCCAGAGACCTTTGAGTAGTAGGCGGCATATAAATTGTATAAATAAAAATAATAATAAAATAAATAATAAAATGTAATAATTCTCCATTCCAGAAATAATTGACCCCAAACGGGCAAAGGAAGAGAAACGAACCATTCCAAAGCCTGAGAAAATGGCCGTCCCTGGAATATCATCGAGGAGGGACCAGCCGGGATCCCCACAGGGACCTGTGTTATACGAGAGGTTTCCAAGTCACAAAAGAAGCGCTACGGGGCCTTCAGAACAGGCTGAGGAAACAAAACAGAAAGGCTTCCTTCGTGAGATCTGTGCTGAGGGTTTGAAGAGAAGTACGTTGCAAGAGAGGGTTCTGAAACAAATCAGGAAGAAGACCGCCACGGAAGTGGGAAGGAGCTGGCATCTCAACGCCCATCATCCCCAGATTCGGAGAGCGCCCAAACTGCACGAGTGTGGGTACTGCAGGAAACGCTGCTCCAACAGCGCCCACCTTGTGATACACGAGAGGATCCACACGGGGGAGAAACCCCACACGTGTTCCGAGTGTGGGAAAAGCTTCACCCAGAAAGGGAATCTCACCAGCCACAAGAGGATCCACAGGGGAGAGAGACCCCACCGGTGCCGAGACTGTGGGAAGAGCTTCAGCCGGAGGCCGCAGCTTATGAGACACGAGAGGATCCACTCGGGGGAAAAGCCCTACCACTGCCCCGACTGCGGGAAAAGCTTCTGTAGGAAGGACTCCCTTATTAAACACAGGGGAACCCACACGAGAGAGAAACCATCGGACGCCTGCGACTCAGAGGAAAGCTTCACGCCCAGCTTTTAGCTTTTTTACAAAACACACACCATGCTCACCCAGGAGAGAATTTGCACATGTTTTCCAAATGGAAACTTCAATTGTACTTCGGATGCACTCATTTTTGAAGTGGCCGGCATGGGCTTCAGATATCCCCCAGAACAACAGGGCTGGTGACCTGAGATCCTAAGATCTTGTTCAACGACAATGCCCATCATCCTCAACCAGTGGTTGCACACACAGGCTGAGGTGGTGGGTTTTGTGGTCCCAGCATCCCCGAGGGGGCACAGTTTGGGAACGACAAATGACAGGCACGCCCAGTCGGCCCAGACTACCTCATAAGGTTGTTGTGAGAATAAAAGGGTCAGGGGCAAAAACCAGATGTTGTACCTTAGGCCTTCACTGTAAAGGAAAAGTCAGAAATGCATTTAGACTGTGGTACTGCAGGGGGATCTGTTCCGAGGCTGTCTGAGGATGCTGAAAAATGCAGATGTATTGAACTATACATTACATCAGTGGTTCTCAACCTGTGGGTCCCCAGATGTTCCTGGACTGCAACTCCTAGAAATCCTGGCCAGCTCAGCTAGTGATGAAGACTTCTGGGGGTTGCAGTCCAGGAACATCTGGGAACCCACAGGTGGAGAACCACTGCATTACATGGTCTCCAGCTCCCTTTAGTGGCCAGTTCCGGTAAATAAATGCTGAAAATGCATATCAACATGTATTTCTGAAGGTTTTTAAAAAATTTTAGTAATTTCAGGCAGCGGATAAGTGAATCAGCAGATACCAATCCCACCGATAAGAAGTCTTAATGTGTAAGAATGCTTCCTGCATTTATGGGACAAAGAAAGTTAAAATCTGCATATTTAAGCTACGCTGGGGGAATCCTTTGTCCTCCAGATGTTATCGGCTCATATAACTGACATAACATACATTGTGGGTCCTGATGGCAATTTTAGTGTTTTGTTTTTAAAGGTTTTTTCATTGTTTTTTAATTGTTCACTGATATTTCAATGATTTTATTGATTTCACTGTTCATTTTAATTGTAAGCCGCCCAGAGACCTTAAACAAACAAACAAACAAACAAACAAACAAATCTGTAGGCATTACTCACAGTCACGGGCTGATGGAATTTGAAAGCCAAAAGCATCAAAAGTGTCATAGGTTCTCTCCAACAACTCGCAGAAATCCTGGCCAGTGCAGCTTGTGGTGAAGGCTTCTGGGAGTTGTAGTCCAAGGGCTTATTGGGACCCAAGGTTGACACTTTCTTTTGGGAAAAGGCAGGACGGTGCTTCTAGAGAAGAGCCACCACAATGGGGAGAAAAGAGTATAAGAACCTAAGAAGAGCCACACTGGATCAGGCCAAAGGCCCATCTAGCCCAGCTTCCTGTATCTCACAGTGGCCCCACCAGATGCCTCTGGGAACGCACAAGACAAGATCTCTGTCTCCTGATACCACTCCCCTGCATCTGGCCCTTGAAGTACCCTGGTTTTAAGCCTGGAGATTACTCATCCCCATCATGGTTTGTAACCTGTGATGGACTTTTCCTTCAGGAATCTGTCCAATCCCCTTTTGAAGGCATCCAGGCCAGATGCCATCACCGCATCCTGTGGAAGGGAGTTCCACAGATGAACAACACACTGGCTAAAAAAAATTCTTTTGTCTCCCAACCCTCCATTTGAGTTGATGTCCCCTAGTTCTGGTATTTTGTGAGAGGGAGAAGAGCGTCCCTCTATCCACTTGACTCATGCCCTGCATTATTTTGTACATCTCAATCATATCCCCCCCCAGGCACCTTTTTTCCAGATTAAAGAGCACCAAATGTTTTAACCTTTCCTCATAAGGGAGGTACCCCAGCCCAGTAATCATTTTAGTCACTCTCTTCTGCACCTTTTCCAGTTCCACTATGTCTTTCTTGAGATGCGGTGACCAGAATTGTACACAATACTCCAGGTGTGGCCTTCCTATCATTTTTTACAATGGCATTATAATGTTGGCTGTTTTATTTTCAATCCCTTTTTTGATAATCCCTAGCATGGAATTGGCCTTCTTCGCCGCTGCCATACATTGGGTAGACACCTTCATTGAGCTGCCCACCAACCTGGAAACCAAGCTGATGTGAGGAACAGATGGGGAAGATGGATAGATTTAGCTTGGAGAAGAGACAACTGAGGCCTTTGAAAGGGGTATCACACGGAAGGGGAGGCAAATTTGTTTTCTATAGCTTCAGGTGGGATTAAAATGACAAGAAAGGAGATTTCACCTAAACATTCTTGCCAGTAAGAGCTGTTTGAGGCAGGAATGGGTGGCCTCAGAGCTTGGGTGACTCCCCGTCACTGGAGATTTTCAAATGGAGTTAGTGTTGGCGAACCTTCAGCACTCCAGATGTTTTGGACCACAGCTCCCAGAATTCCAAGCCTGTGTTGCCAATGACTAAACAAAGATTTAGCAGTAAATTCCCTGTTTCGATCGGAGTGTGTATGTGGGAGCTTCCAGTGCTACAATTCCATGAGAACATTGTTTTCTGGACAAATGATATGCACTGGTTAATTAAACTTGGCTTTTTCTATATGACTTTCTAATGGTATTAAAGAAGCATCTAACACTGTAATTCTTCTGGTCTTTGAAAGCATGTTCTTGTTTATTTGAAATATTTTTACCTTTAGGAGAGATTTTGCGAAGTAATCGTTTTCTGTATGACTTGGATCAGTTTGTCGCATCGTTGTGAAGGAATTTTGGCCTCCTCTTGAGAACGTGGCAACACCTCGATTCTTTTCCAGGCATTCTGTTGTAAATTTTCTGGTGTCACCCCAGTTTTGGCTAAGCTTTATCTGTTGGACAGATGGCTTCACATTTGATTCTAGAATCATGTACTTGGGTATACAGAGGATTCATGATGGCAGGATGCCCAGATTGTGTGGCTCCAAAACAATCCCAAATCATCACCCATCTACCACTGTGCTTGGCAGTTGGCATGAGGTGTTTGTCCTGTGTTTGTTTTTTGCCAAATGTGGTGCTGTGCGTTATGGCCAGACATTTCCACAGTGGTCTCCTCTGCCCTAAGGACATTGTTCCAGAAGTCTTGTGGTTTGTCCAGATGTATCTTGGGAAACCTAAGCCCTGCTGCCATGTTCTTTTTAGGGAAAAAGCTTACTCCTGGCAATTTATTTATCAGATTTATATACCGCACCATCTACCCGAAAGCTACTCTGGGCAGTTACAACCCTTCTAAGCCAACCATGCCTGTTCCTGAAGGCTTTCATGGCTGGGATCTGATAGCTGTTGTGAATTTTTCAGGCTATTTGGTCGTGTTCTGGAAGTTTTTCTACCTGATGTTTCACCAGACTCTGTGGCTAGCATCTTCAGAGCGCAGAGAGATCTCCTGGTTCCCTGAGCTACTTGCCCTCTGAAGATGCCAGCCACAGAGTCTGGCGAAACGTCAGGAAGAAAAACTTCTAGAACATGGCCAAACAGCCCGAAAAACTCACAACAGCTTAATACCTGTTCCTTCTTTTTCTAAAGTACTGTCATGAACTTGAACACGCTGAGGCTTGCCAGGTCTGAGATATAACTCTCTTGAGGGAGGGTGCCATTTATCTGAGGACAATCTGACCTTGGAGTGAATTTTTGCCTGGCCCTTCACTCCTGAAAAGTTTGGCCACTGTCTTGAATGTTTTCTGCTTACGAATAATCTTCCTCACCATAGAACAGTGGACTTAAAATAGTTTGGGAATGACCTTATAACCCTTTCTAGATTGATGGGGAGCAATAATTGCTACTCTAGAGTCATCATTGCTGATGTATCACCTCCTTGGCATTGCATTAACACTCACCTGAAGGCTCCAGATCAGCAAACTGCTTGAACGTGGTCATTGATAGAGGTGGTCACACTTGCTGATGGGGGTTTGGTTAGCAGTGCTTGGGAGCTATTTGGCCTCTAAACATAGATGGGAGGAGTATGGATGTACTTGATTTTTCACACATCGATTATTGGAGATGTGTCATCTTCAGGCTTAAAACCAGGGTACTTCAAGGGCCAGATGCAGGGGAGTGGTATCGGGAGACAGATATCTAGTCTCGTGTGTTCCCAGATGCATTTGGTGGGCTCACTGTGAGATTCAGGAAGCTGGACTAGATGGGCCTTTGGCCTGATCCAGCAGGGCTCTTCTTATTTCTTATGTTCTTATCAGTTGCTGGGAAAACAGGAAAGGGAGCCAGAAAAGAGTTGAGATGGCCTGACTCCATCAAGGAGGTCATCGCCTTGAGTCTGAAGAACGCAGCAGGGCTGTGAAGGAGAAGCCGTTCCGAAGGTCACTCGGTCTCCCCCAGAGGTCCGAAGGAGAGCACACCGGCAACCACAGGAAGCCCCGCTCCGTTTGTTGCAGCGAAAGCAACGCAAGGGGTCCAGTGAGACCTGAAAGGCCACCACGTTACCATTGCAAAAAATAATGTTAAAAATATGAAACGGATCGTGCCCAGATGGTGCGTGCTGCTCTTGGGAGGCCCTACAAGAAGTCCTGAATTTTGTTTTCAGCCTGCGAGGCAAAAATAAAGAATAAAAATGATGGTGTGTATGTGTATATACATTATATATAAAATAAAGAATAAAAATGATGATGCTGTACAGTAGACCCTCGTAAACCAAAGGGTTTGTATAACATAAAATCTGTACAACATAAAAAATTCCAGAGATAGGGGAAATCTGCTTAACAGAATTGCCTATGAGGCAAAACCATACAACATAAAAATGGTCGCAATTAGGGATTACTCCATTTTCAATGCATTCCTATGGGAAATTTGTATAAAGGAAAATTTGCTTAATAGAATTTCATTTGGAACAAATTAATTTCTTTGTACAAGGTACCATTGTACATTCTTTTAATTCATTTTACCTTTTAAATGTATTTTTATTTCTTTCTAATTTCTAACACCTGGGACAGCGTTCAGTTTCCTTGTACTATGTACAATGACAATAAAGTATCTCTTCTCTTCTCTATATTCCCAGTGGTACCTTGTATAAAGGAATTAATTCGTTCCAAATGAAATTCTGTTAAGCAAATTTTCCTTTAAACAAATTTCCCCTAGGAATGCATTGAAAACGGAGTAATTCCTAATCGTGACCATTTTTATATTGTACGGATTTGCACCTCAGGCGATTCTGTGAAGCAAATTTCCCCTCTCTCCGGAATTTTGTACCTTGTACAGACTTTGTGTGATACAAAACGTTTGTTATATGAGGCTCCACAGTATACTGTATACCACAATGTACAGTGGACCCTCGTATAACAAACAGCTTGTATAACATAAAATCTGTACAACATAAAAAAATTCCGGAGAGAGGGGAAATTTGTTTCACAGAATCGCCTATGGGGAAAATCGGTACAACAAAAAAATGGAATTGCTCCATTTTCAATGCATTCCTGTGGAAATTTGTATAAAGGAAAATTTGCATAACATAATTTCATTTGGAAGGAATTAATTCCTTTATACAAAGTACCACTGTATATAAGGGAAAAATGAAGGAAGGAGCCGCTTCCTCCAGAGGAGCCAGGGGCTTGTCCGACCACCAGATGGCTCCGGCCGGCTGCCTAGTCCAGGCGTGGGTGGCGGGGATCCTCCTCTCGCTTCCCTCCCGTCTCTCCGGCGACCTAGAGCAGCAGCGGCGGCGGGGGAGAGATCCGGTCAGTGGCGTCTATGGCGATGGGCTGGTGGGGGATGGTCCCCCCCAAAAAAAAGGGCCTGGGGAGGAGAGGGTAGTAGGGGTTTCAAGCCCCTTGGAATCGAGGTAGCCTCGAGGGAAAGGAATCGATTGCAGTTCCTTGCTTCTCTCCCCTCCTTCCCCCCTCCCTGCACCAAGGGGTGCAGAAGAATATCCTGGGGGCTGGGGTGGGTCGCCCCCTTCCCCACAATGACCCCTTCGTGGAATGCATTTGCAAGAAAGAGACGCGCTGGGGTTTGGGGGTGGGTGGGAGGTAACGCAAAGCCGACGCCCCCAGATCGCTGCAGGAGATCTGGTTTGGTTTGCAAAAGCGGGGGTTGGAGGGGGAGGGGCGCGCGCGATCCGGTTTGCATATTTGCATTTTAAGATGGAGGGTGGCGAGGGGCTGCGCAAGGCAGCCCGAGGTGAAGTTTGCAAGTTGGGCCGGAGGGGTGGGAGTGGGGTGTCGCCCGCCCTCCCCCCCACACACACACCTCGTGTCCTTCCCAGGAGGGAATAAAGTGGGTTCCAAGGGAGGGCAGGATGAGTGCAGTGGAGTCATCTGGATGAGGTGCCATAGGATATGGTGATGGGCCTCTGACCTGGATGCCTTCCAAAGGGGATTGGACAGATTCCTGGAGGAAAAGTCCATCCCAGGTTACAAACCATGATGGTACTTCAAGGGCCAGATGCAGGGGAGTGGAATCAGGAGACAGAGATCTAGTCTCATGCACTCCCAGAAGCATCTGGTGGGGCCACTGTGAGATACAGGAAGCTGGACTAGATGGGCCGTTGGCCTGATCCAGCATGGCTCTTTTTATGATCTTATGTTCTTATGTTCTAGGGGTGCAGGGAGCAATAAGCAAACAGAGAAAGGTGATGAGAAGGCCCTGAATGCAAACTGTCTTTTCTCCCCCTTTTTTTCATTTCAATTATACAGAGAAAAACTGTAGCCCTTGTAAGCAGACAAGAGTGAGATTTCTCCTTTAGAGATTTATTCCCTAATACAGTACTGTATATGTAAAACCATGAACAACAACAACAACAACAACAACAAAGTGGTGGGGAGATAACTCCCCAACACAGAAAATACTAGTGGAACTGAAAAGTTGGCTTGAATATAATTCCCTCCCCCATGATATACATACAGTTGTTGGGTGGTTTTCTTCTAAAATTAGATGGGGTTGCTCAGTTTGGTTATGCAATAGCCTGGGGACCTGTAGCTAGAGGTCTGTCTTATGGGGAGAGTGGCTGGGGTTTTTCATCCCATGTATTCCAGTGTAGGTTCTAGCTGTCGGTGTCTTAAGAGCCGGCCCTGCTCTTGGGCAGAGTGAGGTATCCATCTCAGGCAGGAGGTGTTACAGGAGCATCGACAGCAGGTCCCTAGCTGCTCCTCATACACTGCTTTCTCCTTTTGTTGGGAAGATGTGTACCCACCTACCCGCCCCACGAGCCTTGTCTGGATCCCCTAAGGCAGGCATGTCCAAACTTTGGCCCTCCAGATGTTTTGGACCGCAACTCCCACAGTCCTTTGTCAATGGCAATCTAAGCCTAGAATTCTGGGAGTTGCCGTCCAAAACATCAGGACGGCTGAAGTTTGGACATGCCTGCCCTAAGGCTCTCAGGTCTGACAGTGCACCCTATAATATCATGGAGCCGTTAGAGGAAGAGCCGGCTGCCGGTCCGAACAGCGCCTCTACATGAAGTGGAAGTAGAGGAGCACCCTCGTCCTTCACTTTTGCCCAGTCCATCTTGGTAGCCAAAGGGGGCCACCTGAATGTGGGGAGAGCACCACTGCAGCCACCCCTGCTGTCACCACTCTGTCCTGACTGTCGCTGTGTACCATAAGATGCTGGCTGCGACAACAGTTCCTCATAGCTATCTCCCCTGACAGCCCACTTTTCACCTGGATGCATGTACAACACCAGGGCTTTTTTTTGAGGCTTGCCAGAAAAGAAGGAAAATAAACAAAATAAAATCACCCATTTGCCAGGAAGCTCTTCCACCAGCTCTGTGATGCCTGAGTCAGCCATCTTGCTGGGGTTAAGGTTCGTCCACCCCTCGTGGTCCCTCTTCAGGCGGGGGGGGGTCCAACTGTGGTCTTCTCTTAATAAAAGGAGTCTTAAAAGGGTGTCCTAAGGGCCATCCAGTCCAGACCACTACCAAAGCAAAAGCAAAGTGTTCTGCTTATATACCGCCACATACCACTTCAAGTAGTCTCTGGGTGGTTTACAGTTTTAATTACAGTAATGCAGGCTACACATTGCCCCCCCCCTCATTTGACCGACCTCAGAAGGATGGAAGGCTGAGTGAACCCCGAGCTGGCTACCTGGGATTGAACCCCAGGTCGTGAGCACAGTTTTACCTGCAGTACAGGCATTTTAACCACTGTGCCACGGGGCTTTTTGATATCAGGACATTCTTTCTAATTTAGGTGAACTCTCCTCTCTTGAACCCTTGGATTTGGAGTCTGCCTTTTGGAGCTACAGATAACAAACTTGCTGTATCTTCCACGTGAAAGCCCTTCTAACAATTGAAGGTGCCTCTCCTGTTACCTCTGTCACCTTTTCTGCTGATGAAATAGTTATTATTTGTTTAAAATGTTTTTATCTTAGCTTTCTCTTTTAAAAGGACCCAAGGCACCTTACATCACTAAAATGCAATATCTGAAAGCTAAAAACAGCAAGTTATACAAATATTTCAAAAGAATCAAATACCACACTTTAAAAAAGGTGAACAAAAGCAACACCAAAAAGGGATTCAAAGCAGGCTCCCTCGGCTGTTCCTTGCAGGACCTGGTTTCCAGAACTTTCACTATTCTGGTGGGGTTACTTTGGACACATACAGCTGGAACTCGGAGGGATCCAACCAGGCCTCTGGCATTTTCAGCCTCCTGTTTTCCCCGGTGGTGATTTCATTTAGATCTCCACTAACAGATCACAGTGGCTTATTAATGTCCCATTAAATCCCCCAGTCACTGCTAGTTGCACAGGGTCCCGGTAATGCTCCTAGTTGCACAGGGTTATCTGTAATATTTTGGAACAAGTTCCAAAAACAAGAGAACACCACAAAAAGCCCCTGTTGTTGTGGCTGTTTATATTAGGCTGATCCTAAAATCTGTGCAGATTTATGGGGCGGGGGGTTCTTTCCCCAACAGTTTCCAAATGTGGCGAGGTTAAGGAAGTGTTTCTGCTTTTGGTATTATTCTTTGTTTTCTTCTACAGGATTTGGAAAAAAAACCCACTGTATATTTTATTTCTGTTTGCAAACAAATTGGAGAAGCCTATGCATCTGGGTGCAGTGCCTAATAGGAATGTGAAGTGGATGGAGGTGGGGGGGACATGTCAGATGTAGTGTCCTTATTCATCTTGTCTGAAACCAAACATAAAAATAAATGAAGATCCAGAAAGAACCATCTTTCTGATATCTCTGTTTTCTTCCTTGACAGATTTGGCAAGATGATGTGTGTGTTTCTCTTTGGAAACTTCCCTCCTCCTGGAGGAAGAGATGTTGCAACGGAGCCCGTTCAGGTAGAGGGTCGGTCTTTGGGGATGATGACTGTAGTACTGCTTAGCAGTCTAAAAATCCAGATCAAATCGAATTAAGCCAAAGGGATGGGTGTGGGGTAGATGCAAATCTTTCTTTCTTTCTTTCTTTCTTTCTTTCTTTCTTTCTTTCTTTCTTTCTTTCTTTCTTTCTTTCTTTCTTTCTTTCTTCCTTTGTTCTTTCTTTCCTTTCCTTCCTTTGTTCTTTCCTTCTTTTTCTTTCTTCCTTCCTTCCTTCTCTTTCTTTCTTTCTTTCTTTCTTTCTTTCCTTCCTTCCTTCCCTTTTTCTTTCTTTTTCTTTCTTTCTTTCTCCCTCTGTTCTTCCCTCCATCCCTTCCTTCCTTCCTTCCTTCCTTCCTTCCTTCCTTCCTTCCTTCCTTCCTTCCTTTTATGTATGTATGTATGTATGTATGTATGTATGTATGTATGTATGTATCTATCTATCTATCTATCTATCTATCTATCTATCTATCTATCTATCTATCTATCTGTTTCTCCTTTCAAGGCACCACCCTTTTCCTTTGAGGAGGTGGCCGTTTATTTCACCAAAGAGGAGTGGAACCTTCTGGATGCCGAGCAAAGGGATCTCTACTGGGATGTCATGCAGGAGAACTACGAGAATGTGGCATCCTTAGGTAAGGCGCGTGTCCCTCCCCGTGACTCCCCCAGAGTGGTGGCAAGGAAAGGTTGGTGGTGGCTCACTCAGCCCTCTTCTAAGTCGGGGGTTCCCAACTTTGGGTCCTTGGAGTGCAACTCCCAGAAATCCCAGCCAGCACAGCTAGTGATGAAGGCTTCTGAGACTTTTAGTCTTTAAAAAAAATCTGGAGTCCGAAGGTTGGGAGCTGTTGTTCTAAAACAATCCATTCCTTTGCCTCTTCCTGCAGTTCTTGCTCCAGAAATGTCTTGAGCGTGCTCAGTGGGCGCTGGACTCTTATACAGTAGTATCCCCATGTCTGCTGATTCAGTTATCTACAGTTGGCTGCCAAAAAAATTACATAATTATTAAATAAATTGCTATTGCAAAAGGATGCTGAAAATCAAGTTACTGTCACAAATAGCAACTGCTATTGATATTGGGGGGGGGGTTGCTGACAAGGCATTCGCTCTTATCTGCAGATTTCAATATCCAAGGGGAGGCCCAGAACCAATCCCCCCACAGATACAGTGGCACTACTGTAGTTTGACTTCTCGTATTCCCAGCCCTCCTCTTTTTAAATCTACATAATTTAATTTAATTTAATTAGTTTTTTAATACTTAATACATAATACACAAACAAAGTGTTAGTGCTCCCCTCCCCCCTGGGATCGCATATCACACAGTACATACATTTTCTATATTCAGACTCCCCCCCTTTTATTTACCCCCGAAATCCTTCCAGAAATGCATATAACCAAACCAGGGATTCTACCAAACATATGGTTTTGTTTCTTAGTCTTGGTTTTTGGTCACCATGCTGCATCCCTTTGGCCTCTCTGTGTATTAGTTTTAAGTGGGTTAGACTCATATTCATAGAATCATAGAGTTGGAAGAGACCTCAAGGGCCATCCAGTCCAACCCCCTGCCATGCAGGAACCCCCATCACAGTATTTCCAACAAATGGCCATTCAGCCTCTGCTTAAATACTTCCATAGAAGGAGACTCCACCACCCTCCTTCCACTGCCGAACAGCTCTGTCAGAAGTTCTTCCTGATGTTCAAATGGAATCTCTTTTCCTGTAGTTTGAAGCCATTGCCCTCTGAAGCCATGGAAAAGAAACCTGTTCCCTCTTCAATATGACATCCATTGTTCTAATTAGCAATGGAGGTTTTCCCCAGATGTTGCATTGTTGGTTATTTTTGAAGAAGCACTGTAGGAGTGAGCAAAAAGGAGGTTTAATAATGAGCATGGTAACAGCAGCTAAACTAGTGATTGCCAGAAATTGGAAACAGAAGTTTATGTTTCAGTTAACTTGGTGGTATAATGAAGTTTGGGAAATATAGTATTCTGTGTACAGTATAATACTATATTTTTGTCTAAAACTGTTAGACTAAAAATTGAGGGTCATTTTATACATGGAAGTAAGCTGAAGGGAGAAGTGGGCAGTTGTGAAACTGTAATTTTGGGTTGGAAGAGTTGGGAGCATGTTACAGACGGAAAAAAAGACAGTAGCTGTTAATGATAAGTTGACATGGGGCATAAAATTTTAATAGGGCTTGTGAAAACAGAACAGTTTTGTTGAAATAAGGCAAATTTTCTGCACTTGGTATTACTGAAAGGTGAAGCTGTTAACCCAAACAAAAGGTATTATTTTTAAAGGGTTATGGAGCATCTTAACAAAAATGTTATAGGCAATATCTCTCTTTACTGGTCCTACTGGTGGGTGCAATAATATTGGTTAACGTTTTTTTTTTTAGTTCTTTAGAGTAGTTTAAAGTATTAAGGTACAGTACTGTATGAAAGTTTTAGGCAGGAGTGAAAGAATGCTGTAAACAAAGAATGCTTTCAAAAATCTTTTGTCTGGAAGAGACCTTGTTGATGCATTATAACTACCTTGTGTCTTGTTGCTGTGCTCAATCTTGCTATGACATTAAACTGTCTTTCACAACCTCACTTTGGTAGCAGAGTTTGGCTGTTCCTCACCCAGTTTAAGCCTACTACCCAGCTGTTTCTGTTTCAATTCATGACTGGGTTTAAACCTACATGTGACATGGGGCGCTTTTACATGACCCCTAAAATCTGAGGCAAAGGGCTCACAGATCCGGAGCTTAAAATGTTTTCCCACCAGCTCCGGACTTTAAAAAAAATAAATTACAACCACGCCTACCTAAGGGCGTCCCAGCGCACTTTTCAAGTACCTGGCCTCCAGGAGGTAAAAAAAACTTCTGATGCGGATTGTAAAGCAGTGAGTGCCGGGCTGCCTTGCCTTCTGTTTGGTTTTTTTGCCCCCCCACCCCTTTAAGAGACTGGAATGCTTCCGGGGCTGCTCCGACCACAAAGCAGAGGTGAGCCTGCATTTTTTCTCCCTTTTTTTCTCCCTCCCCTCACGCAGACAGGAGCAATGGCATGCAGAGGAGTGGGAACACAGCAAGATGAGCAAACCCCCAAGATCTCTGGTCCGAATTTAAGTTGCCAGCGGATCTTAGGGGTCGTGTAAAAGCGCCCATTGATTATCATTAGCACCAGTTTTGGTATAATTGATTTGATCATACACCTGACTATAATCCTACAAAATCCCGACTTTCTGCAAGTGTACCTTTAAGAATGGATGCTGGTTTGAAGGCAACAGGAAGTAACCAAATATTGATTTGATTTTTTCTTTTGTTTGCTCACTTTGCATTTTGTAAATTGACAAAATAAACAATCATTATTTATATTCCTGAAAGCATTCTTTGTTTACAGCATTCTTTCACACCTGCCTAAAACTTTTGCACAGTGGTGTATGTGGGTGTATAGTTTGTATGTGTGTGTTTTCCCTTGTGTTGTATGGTTGTGGTTGTGTTAATAAAAAATAAAAATAAAAAGTGGACTTTCCAGGCTTGGTTCTAACCCCAGTTCCCAGGCCTAACTAGAAGAGACCCACTGTATCAGCGACTTAATACTGAGCCTCTTTGTCAGTAAATCCCATTCATTCAGTGGGTATATTGTAGTTTGTGCTTTGGGTCTTGAAAATTATTCAGTCAACTTGTTATTCCATTGATGTACATGTATTAGATTTTTAAAAAATATCCATTCTCTTTGCTCTAGTACATTATTCCCAACCTGGGGTCCCCAGATATTCTTAGACTAAAACTCCCAGAAACCTTCACCCTCAACTGTGCTGGTTGAGGTTTCTGGGAGTTGTAGTCCAAGAACATCTGGGTTACCCAAGATTAGGAACCATTTTTTGGGGGGGGCATATTCCAGCATGATCCGTTCTCCTCCCCACCAGAAGGGTCATTGGGAATTTGCCTCACCTCTGTTTTAAGATGCTCCCGGATCCTTCATAGTCTTAAATGAAGGGAAGTGACACAACAAAACAGCTGTCCCTTTCATCAGTGTGTTTAATCAGCCTGCTTTGTACTGTAATAATAAAGCTTGTGAGGATAATTCATTGCAACCAATTACAGTGGACCCTTGTATAACAAACAGTTTGTATAACATAAAATTTGTATAAGATAAAAAATTCCAAAGATAGGGGAAATTTGCTTAACATAACTGCCTATGGGGTGAATCTGTACAACATAAAATGAGATTACTCTGTTTTCAATGCATTCCTATGGGAAATTTGTATAAAGGAAAATTTGCTTAACATAATTTCATTTGGGGTGAATCTGTACAAATTGAATTACCTTTTTTCAATTCATTCCTAGGGAAATTTGTATAAAGGAAAATTTGCTGGTAACATAATTTCATTTGGAACGTTCAATTCCTTTATCCCAGGTACACTGTGGAATTGCAGTACCTGCACCTCGGAGGTGCGTTTCGAGCGGTTCAGGTACTCCGGTCCCCCTACATCGTGGGATTGCAGTAGCCCCAGAGCTGCGGGGGGGGGGGGATCGGGTCGCTCCGTGCCGCTGCCCCCCCGCGCTCCTCCGAGAAGCCTCGGACAGGCGCGCAATTGCCCCCACCCCTAGGCCCCACCTCACCCGCTTCCGCATATCGCGGATTTTCATGCATTGCTGGTGGGGTGGGTCCCTAACCCCCGCGATCAGCGGGGGGGGGGGTGACTGTATTCTGAAGCCTGCTGCCGGTCTTCTTGGTTGATTGACACTGCGGTGGTCACCTAGTGAACATCTTAACCTTTCCTCCTTGTGTTCGTGTTGGGATCTAGCTGTTCCAATTCCCAAGCCCGAGTTGATCTCCCGGCTGGAGCGAGGGGAAGAGCCGTGGATCACAAATCCCCAGACTACAGAGGACAAGAAAATCCCTATAAATATTTACGAAGGTGAGAGAAAAGATGCTGCAGAGCTTATAAACCAAAGCAAATAAGCCTTGATTCATTATCAGCCCATGGAAGGGGACTCTTTCGGCCCTGGGATCAAATTCAGATTTACGAAAGGTGTGTCAGGGGTGCATTTGAGTGGGGGGGCAGCGCTAAAACAAAGTAGGAGAGACCAGATTTAATTATTTTGCACCCTTATTTTATTTATTTTAGAGTATTTTCACCCCACCTTTTCCTTGGAAAAGAACCCAAGGCAGCTACCCCCCTCCCTCCCCTCTGTGCTTGTGTGTGTGTGAGAGAGAGGGGGGGGGGGGGGTAGAGAGAATGTTTATTTTATATTATTTCACTGCCACTCCTGACAGTTTGCAACTGGAAATAAAACATCCACACTACTAAATGTAAAAAGTAACATCAAAGTGATAGAAAGAATAAACCTATACAGTACTAATCATTATATCATTACATTTATTGTTCTCTTGAGTGTTTTAAGCTGCCCAGAGCGGCTGTTGGCCAGATAGGTGGGATGTAAA
Organism: Phrynocephalus forsythii; assembly: GCA_029282475.1. Classification (NCBI taxonomy): domain Eukaryota; kingdom Metazoa; phylum Chordata; class Lepidosauria; order Squamata; family Agamidae; genus Phrynocephalus; species Phrynocephalus forsythii. The sequence goes on from JAPFRF010000024.1 coordinate 3,084,110, forward strand.
TATAATAATAAATAATTGTTGTTATAAATTGCAGACACTATTTATTTATTTATTTATTTCTATACTGCCCATCTTCCCAAAGGAACTCCGGGCGGTGAACAGCAATAATATATAATAATAATAAACAGATATCAGACACATCAAACCAATAAAAACACAACAAAATAAAACAAGTAATAATATTTGGCAAGGTGGCGGGGGGGGAGACACCCTAATGGTCGCCAAATGCCTCTCTGAAAAGCAAGTTCTTCAGTGCTTTTTTGAAGGCCGGCAGGGACTGCAAGGCGAATCTCACTTCGTAAGTTGTTCCAAAGCAAGGGAAACTTAAAATCACAGCACGCGAAATATAACATTCATAAAAGCCATCAGGATGTCGGAATCTCAGGTTTAAGGCTTAGTAAATATTCTGTGTTCTGTTGGTGTAACCTGAAAGGCCTGTCTGAATAACTGAGTTTTCAGTAAAGTATAAAGTGAAAAGGAAGGCTTTGTGCATTTGTTTTGGTGTATGCACCAGTCCATTGAGTTTTAGGCTACATGCCGGAGCTTAGTTGTCAGGTTGGAGGTACTCTCTGATCACTAATCAGAAATATATAGAAATGTATTTTTTTTCTGTCTTGTAAACCACCCCAAGCAGCCTTCAAGCTAGATGGTGCAATATAAAAATCAAATAAATCAATAAATCAGGCATGTCCAAACTTTGACCCTCCAGATGTTTTAGACCGCAACTCCCACAGTCCTTTGCCATTGGCAGTCTAACCTTAGAACTCTGGGAGTTGTAGTCCAAAACATCTGGACGGCTAAAGTTTGAACATGCCTGAAATAAATGATAGTGGAAATATGTTTCCAGCCCTATAGACCTCCTGGGGAATTATGGGGCGTGTTGGGGGCGGACTAACAGGGAAGGGACAGGGAAGAAACCACAGCCTCTCAAGCTTCCAGAAGCTTCCATTGGCTTGTGACCAGACATCTTTTTTTTGGGGGGGGGACCACAAAGAGTTGTGTATTGGGGAAAAGCTTTGTGAATTCAAGCAGGCGGGGGCTTATACTGGATGCCGCAGCTGAAGGCTCCTTTAGCAACCATCGCCATGGAAATGAGGAGCAGGAGGTGAAAGGGTGCCCATTGAAATGCATGAGCTGCCCTGGCTGAATCCTCTATGGGGGATTATGCAAATAGGGCAGAGGTGGGGATGCCCCCCTTTCCGATGCCAGCCACAATCCCTCCTTATTTGTGAATAAATGGGTCGAAATACAGTATATGTATGTGTGGGTGGGTGAATGTTTCTGTGCCCGAGCTGGCTTAGGATTTTGGGTCCACATAGTAATAGTACACTGCAGCAGTGTGGTGTAGTAATTACAGCAATATTTCTCAAAAACTTGGGTGCATGTAGGATGGAAAAAGATTTTTGGTGGTTTGAGGTTCTCACCAAAGTGACTCATGTCACATCACTGGAGACTTGTTGAATATCAGGGCCTGCCTTGCCTCAGCAGTGTACACTTTTCTGAGGCGATAGAAATAGAATTTAAAAGATACATGCTTTTTCAAAATGTACAGGTGTACCTCACTTGACGAACGCCTCTGTTTACATAATTTTCGGTTCACGAAAGGAAATCCGAAGCCGTAAACACCTGTTTACGATTTTTTCGGAATACAGTGGTACCTCAGTTTATGAATTTAATCCGTTCTGAATGCATGCTCTTAAGTCGCACCATCTCTTAAGTTGGGGTGCCTATCTAAAAAAATGGAAAATAAGTTAAAAAATAAAAAAAAAAAAATTCTAAATTGAGCAGACCGTATCTAAAATTTGTAAGGTGGCAGTTAAAACGCCAACAGTTTTCCGCTCTTAAGTCAAATTGCTCTTAAGCCGAGCTGCTTTTAAGTTGGGGTACCACTTTACCTCATTTACATAAGACATTGTGAAAAAAGTACCCAGGATGCATTGCGTGCCCCCCCCGGTCCATTTCCAGTTTACAAATTTTCCGGAATACAAAACATCCTGGAGAACAGATTAAGTTTGTCAACTGAGGTATGGCTGTGCATATAAATGCTGTAGTCCTGTGCGATGAAGGGAGAGAGACATGTACAAAAATGTATACATTTGGGAAAATATGCAGATAAAATGTATACAATATACGCATGTATATGAAAAATACACTGGGTATTGGTTGGCAGGTATAAACCAAAGAATCACAGAGTTTGTGGCTGCATTTTTTGTTCCCTGTTGAATAACAGCTCATAAAAAAAGATAACTACTTTTCCAAAATATGTGTATATTTCAATGATTACTTATTTTGTTCTTATTGCTGTACTGTTTTAATTTGGGTCTGTAACTGCATAATAGTGAAGTAAGTCAGTGAGAATACACACACATTTTCAAAAGAGGAGAAAAAACTGAAAGATGGGATTTGTAGAAATAATTGAATCTGAGATTAAGAATTTTTCACACTCCCTGCACGGAGCGTGCACATGGTCATATTATTTAATCAGGAGGCATGCTTTGTTGTCAAAGCATGCTTTGTTGTGGATTTTTCTTAGTATATTTTTATAGTAAAGATTTAATCGATTTAGAAAGTGACCAATTAAGGAGTGGTTAAATGCCTGTACTGCAAGTAAAACTGTGCTCACGACCTGGGTTCAATCCCTGGTAGCAGGCTCAAGGTTCACTCAGCCTTCCATCCTTCCAAGGTCGGTAAAATGAGTACCCAGCTTGCTGGGGGGGCAATGTGTAGCCTGCACACTGTAATTAAAAATTGTAAACCGCCCAGAGACTACTTGTAGTAGTATGGGGCGGTATATAAGCAGAACACTTTTGCTTACTAAGGTGACTGGAATGAATTCCCCCACAGATGGATTGGAACCAACCAAATACTGTATGTGGTTCCAGTTGTACTTTGGATCAGTATTCCAGGCAAAATATCAAAGAAAAACAAAACAAAATAAAAGACACAAAACATGTGGCACCTTAAAGATTAACTTCCATATTTTAATGTAACGTTTCGTGGACACGTCCACTTCGTCAGACATGTAGCAGCAGAAGGAGGTGTGTAGTATAATATGTAATGGAATATACGTTGTATACCAAATATTCATTGGCTGTTGTATGTAGGCATATTTGCATGCAAGCTCTGTTGCAAAAATTCCCAAAGAGACAGAAACCAGATCTGGGTGAGGGTGGGGTGGGGAGGGGGTAGAGGAAGAGATAGAGGGGGGTTCAACAAAGTGCGGGGTAATCCCACAACAAAGTGCATTCTCGTTTCGTCGTTCTGCCAAACGGGGATGAAAATGGAAAAGATGCAGAACAAACGTTACCCCACTATGCCATGTACCGGTATAAAAAATGCACCAAAAGTGCAACAAGAAAAACACTACCCCTAAACCAGGTACAACTTTAGTGCACTGAGTTGCACTTTGAGGGGCCGTGGTCGCACTTTATTTTTCTTGAGGTACGAACAGGTGTGGGAGAATATTTTTTTACTCCCCAACTCAGTGCACTCTCTAGAGCAGGGGTCCTCAAAGTTTTCAAACAGTGGGCCGGTCCACCATGCCCCAGACACCACTGGGGGCCGGACCACAGGCAGGTGGGCAGGGTGGAGGAGGAGCAGGGGTGGGGCCTCAGGGCCATGGAGGGAGTGGGAGACCTTGCTGCAGCCCTGTTTTAAATTGTCCCACTCGGCTGCACCCGGCGCCCCAACCATCTGGGCGGTGGGTGGGGGGGACCTTGCTGTAGCCCTCCCACTTTGAATGCCCCACTAGTCAGCATGCTCATTATCTGGGTGGTAGCTTTGAACTGCCTCAGCAATAGAAGCAGCTGCAGAGCCTGGCTTGCTCACAAAGCAGTGGGTAGGTGGGGGGGGGTTGCAATTGGTCCCGGGGGCCGGATTCAGGACCTTGGGGGGGGCGCATCCGGCCCCGGGGCCTTAGGTTGAGGACCCCTGCTCTAGAGTGACAAAATGGACATGAAGTAACGGCCATAGAATGGGTTTCTGGACATAGGTACATTTGCAAGCAGTGATATGGTGTAGTTTTAGGGCTCTGTAGTAAAAATTGCTCAAAAGATCAAAAACAGACACCAGAGCCGGGGGGAAGAGAGGGGGGAAGGTGAGACAGGGGTCATTAGGGAGTGAGAGAATGGGAAAGTTTAAATTAGACAGTTTTTACCTCAGTCTTAAGCAGACATGTCCAAACTTCAGCCGTCCAGATGTTCTGGACCACAACTCCCACAGCCCTTTGCCATAGGAAATACAGGCTTGGAATTCTGGGAGCTGTGGTCCAAAACATCAGGAGGGCCGAAGTTTGGATATGCCTGGTCTTAAGGATTACAAACAACCAGAACAGGGACTCATGCAGAGGGCCTCCATCCCAGCTTCTCCCTGACATTTGCCATTTCTCTCTCCCCGTCCCCTTTCCGTCTTTCAGGAAATGACATTTCTTTCCGTGCCTCTTCTCTCCCCGCCAGCGAGGTGATTGTGAAGGAGATCAAGGAGGAGTTTGTGGAATCCGCTCGCTCGAATCATGGGACTCCCGCCTGGGCTTTGCTGAGGGGTCCGGCGGGCGCCCCCTCCCTCAATATGGAGACCCACTGCGGTTTGCAGAGGCCGTGGGGGGCACCCCCGGGGACCGTGTGGCGGGAGCCCTCCCGGCACCTGAGGGTGGCCAACTCCAAGCGCAGCATGTTCCACGTGGGGCGGAAGAAACTCATGTGCCCCGAATGCGACCGGTGGTTCCACTGCAAGTCCGAATTTCTGCTCCACTGGCGGATCCACACGGGCGAGAAGCCCTACGAGTGCCTGGCATGCGGGAAGCGCTTCATTCAGAGCTCCCACCTGAGCGCCCACCGGCGCATCCACACGGGCGAGAAGCCCTACGAGTGCCCCAAGTGCGGCCGGAGCTTCAACCGTCGCTCCACCTTGACAGAGCACCTGCGGATCCACACAGGGGAGAAGCCCTACAAGTGCCTCCAGTGCGGGGAGAGCTTCCGCTGGCGCCCCTACCTGACCAAGCACCAGCGGGTCCACCTGGGGGGCAGCGGCACTTATAAAGGCCTTGAGAACGGAGAAGCCACGCTGGAGGGTTCGTCGCTGGCCGACCAGAACCACGGAATCCTCACAGGTGAGACCACGAAGATGTATAGATATAGATATAGATATAGATATAGATAATGTCTTGTTTTTATGTTAGTTTATTGTTAGCTGCTGCCATCTTGTTTCATTGGCGGTCCTACTTTTTATTTTTATTTTTTTATTTGTATTGATTTCTTACTTGTATTATTTTCCTTATTGTTCATTGCCCAGAGTTCCTCTGGGAAAGTCGGGCAGTATATAAATGGAAATGATATATATATATAAATAGTTCCTAATTCAGGAATTGAAGTTTATTCAGCAAGCAGTGGGTTCTCCATTTTTAATTAATTAATTTTTTAAAATTACCTTCAAAAGGACCCCTGGCAGCTTACATCATTAAATGACAATACGGTGGTACCTTGTACAAAGGAATTAATTTGTTCCAAATGAAATTATGTTAAGCAAATTTTCCTTTATACAAATTTCCCATTGCATTGCATTGAAAACAGAGTAGTCCCTAATTGCAACCATTTTTTTTCCCCAAGATGGCGGGCGGCAGCAGCAGCTGTTCACGCCAGCTGCATTCTGCGTTCCTGACTATGCTGCCTTGCGTTATTATTTTTGCTTAATTTATTTTGGACGGTCAGGGCTATGGAGAGGAAATTGAAGGGGCTCGCCTGAAGACCACCTAGGGAGTCTCTAGACCTCCCCCCATCGAACAGGTTCGAGCGTCCCTCCCCCCCTAGTCCTCGGTGTTTTACCAGCTGAGTCGACCGCGGCTGTTCTTTCGGCGGCTGTCTCTCTTTTTGCCACTCAGCGGGCCTGCCCCGAGGCTCCAGCCGCTGCCGCTGCCGCATGCGACCCGCCGCCCGTCATCTTCGCGGCGGGCCAGCTGGGGAGACCGCTGCCGCCGCCTCCGCCTCTTTCCATCGGCGGGCCGCCTCTTTCCACCACGGCGGACCTGCTCCGGGGGCTGCTGCCGCAAGTGGCCTGCCGCCCGTCATCTTCGTGGCGGGCCAGCTGGGGAGACCGCCGCCGCCGCCGCCGCCTCCTTCCATCTGCGGCCCGCCGCCCTCATCCTCGCGGCGGGCCAGCTGGGGAGTCCGCCGCCGCCGCCTCCTTCCATCTGCGGTCCGCCTTTTCCATCATGGCGGGCCTGCTTCGGAGGCCGCCGCCTGCGCGCGGCTCGCCGCCTGTCTCCATCGCGGCGGGCCATTCGAGGAGGTTGGGGAGGCCGCCGCCGCTGCCATGGCTGTCTACAAGGGGCTCGCCGCCGCCCGCTACAGCTGCGACCCTGAAGTGGAGGCACCGTCGGTGCGGAGCGCCAGCGGCCCGCGGCCCGCCACCTGTCATCGTTGCGGCGGGCCAGCCGAGGAGACCGCCGTGGAGACCACTGCCATCGCCGTTGTTTGCATGCGGCGGGAACGTTATGGAGGCTGTTGCACCCGCCTCAGCTTCCATCGTGGCGGACCAGCCGCTGCGGCTGGCTCTGTCCCGGCGCCCCAGCCTACATCTTTGGGAGCCGGAGGGCTTCCCTGGGCGGCAACTCGGCCGCTGGCGTTGGCCCTTGGCCCTTGGACCCCCACTCGGGGGGGGGGTTGGGTGGCGTGTCGCCCACCGGCGCCCGACCCATTAACATCTGGGTCCTTCAGCCTGCAGTCCTTGACCTCCAGTTCGGGTGGCAGGTCGGCCACCATGGGCTATTTGTGGAAACTGAGATTGGGGGGACTTGGGGCGGGGTAGGACGTTTCTGGGGATTTTGGGGACTTGAGTACCTCATTTGGGACCTGTTGGGGTCTAGAGTTAGTAGATTAGCTGGGGTGGCTGGCATGATTATTCCATCCTTGCCCGCCCCCTCACTTGTGACCTTGCTGCTAATCAGTCCCTCCGACCTTATGGCTTTCCCTTCCCCCACTCCCAGGTGTATCTGATCTCCATTTGGCAGTCAGCTTTGTCCCACCTATTTAACCATCTCCCTCCTGCCTTAGGCTCTCCTGTTATTTTGTCTTACTATTTGAATTGTACATTTATTATTTTTTGTTGCATTGTATATTCATTTATTTTATTTTATTTTATTTTGGGGGAGGGGGAGGTTGTTCTGCCATTGTGTTTATTTGTGCCCTGTTCTGTTGTTTGTTGTTGCATTCTTTTTTTTTTTTTTTGGACCATCTGTATTGCCATGTTTGCAGGGGCTCACATACCGACGGTGTCGGGCCGTGGGCGGTACGCTTGTAGCTGTTGGGTTCGTCAGACTAGAAGAACTAGGGTCAGGCAACTTGTGCCTGTCCCTCGTTCTGACCCCCCAGCTCCCTGCCACGCATCTGGGAGTCACCCCACCAGCGCCCCCAATCTTGCCTGTCTCCTGATGAACGCCAGGTCGGTGCATAACAAAATCCCCATTATCCATGATTCCATCGCGGATGGCGACACCGACCTGGCGTTCATCACCGAGACCTGGGTGGGTACGGAGGGGGGGGCTTCCCTCACCCTGCTGTGTCCGCCCGGGTACTTGGTAGAGGGAGTGGGAAGGTTGGGGGGTCAAAAGGGAGGAGGGGCTGCGATCGTGTACAGGGACTCTCTTCTTGTTAGCAGGGCCTCGACATTGGTTAACCAGGGGCTTGAAGTACTTCACCTGTTGGTGGGTCAGCGGGACAGATTTGGCATTGTGCTGGGTTACCGAGCTCCCCGCAACCCAGCACAATCCCTTCCAGAGCTCACGGAGTTCATCGCCGCTGCTCTGTTGAAGTCCCCGCGCCTCTTGGTGGTGGGCGACTTCAACGTGCATGCAGGCGGTGGACTTTCCGGAGCTGCTCTGGAGTTCATGGAATCCATGGCTTCCATGGGTCTGTCCCAGCATGTTTTATGCCCCACCCACAGGTCTGGTCACACCCTGGATCTGGTTTTTACCTCCATGTCGGGGGTTTCGTGTCTGGAGGTGGGGAACATTGTTTCCCTGCCTGTGTCATGGACAGACCACCACCTGCTCTCTTTCTCCCTGGTGATTCCAGCCCCTCCCCGCGGGGACCATCGGGCCTCTCTTTTGGCCCGCCCCCGGAGGCTCATGGACCCCCAACGGTTCGGCGAGCTCTTCGGGGGGTTACCTGGTGGTATGACTGGCGCTCCGGCCGAGGATGTGGCTAACTATTGGCACGAAACAGCTGTCCACACCATAGACCGGATCGCCCCTAAGCGCCTCCTCCGCTGCCGAGCCCGGCCCTCCCCCTGGTTCACCGGGGAGCTTAGGGCAATGAAGCAGGAGAGGAGGAGGCTAGAGCGCAGCTGGAGGAAAACCCGGACGGCGTTGAGTAAGGCTGCTGTTGATGCCCAGTCTAGTCGCTACACCAACGCGATAAGGGAGGCTAGAACATCTTTCAACTCCCTGAGAATTGCTGAGGCCTCGAACCGCCAGGCGGAGCTTTTCCGGGTGGTTCGGGACCTCAGCAATCCTAGTCTGGCTAGGCCTCCTCCTACTGATTTCAGTAGTGAGCAGTTTGCAGCCTTTTTCGAACTAAAATAGAGGCCATCCGTGCTTGTTTGACTCCGGTTGCAGTGGGCCTGCCCCGCCATCCCCAGTGGCTGGTCCGCCTTCGTTTGGATGCGCTTGGGCCTGTTTCTGCTGTCGAGGTCTCCAGAGCTTTGCCGGCCTGCCTCCACCCCTTTCGACCCTTGCCCTGCCTGGCTAATTAGAGCTGCCAGAGGGACTATGGCCGAATGGGCTTCTGTCATCGCCACCGCCTCCTTCAGCGAGGGGTTTTTTCCCTCTCGCCTGAAGGAGACGGTGGTAAAGCCCATTCTGAAAAAACCGGGCCTGGCGGTGGACGATTTAACAAATTATCGCCCAATCGCCAATGTCCCGTTCATGGGCAAGGTGATCGAGAGGGTGGCGGCGGTCCGGCTGCAGTCATACCTGGAGGATCGGCAGTGCCTCGATCCTTGCCAGTCCGTGTTCAGGCCCCGCCGGGGTACCGAAACAGCTTTGGTCGCCCTGCAAGATGACCTTCTCCGGGCGGCTGACAGGGGGTGTTCTACCCTGTTGGTTCTCCTGGATCTGTCAGCGGCCTTTGATACCGTCGACCACGATATCCTGTTGGACCGGCTCTCTGAGGTCGGAATCGGAGGCACTGCTTGCAGTTGGCTCCGTTCCTTCCTGGAGGGCCGGCCACAGTACGTACAGCATGGGGGGGGAGTTATCGGCCCCTTGGATCCTCCCTTGTGGGGTTCCACAGGGGTCATCTCTGTCCCCCATGCTGTTTAACATCTACGTAAGGCCGCTGGCGGGGGTCATCAGGAGTTTTGGAGTCTGCTGTCATCAGTACGCTGATGACACGCAGCTCTATCTCTCCTTTACCACCTCTGCTGTGGAAGCTCTGGGGGTCCTTGACGGGTGCCTGGAGGCCGTATTGGCTTGGACCGGGGCGAACAGGCTTAAGCTCAACCCCGAGAAGACGGAGGTCATGTTCTTCGGGAGCTCGCCGTCGGGCTAATGAGTTTCCTCCAGCTCGCGGAGAGGGTGCGGAATCTGGGTGTGCTCCTGGACCCGGCGCTTGCCATGGAGTCTCAGGTGGCGTCGGTGACCAGGTCCGCCTATTACCATCTCCATCGGATCGCCCAGATCCGCCCGTACCTGGACGCGAACTCTCTGAGAACAGTGGTCCAAGCGCTGGTGATCTCGAGGCTGGACTACTGTAACGCCCTCTACATGGGGTTGCCCTTGAATCTTCTCCGGCGCCTGCAGCGGGTACAGAACGCAGCGGCCAGGCTGGTGGTTGGTGTGCGTCATTATGACCACATCACCCCAGCCTTGGTCCGTCTGCACTGGTTGCCCGTTGCGGCCCGGATTAGATTCAAGGTCCCGGTTTTAGTTTATAAAACCCTCCATGGCTTGGGACCAGACTACCTGGCAGAGCGGATCGCTCAGCGATCAACCTCGGCCCGTCCCGTTCGGCAGGCGCGAGCGCACTTGCTCCGGGTCACCACTCCTCGGGAAGCCCGCAGGACGAGTACTCGGACCCGGGCTTTCTCTGTGGCGGACCCCAGCCTCTGGAATTCCATCCCCAGTGATGTGCGCTCTGCAGAGTCCCTGCTGGCCTTCCGAAAAGCTCTAAAAACCCATCTGTTTTGGGAGGCCTTTGGCGACGTTTAATTTGGCTTTTTTTTTCTTTTTTCTTTTTTTCCCGCCATCGTAACCTGTTTTTTCCTCCACTCTTAGGGAGGTGCCATATGGTTTTAACTTTGTATAGCGTGACCTATTTGTCTTGTTTTTATCAGTTTATTGTAATTTTTGTTGGCTATTGTAGCAAGAGTACTAAGTAAATAAGCGGGGTATAAATTCAACAAATAAATAAATAAATAAATAAATTTTTATGTTGTATGGATTCAACATGAGCAAATTTCCCCCATCTCTGGAATTTTTTATGTTGTACAGATTTTATGTTATACAAACCATTTGTTACACAAGGGTCCACTGTATTTAAAAACTAAACATGTTCAGCGCTCAGATATTTTTAAAAATTATTTTAATTTCCACACATAAAGGAGCAGCTAACAGGGATGTGTAACAGGTTAGGATTCTGTAGGTAAAAAAGGAGTGCATTATAGGGCATGTTTCCACTGGGAAAGACGGGCGGTTTATAAATGCAAATAAATAGATAGATAGATAGATAGATAGATAGATAGATAGATAGATAGATAGATAGATAGATAGATAGATAGATAGATAGATAGATAGATAGATAGATGTTTACATTATTTTGACAATGACAGTTACGTATGTATCTACGGTTGGAGCAATTTAGTTGCAGAGTTCTTTTCCGTAAAAAGGTCTAGAGTGGTTTCCATCTTTTTGCCTTCTGAAAGATGTCTTTAAAAGAACTGAAATAGCCACGTCAAGGTGTGTTTTTGTTTCCCCCTTTGTTTGTTGCCTGTTTTGTTTAGTGGTTTATGCCTCTTGCTGTGTACGTATTTGTTTGTCTGTTTGCCTTGCATAATTTTTTTTTTCATCTTGATTATTATTTGTTGTTCTTTCTTATGGTTCTTATGTAAACTGCCCAGAGTTCCCTGTGGGGAAAATTGGCTACAGTATACAAATGCAAAAATAAATAAATAAGTAAAATTCATTTTTGAGACGTAGGAATGCGCCTGAGCCAAGAATTCCAATATAAATAAATTAATATAAATATAATATAAATACAAATATAAAGAATGCCAAGAATTCAATATAAACTTTTCCGCTTTTTTGCGGTATGCTAAAAAAGCTGTCGGATGGGTCTACCCCTTTGTACATGAAATAAGTTCCATCTCCACCAACCTGATTCCCCACCCCCTGTTTAGATAATATTTATCAGTACAGTGGTACCTTGTATAAAGGAATTAATTCGTTCCAAATGAATTGCAACCATATTTATGTTGTACGGATTCGCCCCATAGGCGATTCTCTTAAGCAAATTTCCCCCTATCTCCGGAATTTTTTTATGTTGTACAGATTTTATGTTATACAAACCATTTGTTATGTGAGGGCCCACTGTAATGTGATATTCTCTGTTATGCTGTTTCCCCTGCTTCCTGCAGGGGGCACTACAGGGAGCAGCCCCACGGAGGCTGGTCCCCAGCACGCAGCACCCAAGGAGGTGGAGCAGCACGTTGGGGCAGCCCTTCACCCTGAGCCTCCCGGCGTACGGCAGGGCCCGCCGCTCCAACCGCCCGAGACGCTTATCAAGACGGAAGCGGCCGTGCCGCGTCCGGAAGGGAACGACGTGACCGACGTCAGCCAGATCAAGATCGTCCAGGTGGAGAAGAAGCACGTTTGCCACGACTGCGGGAAGGCCTTCCAGTACAAGTTTGAGCTGGTGAAGCATCGCCGGAGCCACACGGGCGAGAAGCCCTACGAGTGCCTGGTGTGCGGGAAGCGCTTCTTCCAGAGCACCCACCTCAACGCCCACCTCCGCATCCACACGGGCGAGAAGCCCTACCAGTGCCCCAAGTGCGGCCGGAGCTTCAACCGTCGCTCCACCTTGACGGAGCACCTCCGGATCCACACGGGGGAGAAGCCCTACAAGTGCCTCCAGTGCGGGGAGAGCTTCCGCTGGCGCCCCTACCTGACCAAGCACCAGCGGGTCCACCTGGGGGATCACGCCTACAAGTATCTCGGCCACCGGGAAAGCCTCTACCACAGCGCCTCTTGCCCTGAACCACAAGAAGGAATCCATCCAGGTGTGTGTGTGTGTGTGTGTGTGTGTGTGTGTGTGTGTGTGTGTGTGTGTGTGTGTGTGTGTGTGTGTGTGTGTGTGGGGAGGAATATCAATCTGGGTTGCTGTGGGTGCCCACCTTGGGTCTCCCCCGGCGTTCTTGGACTACAACTCCCAGGCACCCGGCCAGCACAGCTGGTGGCAAAGGCTTCTGGGAGTATTATTAGTCCAAGAAGATCTGGAGACCCAAAGTCTGGGACACACATACTTTCCCCAGACTCCAAAAGTTGTCAGGGAGTAACGGGGGTGAGCCCTCAGCAACAGGTGGAAGGATATTAATAAAGAGCCTCGTGGCATAGTGGTTATCGTGCTGTACTACAGCCATAACTGTGCTCATGACCTGGGGGGTTCAATCCCAGGTAGCCGGCTCATGGTTCACTCAGCCTTCCAATCTTCCAAGATCAGTAAAATGAGTACCTTTCCTGAGGGAAGGGGGGAATGTGTAGCCTGCATCATTACTCGTAAACTGTTCAGAGAGCACTTTAAGCTATTGGGTAGTATATAAGCAGCATGCTTTGCTTTGCTTTACTAATTAATTAATTCAGTGATGAAGCAGGGGACTGCAGCATTTCCCATCCATCTAATTAACCAGACCTGACCCTGCTTGGCTTCTAAAAACCCAACAAGACCAAGCATGCTCAAAGTGATGGGGATGGTATTTCTTCTTGCTTCCCTGCAGGTGGCCTAAAATGAAGATGCTCCAACCACGTGGCTTCTGGTTTCATCCTTGAGTGACTCAATTGTCAGAATGCAGAAGGAAGCCTGGCTTCAAGAAAGTGGTGGTGGACAGAGCTGGGTCCTGTCCAGAAAGCGGGTTGTGGGGAGGGAGAGAGAGAGAGAGAGACCGTCGGATCTCAAAGGCATCGCTCAGCCGTTCCTTTGCAAAGACTTGAAAACCCAACAAGGTCTTTACAGTCTCCTCCTGAATTAGCAGCCGCCTACTCATCCAACATGTATGGATTGTGGGGAAAATACCCCTAACTAAAATATTAATATACCAAGGTATATTATCTTTTCTGTAAAAGAACAACAACAACAATAACAATAATTTGTATACACTACATGAATTTACGTGCATATTTTTGTGTTGTTCCCCTGTCGTATGAAAATACGGTGATCATGAGGTTTGAAACGGGCATTGTTATGTTTTGATAGAGTTCAGAGAAAGCAGAGGTCCCTTTGTTTAGACTTCATTCAAGCTTAGGCTGTGTGTATTCCACAGCTGCCCATCCTGCATAAACACAAAAATTTAACATCCAGGTGCTCATTCCAGCATGCTGGGAAGCTAGAGGCTGACAAGTTTCTGGCTCTAAGACTTAGAAGAGAAAAAGATAACTTTGGAATCCAGTCAGCAAGAGGATTGAACGGGAAGATGAGGGGCAGTCAAGTGATGGGTGTTCCCTTGTTCTGCCCTGAACTGTGACTCAACTGAAGAAAGAGAATGGTTTTTTTTTAACCCAGTGTGTTGTTAGCCTGTGGAACTCCCTGCCACAGGATGTGGTGATGGCATCTGGCCTGGATGCCTACAAAAGGGGATTGGACAGATTCCTGGAGGAAAAGTCCATCGCAGGTTACAAACCATGATGGAGATGTGTCATCTCCAGACTTAAAACCGGGGTACTTCAAGGGCCAGATGCAGGGGAGTGGTATCAGGAGACAAAGATTTAGTCTCATGCACTGTCAGAGGCATTTGGAAGGGCCACTGTGAGATGCAGGAAGCTGGACTAGATGGGCCTTTGGCCTGATCCAGCAGGGCTCTTATGGGTTGTGCACAAGATGTGAATATATGCGAATGGACTCAATTCACGTGCCGTGTCCAAGTCACAGAATTCTGTGACATTGTTCCAGAAAGGGCAGCTGGCCAGGGAGTGAATTGTGGAGTTCATATCTTTTTCTTTGACAAGAGGACTTACTGTAAAACGGCTCCGTGGATGGCTCCGTGGTTAAGGCATCTGGCTCTGGAGCCCGAAGTTGAGAGTTCGATTCCCCAGTGTGTCTCCTTCTCAGGGTCTGGACGTGATGATCCATAGGGTGCCTTTCAGTTCTGCAGTTCTAAGATTATTATCTCATTTTTTGTAAATCTTACCAAGCTGCAACATCACGACTGGCCCCTGAAGGGGAACCCAAGTGATTTTTGAGCCTGATCTGGTAATCAGAGCAATAATAGTGATCAAAGCCAGAAAAGTAGAATTATTTTCTTTCAAACGTTGTGTTCCAAGCTCAGGTGTTGAAAAAGCTGCCCAAGGTTATTTTGGCAATAACCTTCTAGGAGCTTTATAGCAAAAAAAGAAAAGTAGCCTTATTCGGTCTTCCTTGTGTGTTCCCATCCGGAGTATCCAATCCCCTTTAAAGTATCTTCTGCCTTAAAAACTTAGACTGCCCCAGAGTCTTTTAATATTTCTGTCCTAGGTGGATGGGTGTCTCTTTTTGACTTTCTAAGCATCGGAACTCACTTGTGTGGACATGAGAACGCAGAAGAACTAAGCCTATTTCAGCCTGCAAATCCCCATTCCTTCCTTCTCATTATTTCGAGCCCAGGTTCTGTTTTGTGCTTAAAAGTTCAGCAAAATCCACCAGGCATGTCCAAACTTTGGCCCTCCTGATCTTTTGGACCACAACTCCCAGAATTCTAAGCTTAAATTGCCAATGACAAGAGACTGGGAGTTGTGGTCCAAAACATCTGGAGGGGCAAAGTTTGGATGTGCCTGCCCGAGGAACTTTTGGAGAGGAAGATTTGACACATTGTGGAAGGTTTGCAACACAGGCTAAAGCACAGCTTCTCCAAAAATCAGACAAAGGAATAGTTTTAAATAGGGGCTACTTACATGGAGTCACGAAGAGTCGGTCACAACTGTAACGACACAACACACACACACACTGATTTCTCACTTATGGATTCGAATCCCAGTGCCCCTTTTTACTTGCCTAAGGTGAAATCATCATTACTTGACAGAAAATTTGCCTGTCTCTTACAAGGTGCTTGTTGTGTTCCTCAGTGCTCACCTGGTTAGGGTACCATATATTGAAATCTTAATATCCTGTGATCATCAGGCTGGGGAAGTTTACACTGTTACATTATTTGTAATGGGTTGATTGATTCCAATATTTGGGAAAGAACTATTTAACCAGGGGAAACAGCTTGGAGGGCAGAAGACTGCTCGGATGGAGAAGATGGAGGACAATAATTTGCATGTATAGTGGTACCTTGTATGAAGGAATTAATTTGTTCCAAATGATATTCTATTAAGCAAATTTTCCTTTGGACAAATTTCCCATAGGAATGCATTGAAAACGGATTAATCCTTAATCACGAGTTTTTCTGTTGTACGGATTCACCCCATACATAGGCGATTCTGTTAAGCGATTTCCCCCATCTCTGGAAATTTTTTTCCTTTAAGCAGATTTTTTGTTGAAATGAACCGCTTGTTATACAAGTGTCCACTGTATTGTTCTGTAGAGGACACCCCATATTGTATCTTCAGATAGATGCTTGGAGATCACCTAGACACACATGCCCTCAGATCAAACCTAAATACGCGTCCAGCTGACACCAATACTATTGTCCCAAAACTGAAAACCCAGCTGAGGAACCTACAAACTCAGCACGACACTAACAGCCTTCTCCTTCAGTTGACTTCAGTTGATCGTCTCACAAAATACCAGAACTAGGGGACATCCACTCAAATTGAGGGCTGGGAGAGTAAGAACAGACAAAAGAAAATATTTTTTCACCCAGCGCGTTGTTAGTCTATGGAACTCCCTGCCACAGGATGTGGTCATGGCATCTGGCTTGGATGCCTTCAAAAGGGGATTGGACTGATTCCTGGAGGAAAAGTCCATCACAGGTTACAAACCATGAGGGAGATGTGTAATCTCCAGGCTTAAAACCAGGGTACTTCAAGGGCCAGATGCAGGGGAGTGGTATCAGGAGACAGATATCTAGTCTCGTGCGCTCCCAGACGCATCTGGTGGGGCCACTGTGAGATACAGGAAGCTGGAGTAGATGGGCCTTTGGCCTGATCCAGCATGGCTCTTCTTATGTTCTTATGACTTTCTTGTCCTTGCGCTGGAGCAGTGGTTCCTAATCTTGGCTTCCCAAAATCTGGGTGGACTAAAGCTCCCAGAGACCTTCACTACTAGCTCTGGCCAGCCAGGATTTCTGAGAGTTGTAAATCCAAGAACATCTGGGGAAGCCAAGGTTAGAATGCTCTGCTGGAGGCAGTATTCCAGGTGATGGCTGGTGTTTCTTGCATCTCTTGAGACATCAAATGTTGGGTGTGAACGCTCATCCTCTACCCCGATGTATTTCCTCTCAGGCTGACTTACCGCTCAGGACTGATGTACCAAGACTACAGCTCCTCCACGTCTGGGATTTCCATTCTTTGGCCCCCTTCACATTCTCCTTTGTCTAATTACATTTTACGTGTGCCACATTGATCAGAAAGGTAGAGCTCAGCTATAATATCCGTTTTAAAGACGGTTTTAGTTTGGCTTTTCATTCTGCTTTGGTTTGCTTCCTTCACGAGTGTATTGCTCCTTTAAATCAGAGGCAGGGAAGCCTCAACTGTTCAAATTTATTTATTTTATTTTTATAGCTAAGCAGGGTCAGCCCTGGCTAGTACTTGGATGGGAGACCACCAGGGAATACCAGGTGCTGTAGGCGCCTGGAGTAGGAACTGGCAAACCACTCCAGTATTCCTGCCAAGAAAACTCCATGGTCATGGGGTCACAAAGGGTCGGTCACCACTATAAGGACACAAACACATATTTATAACGGGAAAATACAAACATATTTATAACGGGAAAATAGTTTGCATTACAAATCCTATAATCCAATACCATTGATCACGTGGAGTGGGGATGATGAGAGTTACAGAGGACAATCTCCCAAGTTTCCTCAAGATTTCTTTCTTTTCTCTTTTTCTTTCTTTCTTTTTTTTTTTTTTGACGTTTGAGAATGTTGGTGAGCAAAGAAGCAAACTGGAAATATTTTTAATTTAAAAAAAACCCACTGTTCTTGAGCCTACTGCTACTTTTCCCTCAGTGTGGCTGTTAGACCCTAATCAGTGTGGTGGTAGAAAACCCCTCACGCCCACAGTCTGGGCGACTCCAGTTTCAAAGTGCCATCAGTAGTTTTTGGAGCAAACAAGACGGACAAACACTGCAGAAGAAACTTGAGAGGCCGCCAAAACAAAAATTACAAACTTTATTGAGTCTTCTTCTCAAAACATTGAGAGAAATTCATCCGAGACAAAAAATTCTAATTAAAAAGCCTGTTTTAAAAGACCTGCTATCTTTGGAAACTACACACAGTGATTTTTTTTTTTAATGAGGGAGGACGGGGAAGCCAAACAGCCTAGCTAGGTCAAGGAATTGTATCCTTTCGAAGAAAATCTTGGTGTATATGAACGTTATTTCCCCACAAAATTGCTTGGAGGAGAGACAGAATGATTAAAACCCAAGATTCTGGTTTTCACAAGATTAGCCTCCAAGGAAGTTTTTGTATTGAAAGGACCAAGTGAGAAACTTCCCAATATCAACCACAGAGACTATATAATGCATGGCAGAGGATGCTGGGATATATTTTGTAGAAAAGGATTCTGAGGGAAATGCACCTACAGTTAATATGCATTCTTCCTGCAAGAAGCCATGCTAGTCTTCTGGCATCTCTGCTTTGCACAGAGGTGGCAACACTGGGTCTTAGAGTCTGGGAAAAAATATACAGTGCTACCTCAACTTACGAATTTAATCCGTTCCAAATGCATGCTCTTAAGTCAAACTACTCTTAAGTCGGGGTACCTATCTAAAAATGGGGGAGTAAAAAATTAAAAAATATTTGTAAGTCGACCAGACCATATCTAAAATTTGTAAGGCAGCAATTAAAATGCCAACAGTTTTCCACTCTTACGTCAAGCTGCTCTGAAGTCGGGATACCACTGCATATATTTAGCTTTCCACTAAAAAGGATAAGATCCCTGTATACCAGGGATGGGCAGAATTCAACCCTCCTTCCATCTGCAATCTGAAGCAGGACATCTTATCCCAAACCAGCCAAAAACAATGCCTCCCACTTGTGTGTAAAGACACCCCCACACACATACACATCAACACAACCAACACCCAGGTGTTGGGTTTGCGTGGCACTGGTTAGCAGCTGGCAGACAAGTGGCCCTCCCTCTTACAGGGGTGCCAGCTTTTTCTTTTGTGTTTAAAAAAGAGGTTTGGGCTTCAACGTCTAACAGGACTCCTCCAGCGTGGCCAGTAACAAGAGGATCGTGTCAAAATATCTGGAGGACTCCCAGAATCCCCCATGCCACCTGGAGGATTCTGGGAACCAAAGGCTTCCCTAAGCTCTGTTCTATTTCTGTCGTATTTCCTTCACTTGTTGAAAACGAAACTAGATGGTACACAAAGAAACAAATGGACAAAGACACAAACAAAAACGTCCCTGTTTTTTGGCTATTCTAAATGCTCCTCCACCCCTGCAGGCAGGGCTTCCCACAGTCCCACCCTCACCATGTCAAACCCAAGAATATCATTTCCATATTTCCACTCAAATCTCAAATACATTTGGAAATAAATATTTTTTCCCAGGGAGGCGGGAAATGTATTTGGAATTTCAAAATGGCACTTCTTAAAACAGTTTAAAGCAGATCCCCTGTTCCAAGCATAGCTTAGAAAAGGGGTTTTTTTTAGACCACTGTGACGCTCAGAACTATCCAGCCTGCTGGGGATTCTAGGACTCGTAGTCTAAGTGCTAATTTCCAACTGATTTGACCCAAATCTTTTGGCTCTAGAGTTGCCAGCCAAAGACAAAATAGAAAACAAGTTCTTCAAAATGGAGTGGTCAATGTTGCATGATTGGTTTATTTGGACTACCAATCCCATCATTCTACAGTGGTACGGCTAGCACCCAAGTTGGCTACAAGTATTTCCGGGAGCTAAACTGGACCATCGGGGTCAGGAATAGATGTGGCTGGACTGCAACTCCCAGCATTTGTCGCCACTGGCTATGCTGGCAAGGGGAGATGGGATTTGTAGTCCAATAACCCTCAGAGGACAAAGGAATTCTTCATATCTGCTCAATCTGCCCAAGGGAAGGAAAAAAAAAGGCAACAGGTTTTTATGGCTCCGAGACAAATATGGCCATCAACTTCAAGGCTTCTGATCAAGTTCCTCTTAAGGCAGGAGAAGGAAACTCTGTAGGGTCTGGACGCCAACCCTAGAGAGGTCCCTCAAGAAAACATAGAAGGAGGGGGGTTTAAACCCACTTGGTGTTTCAGCACTTAAATACCAAAATAAGGAAAGAACTCTGGGCCAGAGTGGCGTAAAGAACTGTGCTCTTTAGCGAAGGATCCTCCAAATTTTTAACAATAGAGGAAAACTGAGAGAAATCCAGGATGCCACAGAAAGGGGAGAGTGGCCACGTGTGGCCGGCAGGGTGTGTGTTGCCCACCCTGACAATAAAGGCACAGGAGCAGGAACCGGTTAAAAAGATCTGGCAACCCTCTGGTTCAGGGCTAGAAAGACTGTGACCCTCCAGAGGGAACCAGGCCCCAGTTCCCATCAAAAATCTATACCAGCTCAGGATAACAACGAGGGCTGATGGGTTTCAGAGTTCATCAACCTCTGGAGGGCCACAAAGTTTGCCAGCCCTGCGATGCTTGCAATGGGGGAGACCAAGATGTGGATCTCACCTTTAATGCGGACCTGGGAGCTGATGCTTATTTCAAGGAAGAGGGAATCCGTAAGACTTTGGACTTCCATCAGCCCTGCCTGGAATAGCCAGTGAGGAGAGATCATGGAGTTGGTGATCCAGGGATACCTGGTGAGTCAAACATTCCCTAACCCTGGGTTATATAGTCTTCCTGGACTAGACCATTTCAGGCTGGAGGGGTGTGTGTGGGGGAGAGCATGTTTGCACATTCCCCTATACAGCACTCTGGGTTAAAAACACATTGCACATGGAAAAAACAGCACATCAAGGGATAATCCTTGGTTTTCCTCCTACCCAGAGAGAAAGGCAAGCTTCTCCCTTCTACAACTGGCATGGAAACCCAGAAGAATGGCTTGTGGGACACACACACACACACACACACACACACACACACACACACACACACACACACACACACACACACACACACACACACACACACACACACACACACACACACACACACACACACCTCAGCATGCCAACACATAAGAAACAAAGGCTTAAATCCAATTAAGTAGTCAGATTGGAAGAGCTAATCCAATTACGTCAACTATGTATTTAAGACTACGGATTGGATTCAGACCATGGTCTACAACAGTGGTTCTCCACCTGTGGGTCCCCAGATGTTCCTGGACTGCAACTCCCAGAAATCCCTTCCAGCACAGTGAGTGATGGAAGCTTCTGGGAGCTGCAGTCCAGGAACATCTGGGGACCCAGAGGTTGAGAACCACTGGTCTACAAGCTTTCTATTAAATTCTGCTTGAGAAATGTGCCGATCTGTGTATTCTGAACTCCAACTCCCAGAATTCCTCACAGAGCTGTGCTACCTGGGGAATTCTGGGAACAGTAGTCCAAAAAACCCAAACCATTTTTTTCAGACTAGGGGCTTTTTAAAAGTCTTATTAACTAGGCTAGGCTAAGCTTAACTAAATCGCTTCCCAATGTGCTGATTTCCCCTGTATAATGACAGACTTTGTTTTCAATTGGGAATAATATCAAATACAATATTCCCCCACCCACGCCCACAAAGCTGAAATGACACAATCCAGATCATTTTTGCCGCGTGTCTAAATTAGACTGGTCCAGGATCCCTTTGCGGACAAAGGGAGCAGGGGGTTTGCTGTTTATTTAAGGACAGAGGTTGATCCTTGATTGTTCCTCGAGTTGGAATCACAGAATCACAGAATCATAGAATCATAGTTGGAAGAGACCTCAAGGGCCATCTAGTCCAACCCCCTGCCATGCAGGAATCCCTTCACAATATTTCCGACAGATGGCCATCCAGCCTCTGCTTAAAAACCACCAAAGAAGGGGACTCCACCACCCTCCGTGGCAGCATATTCCACTGCCGAACAGCTCTAACTATCATGAAGTTCTTCCTAATGTTCAAATGGAATCTCTTTTCCTGTAGTTTGAAACCATTGCCCCGAGTCCTAGTCTCTGAAGCCATGGAAAACAAACCTGTTCCCTCTTCAATATGACATCCTTTCAAATATTTAAACATAGCTATCATATCCCCTCTCAGTCTTCTTTTTGAAAGGCTAAACATTCCCAGTTCCCTAAGCCGTTCCTCATAAGACATTTCTCCAGATCCTCAACCATCCTGGTCACCCTCCTCTGCACCCGCTCGAAGGTTGTCAACATCCTTTTTAAACTGAGGCGCACAGAACTGGACACAGTACTCCAGGTGGGGTCTGACCAGAGCAGAATAGAGTGGTACTATCACTTCCCTTGATCTAGACACTATGGTTCTGTTGATGCAACAAAGTATCACATTGGCTTTCCTGGCCGCCGCATCACACTGCTGGCTCATGTTCAATTTGTGGTCCACCAAGACCCCCAAATCCCTTTAACATGTACTATTCTCCAGCCAAGTATCCCCCATCCTATGTCTGTGCAATTCATTTTTTTTTTTTACCTAGATGTAGTACCCTACATTTCCCTCTGTTGAAATCCATTCCATTAGCTTTGGCCCAGCATTCTAATCTGTCAAGGTCCTTTTGGATTTTCATCCGATCCTCTAGGGAATTAGCAACCCCTCCCAATTTGGTATCATCTGCAAATTTAATTAGCATACTCTCTATTCCTTCCTCCAAGTCATTAATAAAGATATTGAACAGCACTGGACCCAGAACAGAACCCTGGGGCACCCCACTGGTCACGTCTCTCCAAGCCGAAGAGAAGCCATTAATGATCACCCCTTTGTTTGTAATCAGTCAACCAATTACAAATCCATCTAACCGTCACACTATCTATCCCACATTCTACTAACTTATTTGCAAGTACACCATGGGGAATCTTATTGAAGGCCTTACTGAAATCTAGAGAAGCAATATCCACAGCATTCCCCTCATCCACCAGGCCTGTAATTCTATCAAAGAAAGAGATCAAATTGGTCTGGCATGACTTGTTTTTAAGAAACCCGTGTTGACTTCTTGTAATGACAGCATTGTTTGTTAGATAACTGCAGACTGACTGCTTAATAATCTGCTCTAGGATCTTTCCGGGAATTGAAGTCAAGCTGACTGGGCGGTAATTATTTGGGTCCTCTTTCCCCCCCTTTTTGAAGATGGGGACAACATTAGCCCTCCTCCAATCGATGGGGACTTCCCCTGTTCTCCAGGACTTCTCAAAGATTATTGCCAATGGTTCTGAAATTACTTCTGCCAGTTCTTTTAATATCCTTGGGTGTAATTCATCTGGCCCAGGAGACTTAAATTCATTTAATGTTTCCAGATGTTCCTGTACTATCTCCCTACCTATTCTATTTTGCAATTCCCATCCTACCTCATCTACTCTTTGTCCCAGCAGATCTCTTTCTTCCCTTTTGGAGAAAACAGAGGCAAAAAAGGTGTTGAGTAATTCTGACTTTTCCTTGTCTCCTGTTAGTAACTGGTTATCATTGCCACACAGAGAGCCTATCATTTCCTTATTTTTCCTTTTGCTGCGGACATAAATAAAGAAACCCTTTTTACTATCTTTAATCTTCCTGGCAAGTCTAAGTTCGTTTTGCGCTTTAGCTTTTTTTACTATCCCCCTGCATATA
Source organism: Phrynocephalus forsythii (assembly GCA_029282475.1). Taxonomy (NCBI): domain Eukaryota; kingdom Metazoa; phylum Chordata; class Lepidosauria; order Squamata; family Agamidae; genus Phrynocephalus; species Phrynocephalus forsythii. Next base: position 3,107,178 of record JAPFRF010000024.1, read on the forward strand.
TTAGCTGTTTGTTTATATTCCTCTTTGGTGCATTTCCCATTTTTCCATTCCTTTTACTTGTTTTTCTTTATAGTTAGAAGAGCCTCGTGGTGCAGTGGTTAAATGTCTGTACTGCAGGTAAAACTGTGCTCACGACCTGGGTTCAATCCCTGGTAGCAGGCTCAAGGTTCACTCAGCCTTCCATCCTTCCGAGGTCGGTAAAATGAGTACCCAGCTTGCTGGGGGGGCAATGTGTAGCCTGCACACTGTAATTAAAATTGTAAACTGCCCAGAGACGACTTGTAGTGGTATGGGGCGGTATATAAGCAGAACACTTTAGCTGAATTGAAAGTTCTTTAGTAAACCACTGTGGTTTCTTTAGACCTCTCCCATTTTTTCTTCTTGTTGGAACAGTTTTAAATTGTGCCTTTAATATCTTGCTTTTCAGGAACTCCCATCCATCTTGGACTCCCTTCTCTTTTAGTGTTTCAGTCCATGGAATCACAGCCAATAATTCCCTAAGTTTACAAAAATTGGCTTTCTTAAAGTCCAGGATTCTTGTCTGACTATGCTTAGCTTCACCTTCCAACTGTATAACAAATTCCAAGAGGGTATGGTCACTTTTACCACTTCGACCCCATTTACAAGGTCCTCCTTATTGGTTAAGACCAGATCTAAAATGGTTTTGCCTCTGGTGGTCTCCTCTATCTTCTGGACCATGAAATTGTCTGCAAGGGCAGTAAGGAATTTGTTAGACCTTGCATTCCTAGCTGAGTAGGACTGCCAGCATATATCAGGATAGTTAAAATCCCCCATTACTACTACATCTCTCCCTTTTGACTGTGTGGCCATCTGCTCACAGAAGGCATCATCCCACTCCTCCGGCTGGTTTGGGGGTCTATAATATACCCCCACAGTGACATCCCTCCTAGTTTTTTCACCCCTGATTTTAACCCAAATACCCTCAACATGCTTCCCCTGCTGTTTATCTTGTATTACTTCAGCAGTGTAAATGTCCTTAATATATAAAGCTACACCTCCTCCTTTCTTACTCGGCCTGTTCCTTTGAAACAAGTTATACCCACCAATGACTACATTCCAATCATATGTCTCATCCCACCAGCTCCCATAATTCCACAGCAACACAGAGGTGGACATGTTGGCTGTGGGATTCCAATGGCCATAAACCTTCAGCAGAAAGTTAACATTTCCGGGGGGGGGGGCTGTTGAAAAAAAGAGGATGAGATTCCTATACAGTGGTACCTGTTAAGACAAATTTAATTCATTCTACGGGTCAATTCCTCCTACGAAACAAGGTTTAATGCGGTTTCCCATAGGAATGCATTGAATTCGTCTTGCGAAGCACCCTATAGGAAAATTCGTCTTACAAGGTTTTCCTATACCTGGACATTTCATTCGTCTTACGAATTTTTTTGTCTTAAGGGGCATTAGTCTTACAAGGTATTACTGTACTTTTACTAAGAAGAGGAAATCTGAGTCAGCCCACCTGTCGGACTTTCTTAATCTACACCCCTATAAATACTGTGCATATACACACAATGACAATAAATTATTATTATTAAAGGCACAGGAACCCCATCCTTCTCCCCACCCCCAGTGGGTCACCCTATTCCCCCACCTCAAGTGACCTACAGCCAACCTTTGGGCCTATGGGACAGGTATGGGAACAGGGTCCTACACTGAGATGAGATGCTGTTGGCTTTCAGTTCTTAGGCTTTCAGCTCTTATGGACTTCCAACTCTCTGAAACTATAACCGCTGTGGTTGGTGACCACCGATTTGGGACGAAGCCCCAAAACCTGAAGAGCCAAAGGTCCTCTGGCTGTACAGATGTTCTGAAATCTTCTGATACAGTGGGAAAGGGGGACTCGCCCACCGGTTTTGTCCTGGCCTTTATCCCCCACCCACCCAACCCTGCCTGCTTGCAGTGGGTCAGTCAGGCCATAGTGGAACAGTTAAGTGTTCCCAGCTGGGTCACTCCAGGCCCACTCGGAAGTGCATTGCTCTCCCTGGCTGCTTGAACAATGAAATATTTCATAGCGTACACGTAACGCCAGGGTTGCAAAATAGGAACATCCACCTTGCAGGCGGGCATGAAACAGGAATCAGTGCAAAAAAACCCCAAAAAATAAGACAAAAAAAAAACAAAAAAAACAAAACAAAAACAACAACTCTCCCCTGTTCTCTTGGCCAAAGGAAGGAATTGGAGGTACTTCCATATTGAGAGGGCAAGGTTGACATGGGTGTGAGTAGAAAAACATCTTTCAGAATACCTGAAAGAGAGGATGCAACTGTTTTACAACAAAACAACCACCAGTAATAATCTGTTTTTTAAAAACACACACACCAGAATTTGGAAGAAAAGTAACCACATCCAAGGAAGACCCTCAGTTGCTCCCATCTGCAAAATGGGCACAACAACAGTTTCCCACGTGGGACTGAGAGGAATAAATAGAGTAGAATGTTTTTCACTGCTGTTTTTCACTGTTTTGGTGGCCGACCATTTTTTTTTTTTTTGCACTAGGGCCAATCTGTTCTTTCATTGTCTATTGCAGTGGTGGCACACCAGATGTTTTTGACCGCAACTCCCAGAATTCCAAGCCTGTATTGCCAATGACAAAGGACTGTGGGAGTTGTGGTCCAGATCATCTGGAGTGCCGAAGGTTCGCCACCACTGGTCTATTACTTCACCCTAGCTATTGTGATTGTTGCCTGCCACCTAGGACAGGAGGGACTAGACATTTCCGTAATAAATATAATAAAATAAATAAAATATAACTGGAAAAAATTGTTATAACAATGAGTCCTGCGGGGATTTGACCCACAGACCTCTTGCCTCCCCCTTCCTGATTTAGCTGGTCACGCAGAATAAGCCCCACAGTGATTGCAGTTATGGTGCTGGTCATCGGCATAGCGTCTTCACAACCGTCTTTGCAAGGTAGGCTGGTGATTCCCATTTTACAGATGAGGAGGGGCAGCTGGCCCAAAAGCTGCACAGAAAAAAATGCATCTAGCAACCTGAGCTCCCCTCTTGATCTGCCCTCCAACGATGCTGGGTTCACCCTTGACCGCTCTCGGTTAACTCACAGTGCGGGGCTTTGATTACATCTTATTGCATAGATACACGAGGTTGTTTGGTTAAAAACGGAGACCCCTGGAGAAGTTACTTTCGTGGACTACCCCTCCCTGAGCCTCCGAGCCCACCTGGTTGGGACTACAAGACCAAATGCCTCGCAGCCAACCTAGGAAAAGTGGTCATGTCAGGTGGGTTCCAACCTGGTGGTGTTCTTAGACTACAACTCCCAGGGGCTCTGGCCAGCACAGCTGGTGGTGAAGGCTTCTGGGAACTGCAGTTCAAGAGCACCTTGGTGACCCGAGGCTGGCCACCACGGGCAATGCTGGGGCTGGAATCTCCGAGGAGGGCATTCTCTGCGTCTTTTAAAAAAAAAAAACCGAGGAAGGGGCAAGCATCCTAGCAACCCTGCCTGTTTGGAATAGTAGTTAACGTTTGACTAAGAACTAAAATAAAATAGAGGAAGAGTCGGCATTCAGCGTTCCCAAATCTTCCTTTTGGCGCCTCTGTCTGGCCCCGTGTCAAGGGCACGTGAGGGGGCCTCAGAGGTGGAAGGCGTGGGCGGGTCTGGCACAGTATTCTCTCGAGGTCCGTCCGTAAGGGGGTGTTCACCAACCGGATCCCCTATGCCACCAGGAGTGGGAACAGCAGGCACTGGGCCCGTCAGGGGCTCAGAAGGCACCCCTGGCACATGACCCGGAGGGAAGGGGTTTCCAGGCACTGCCGGACCCCACTGTGCGTTGCTGCCACACCCCTGGGAAGCACTGGGCACCCTTTGTGGGGAAGTCCTCTGGCCGGCAAACACCGCCGCAATGGCGGCCATGGTGGTGGTCTGTCTGTCCAAGAAGTCCCCCAGGTCCGTGTGGGAGCGTTCGATGGCCTCGACCATCAGCTGGGCCGTGGCCCGGTCCTGGCGCCGCTCCTGCTTCCGGTGCTGCCTCTCCTCCTGCCGGGCCCTGTCGAAGGCCTTCAGGTCCTGCCGATGAAGGCCCCGCATGGCGTCCAAGAGCAGCGAGGGAGCCCTCGAGGCCGACTCCACCAGCTGCATGCTGGTCTCCAGGCGCTGCTTCCGGTTCCGCAGCCTCCGGTTCCGCATCCGTTCCGCGTTCGTGAGGGGCCTGCGGAATTCCTGGATCGGGCCTGCAGGGCACAGGATGGCCGGGGAAGGAAGGCGGCCAGAATCAGAACCACTGGGTTTTCTTTTCCTTTTCTCTCACACACATTTTACAGCAGGGTTCAAGTCATTGTATCAACAAGTCTGTACCTCAAAACAAGGCCGTATTGGCCTTTTAAACCCAACCCCAGAAGTTTAGGCCTCTAAAGCCTTGGCTGCATTTCTGGGGAAACGGCATTTTATTGTGTATTTATTGTGAATCGCCCAGAGCAGTGCTGCAGCACTAACGGCAGCAGTATATTAAATAAATAAATAAATAAATTCAGTCATTCATTCATTCATTCAAAGGAAGCAAACTCCTGTGGGGAAAGAAGACATTTCGTTGAAATGTCGAGTTGTTAGGAATGTGACAATTTTGCCGCCAACCATTAAGGACACGAAAGTTGTTAAGAAATGGAGGAAAGAATAATGTCCATGCAAAAGGAGACACCTACAGCAAGATTTTTGTGAAACTCTGTGGAGGAATAAAGGGTCATGAACAAATATGTCTCCTGAAAGAGAGCATGGCATGAAAACTGCTCAGCAAAGCCCGATGCCTGCAATGAAGACAGAGAAGGTGGTGCTGAAGGATCCTCAGCCTTTGATACTCCTTCCCTGATCCTATCGTCATGACAATGAAATGGATTACTGTTGTTTCTGTTATTTTTTCATCTTAATATCAAGGCAATGAAGATTTAGGAACAAAGGAGGTGCCCCATGGTCCAGCCTTTGGATACTGAGTAGTATTCAAGATATGTGTGAGGCAAGAGCTTATGGACTTTATATAATAATAATAATAATAATAATAATAATAATAATAATAATAATAATAATAATAATAATAATAATAATAATAATAATAATAATATTATTATTATTATTATTATTATTATTATTATTATTATTATTATTATTATACCACCTTTCTCCAGAAAGGGACCCAAGGCGGCTTACAACAAATTCAAAAAAGTACAATAAAAACAATACAATGTAAAAAACAATACAATACCTATAAAATACTATAAAAGCACTATACAATATAATGCAATAAAAAACAAGATTAAAAACAATAGCTGCAGCAGTGTTTAAAAAGCTCCGCAGCCAATACTAAAAAAGTAAGATGTTATAAAAATTTGTAAAGGCTAGAGGCTCAGAAGGCTTGCCTAAATAAGTAAGTCTTAAGGCCTCACTTGAATATTTCAGTTGAATATACAGATGTACATGGTGTAAATAATAGCATAACTACTATTTATTTATTTATTTACTTACCACCCAAATTTCCCTTAGGAACTCTGGGTGGTGTACAACAAATTATCCAAATAAACAATTGGCCCCAAAACGAAACCCACAATAAATCAAATAATATAACAATTAAAGAGAAAAATAGATAAAAACAACAACTGACATTTGACTAACTAATTCTCTACAAACAGACAGAGAACTAAGTCTCTGTCATCATTTTTGCTTCACTGAGGACTAGCACCACGAGTCCGGCAGAAATTACTCTGCACCGACAGATGCATGTGGCAATGGTAAACCGACTGAATACCTCATATACCTTGAGTACTCGTAAATATTTCACATATCCTAATAATTCTAGTAGAGTCACTATAGATCAGAAGCAACTCGAAGGTGTAAGGATGACAACTGTATTTGCGTCCCACACAGAATCCTCCTTCCTTACCGTAAGGCCTGAGGCTCCGGCCACCCTCCGGCACAGGATCCCGGCAGATCCGTGTCCTCCCGAGGTCCAACAACCCTCTTTCTGTCAGGAGGGGGTTTGGGGCGGGCTGGCCGATGGCGGGATATGGGGCCTGCTGTGCCAGGGGCGGGTACTGCATTGGCAGCGCCACAGGGGGGTAATGAACCTGTTGCGTCATGGAGGGATATGGCACCTGATGAGCCACGGGTGGGTTCACCATCACCTCATCAAATGGCCACAGCACCTGGAAACAGGATATGAAGCCAGCAGTTCAGAGGACCAGAAATGAAGGAAATACAGAGTGCCCCCCTTTAGCCTCTATATATTGTAATAAAACCCCCTGTTAAATTGTAATATTACAGACACACACACACACACACACACACACAGATCTATCTATCTATCTATCTATCTATCTATCTATCTATCTATCTATCTATCTATCTAGGATACTATCTGGCATCATGTCATTGTATTATAACCAATAAAAACTTTAAAGGGTAGGGGTGGCTGAATGAGCTGAGTTAATTTTCATTTTCATCTCCTGGAATTCCACAGCATTCCTTCACCAGTGCCTTCCTGTCACAGATCATTGAATCTAAGGAGAGCCCTGCTGGATCAGGCCGAGGGCCCATCTAGTCCAGATTCCGGTATCTCAGGATGGCCCCGCCAGATGTCTCTGGGAGCACAGGAGACAACTAAATCCCTGTCCCCCTGATGCCACTCCTGTGTCTGGCACTATGAGGCCCTCTCCTTTTAAGCCTGGAGAGAATATGTATCCCCAACACAGCTTAATACCTGAGATGGACTTTTCCTCCAGAAATGTCCTTTTCTCCTTTTAAGGGCATCTAGGCCAGGTGAAAATACGAATGGGAGACGGAGTCTCAGGATGTATAAAAGTAGAAAAGACCTTTATTCTCTCTTAAACCATCCTTAAGAGGCTCTGGCTTTTTAAAGATGATTTAAGAGGTCTTTTCTACTTTTATACATCATGAGACCCCGTCTCCCATTCGTATTTTCACCTCTGTGGATGTACCAGTTCCTTTGCTTTGCATCTAGGCCAGGTGCCATCACCACATCCTGCAGCAAGGAGTTCCACAGACTAATACCATGCTGGGTCAAGAAATATTTTCTTTCTGACTGTTCTCCCTCTCCAACCCTGAGTTTAAGGGATGACCCCAGATTCTGGTATTGCATGACAGGGAAAAGAATTTCTCTCTATCCACTTTATCAATCCTCTACACAGTTTTGTATATCTCAATCATGTCCCCCCTTAGGTACCTTTTTTCCAGACTAAAGAGACTCAAACACTATAGCCTTTCCTCATAAGAGAAGTGTCTTAACCCAGTAATCATTTTAGCTGTTCGCCTCAGCACTTTAGACCCTTATTTCTTAAAATCAATATTAACACTCTGCGGCAGACAGATGTATAATTGTTATCATTACTCCAGTCAGAGAAGTCACATGTTACGTCCTAAATTCATGTCATACCGACATGCCAGAAATGTAGAAGCATAGTGGTGTATCATCAGAAAGTGTTCCTAAAAGTGCCACAACATGTTCTTAATGCCCAGTTTTTGAAAGCAAGTAGAAAATACTGCAAGTTACATTTTAAAGTAATGGTGAGAGACAATTTAATTACTCTTGAAATGCAGTGAAGACACATTGCTGCACTTTTTAATTAATTAATAATAAATACAAAATCCAGCATAGTTATCTTGTCTGCTGTGTGATGATGATGATGATGATGATGATGATGATGATGATGATGATGATGATGATGATACAGTAACCCCCCCACCGTTCGCGGGGGTTAGGGACCCCCCCACCCGCGATCCATGAAAATCCGCGATATGTGGAAGTGGGTGGGGGGTCCTGGGGGTGGGTGGGGCGATCGCGCACCTTTCCCAAAAGCCTCAGAGGAGCGGGGGGGGGGCGCAGAGCAACCCGATTGCCCCCCCCGTGGCTCCAAGGCCTTTCGGAGGTGCCGGGGGGGGGGCTGCAGAGAGGGACGTCGTCCGTCCCCGCAGCCCTTCCGCGTGGCTCTGAGGCTCTCCAGAGGTGCCGGGGGAGGGCTGCGGAGAGGGACGCCAGCCCTCCCCGTAGCCCTCCCGCACGGTGGCGCCCGGGGGGGGTGACGGAGAGCGACGCTATAACCCCCACCACTGCCGCCCCCCAGGTTTCTCAGAGCTGCGGGGGGGGGCGCACGGAGCGACCAGATGGCCCCCCTTTGCAGTGCAGGTACTGTGATCCCGCAATGTAGTAGTAGTAGTAGTAGTAGTAATCATCATCATCATCATCATCATCATCATCATAATACATCCCAGGTAATGATGCTGCCTGCCACTAGTTTCTTCCAAACTCATTTTACAGTATTTTATTTTCAGAAAATCACAGAGTAACGGAGTTGGAAGTGGCCTGCAAGGCCATCAAGTCCAACCCCCTAAATCGAAGATCTGACAGTTGTCCCATTTTCTGTTAAATGCCTTCCACACTGGAATGCTTACCACCTTCTGAGGCTACTGGGGCCACTGTCGTAACAGTTGAGAGGTTTTTTTTTCTCTCCCTGATATTCCGCCTAAATCTGGCTTCCTGTAGCTTGTGCCCATTGTCACGTGTCCTGCACTCTGGGGACGATCGAGAATGTTACTTTTATTTTATCCTCGGCTACTTATCCACCCGCTCTTAGCTCTCAGTCTTATATGAAGGAAAAGCATCTCCCCCTTACCTTTGACCCACTTTTTTGTTGTCTCTCCCCATTTCACAGGCTGACCGACAGCATAACCGAGGCAGCAGGCGGAAGGTGGCACAGGGGGAATGATGGTAAAGACCTATTTCCTTCCCTACCTGCTGCTCTTTCCTCTGAACCTCTCGCTGCCTCATCAGGAAATCTTCCGAGAGGACGACCGCTTGGGAGCAGGTCTGCGGCCGGTGCTCCCGCACCCAGTTCTGGATCCCCTGAGGCAGGATGCTCACAAACTGCTCCAGGATCAAGACCTCCAGGATCTGCTCCTTGGTGTGCCTCTCCGGCCTCAGCCACTGGTGGCAAAGCTCCCGCAGCTGCCGGCAAACCTCCCGGGGCCCCTCGGCCTCCTGGTAGCGGTGGTGCCGGAAGCGCTGGCGCTGGATCTCCGCGGCAACCATGTCTTCCAGGGGGATCTCGTCTTTCACGCTCCCGTCGTTCCGCCGCGGCTGGTGCTCCCGGCGGCTGTACCCCGGACGGGCATCCCTGCTGAGGCCCGGCAGGGTGGGAGGCACCCAGGTTCCCCTGGAAGGCCACTGGCTAACATTAGCCGGGGGCTCAAAAGGGGGACAGGAGGAATTAGTCTTCCAATGAAGGGACTTAGGCAAGGGAGGGTTCCTCCACCCCAACAGCGGATACTGGGTCTTTGGAAGCACTGGACTGGGAGCCTCCCAGTGCTGACGAGACAGGTGTTGCTGGTCTCCTTCTTCTGGCTCCTGTTTCACTTGTTGGGGGGCCTCCCCAGCTAAAAAATCCCGCATGGACCTCACCTGCAGGAAACGTGGCGCCCCGCCGCCTCCCAGTTCGCGCCCAGCCCAATCTGGTGCCTCCATTTTCAGAGATGGCTGCAGGCCCGGGTCCGGTGTCGCGTGGAACTGCAGATGAAGGGCGGCAGTCTCCCCTCTCCCCGTGGCCATTTCGGATCCCTCAAGCGACCGAGGTCAAAAAGCTCTGGCCGTACGGGGCCCGGCGAGGGCAGACGGCTCGCCCTCCCCGGGAGCCAGAGAAGAGTCCAACAAAAGATGTAGGGGGGGAAAGGGCCCAGAGAGTGATGGCGAAGCTGCCTGAAGGGTGGGGTTGGGGGTGAAGCCCACCCACCCCACCCCGTATTTCTCAAAGACGTAAAAATGGCTACAGAGCAGAACCACCAAATTTGGGGCCCTTTTGCAACAGATGTATGGGGCACCGTAGGATCAGCCCAATGGAGCAGGCTGCATATTCTAAGAAAAAGTGTCTCTGGCAGAAGAATGGGGACCTTGAGATGTTTTCGGGTTCTTTTAGACCTGGCGAATGCAAGACAAGAAGAGAGAACGCACAATGATTAACATTATTGTTTTATATATTCGGATTTATTTATTTCAACTTTTTCTAGACCACTTTTCTGAGGTAAAAAACAACATTAAAGATCTATGCCTTGCACAGATAAATATAATCCTGTGTGTACAAGTGGTTTTTTTGTGCGCGTGTGTGTTTGTAGTAAGCAAAACTCACAGTAAGTTTAAAAGAGTAAGGATCTCCTCCTTTATCCAGAAAAACAGAGAGAACGAGTAAGTGTGTGTGTGAAGGTTACATAGGGCGTTTATACACGACCCCTAAACTCTGGGGCAAATGGCTCCCAGCTCCGGAGCTTAAATATGTTTAACCACCAGCTCCAGAGTTAACAGGAAATTAAGTGCGACCACGCCCAGCGGACCTTTCAAGTACCTGCTCTTTGGAGGTGAAAATTATTTGATCTGGTGTAACGATAGTGAGTGCGGGGCTCTCCTTGCTTCTGTTTGTTGTTTTTTGGCTCCTGCCCCTTTAAGAGCTACTTTTACAGAGACGAGAGGCAGAACGGAGGTAAACCGGCATTCTTTTCTTTCTTTTTTCTCCCTCCCTCACGCAGCCAGCAGCCAGGAAGTGCGGAGGAGGTGGGAACGCCCGAAGAGCGACGAACCCCTAAGAGCTCTGGTCCGAATTTAAGGGACCAGCGGATCTTAGGGGTCGTGTAAAAAGGCCCCTAGTGAAGGTCAAAGATGGATCTGGGAACACTCCCAAGCTGCTGATGTGACTATATAGCAAAGGGACCACAGTGATGCCTCTAAGATATCAATATCCCTGTTTGAAACTGAAGTGTGGGGCTTCTCATTTTAGTATGTCTTGTGAGGTTTTCTTGCGTGTGGGTTTGTCTGAGATTTGATCAGGGTGGGGGTAGGGAGGCGTATTAGGGTAATTAGTAAAGCGAGAAGGTCACTTAGGGCGCTTTTACACGACCCCTAAAATCCGAGGCAAAGGGTTCCCAGATCCAGAGCTTAAAAATGTTTTCCCACCAGCTCCGGACTTTAAAAAAAATTAAGTACGACCATGCCCACCTAAGCGCGTCCCAGCACACTTTTCAAGTACCTGGCCTCCAGGAGGTAAAAAATCTTCTGATGCGGATTGTAAAGCTATGAATGCTGGGCTCCCTCGCCTTCTGTTTGTTTTTTTGTCCCTGCCGCCCATTTAAGAGACAGGAATCACTATGGGGCTGCTGAGGCTGCTTCGACTGGCAGATGGAGGTGAGCCTGCATTTTCCCCCTCTTTTTTCCTCCCTCCCCTCACGCAGACAGGAACAATGGAGTGCGGAGGGGTGGGACCACAGGAAGAGCGACAAACCTCCACGATCTCTGGTCCGAATTTAAGTTGCCACAGGATTTTAGGGGTCGTGTAAAAGCGCCCATAGTTCATCGTTTGGAATTGGAACTAAATTGACCAGTATACAAATTACTGAAATAAATACAGTAAATACATAAATGACTTGTGAAACGCCGGAGCAGTACATCAACCCATCAATTGCTTTCTTAATCTGATTCTTTGATGTGTTTTTATCTTTTTTTGTTTTATTAATATCCCATTTATTTCTGTTAATTGTTTGAGTTTTTGCGTGTGTATATGTTATTATGCCTATTTTTATCACACTGTTGTTCGCCTCCCAGAGTAGCCCTTGGCTAGATGGGCAGGATATAAATTAAATAAATAAATAAATGATAACTCTCTGCTTCTCTAACCATACCACGTGTGTGTGAAAATACCACACTGTGGTCAAACACATTCCTGTGATGAAGCGACAGCAGAGCTTTTATTCTTATTCATTACTTTTTAATTTCTAGGATGGTCATAACCTGAATTTGGCAGTCGAGCTGAAAACACACAGGCTGGGGGAATCTGGTCGTTGTCACTTCCCATCAGTTTTCCCAATCTCTGCGCAGTGAGGTGTGACGCCAGCGCCTGAAGCTTCTGATCTGCAGTCATTAGATCATTAAAAAATAATATTACAGTAATACAAACACACACAATTTTTCTTCACTTGTAGCTTCTGGGAGTCTCTGAGCGATGATCATGTAGGGATGAGATCATCACCCATCTTGTCTGCAAACAGGAGCCAGGCTTTCCCTGGGGAAAATGCATGAGTCCCTTTGTATAAGTACAACCTCAGGTGCAACATGTAATAGGGGAGACCTGGGGTGTAGTTGAGCTCTCCCCATCCCACAGTATGGAAAATGTCAACCTTTGTTGTGGGGGAGACTACAACTCCCAGAATGCCCTGACCAGCTGTAGCCCAAGAAACATTCTTCTCCATCTATATGTTATGAAAAGACACATGGATTGAAGTGGCAGTAAATTCCGACATACAGAGTCCCATCGCAACAGCTCATACAGGCCAGTTCACGCCAAGGGCAGAGCCCCAAAACAGAGTCACCTGAGTTGATCCACACCCAACCAACAACAACTTGTCTTAAGATTTCTTCTCCAGCAAACAGCAGGTCTTTTGTACAACTAAGGGGTCTTAATTGACCCTTCAAGATCCAGCCACCCACTCCCAATAATAATGGTGTTCCTGAAGGGAATTCTTACCTCTCCCCCAAAATACATTCCTGCCCCTCAGTATTAAGTTTACATGATATTATATTATATTATTGTTGAGTTAGTTGTGTTTATTTTGTTTTCTATTTTAGTTTTTTATTGTATATTGTTTATATTTGTATTACGGTATATACTATAAAGCGCCCAGAGCAGCCTTGTAGCTAGATGTTGTGGTATATAAATCTAATAAATAAATAAAATAAATATAAATAAGTCTCATTACAAGGGGAGAACCCAGTATGTGGCACTCACTAACAGATTTTAATTGCCCCCTCGTGCTAAAGACGAGCCTGTCTTTGATGTGCTTGGTCCTTACTATCTGAGCAGCTTTGTTTGCTAATCCTGACTCTTTGAGGTATCCATTGGGGTGTGCGCAGAACTGAGCTGAGGAAAAGTACAGTATATCCTTTGGACTAAAAGACCCAGAATCCCCTAGCCAACTGTGCCCAAGGATCCTGGAAGATGGAGACTGGAAAAAAACAACAGTCCCATTTCCAGCTTCTGAGGCCCTCCCACCTCTTCCACTGGACTCTAAATCTAAAGTGGATTTCCACGCTCCAAGCTGCCACTGGAATCAGGATATGAAGAGGGATTTAAAAGGGGGGGGGGCAGATCCAGCAGCCTCCCCCTGCCGAGAGGACTTGGGCCAGAAGAAGAATTCATGGCAGCCCGGGCAAACATTAGCCCAACGCCGCCGCCCCCCCCCCAAGGATGGTCAGCCCCTAAGCAACCACCCCCAATCAGGCACTGGGGGCAATGAAGTAAATCTTACATTTCTGAATTGGGAGAGACCGTTTCTTAACCTGTGCAATCCAGGAAACGTATTTTGTCTGCATTCAGGTTCATAAAGGTAGCCGAAGAGAGAGAGGCAACGTGGCAAATGGAGCCATTGGAGCAAGCAAAGGTGGTCAGGGAAAATATGTATATATATATTTCTGTATATCAAACAGGCTTTCACCCCACTGTTAAATGCCCATTTACTTTCTTAGCAACCAATCACAATTTCTGTATTTTGATGCCACATATAGATACAGTATTTACCCATATATAAGACTATATTTTTGCCTAAAATTGTTAGACTAAAAATTGTTTGCCTTCAATTATGGACGTAAGAGAACCATGCGGTTGCGAAACTGTAATTTTGGCCTGGAAAAGTAGGGCTCATCTTAAAAACAGAATAATACAGGTAGCTGCCATGTTATCTCTCTTTCTCTTATTATGTCTGAATAAGCAGATTTGCCCACAAAAGCACACATTAAAATATAACAAAAGGGGCTACCACATTTTCCCTTTTTAAAAATTTATTTATTTTATTTATTTACAAGATTTTTTAGCCACCCCACTACCAGGTGGTCTCTGGTAGTGGTGCGGCTAAAAAATATTGTAAATAAATAAAATAAATACATTTTTACAAACTGTCCTTTTTTTTTTACTATTTTTTTAAACATACTGCATAATGTTTGCACAGACTAACATGGCTACCTGAGAAAATGTTTCCTGCCAAGAAGGACTGCCCGTCCTACCCATGCATCTCAACCTAGGCAGCTAAGGATGCTAACTGCAAGGGAGGGCCCGAATGAAAAAATAGGAAATCAGCTGCCTTTCTCAGTGGTCCCGCTACTCCTCCTCTGGAATGAATTGCCACCCGAAATTCCCCCGACCCTTTCTCTCGAGATTTAAAAGAAGTCTTTTCAAAAATCTTCTATTTCTTTTCAAACCATGTCGCTGTAAAAGCCCCGCTGAGGTTATAGGTTTGACATCTATAGCCACTGTCCAATTTTAAACCAGTTTTAATGGTTGTTCCCCAATCTATATGTTAATGCTATTTATGTTGGTGCACGACCCTGTGTGACCATTGGTCAAATAGGCAGTTCAGAAGTTTAAAACAAGTAAATAAGTAAACAAACAAACACATCTTCTGCAACTACTATTGCCCCATGTACAGGAGGGAATGCCATATGTATTTCATTTTATTTCATTTTGTGGTATTTGTTTTGGCTTATTGTGTAGGGTTAAGTGTTTTGCTTATTGTTTAGTGTTTCATGTAGTGAGATGCCCCAGTTTACCCCTGTTAGATGGGCAGTATCTATATCAGTGTTTTTCAACCTTTTTTGGGCAAAGGCACACTTGTTTCATGAAAAAAATCACGAGGCACACCACCATTAGAAAATGTTAAAAAATTTAACTCTGTGCCTATATTGACTATATATAAAGTAATTTTCAAACACCAGGCAACATCTTGCGGCACACTAGTGTGCACTGATCTATATCAAATCAAATCAAATCAAATCAAACAGCTGGAGAGGTCTGATGTGAGAGGGGTGTAATTGGGTAGCAGATAACCACCATAAAACCTACCAAAGCACTGTCACAAGACATGAAAAACATTTATTCCTATTCTTTTCCGGGGGTTTTTTTTGGGGGGCGTGCATGATTGTGCATTCAGGATAAGCGGGAAGAAAAGAGGCTTTCATTTCAAAGAAGAAGCTTGTTCACTCTGCGGCAGCATAAACCGACAAAGAGTCCTGTGACATCTTGAAAACTAATGTTTTAAAACTAACTTTTTCCTGCCTACGTCGCCCCTATACGTTGGAGACTTTGGAAGGCTGCCCCAAATGTCACCTCGAGGGACGGGATCGCATTGACTAGGGACACTGGATCGCCCTTCCTGAGCCAGAGGGAGTGGGGTCCGAAGCTCCAGGAGTTTGGGCGCGTCCGGGGTCGTCTTCCAGACATCACAGGGCTCTTTTCGCCCCTTGGAAAAAAAACTAGAGAGCGGCTCCTTTTAGGAAAGGGAAAAATGCGGCGGATAATCCCATCTCAAGTAGGGGGCCCGACTCTGCAGATCGGAGTCCTTCCTTTGTTCCCAGGATCATGACACTCTCCTCCTCCTCCTCCTCCACCACCACCACCACCCCAAACTTCACCGCATTCCTGGTTTGACACTTCACACACGCATACATGCACACAACCTCGCCTTGGCTCTGGAGTGGGAAGCCACGCGTGCATTCTTGCAGGAACAGCAATGCAAACACTCAACCCACTTTGCCCCTACCCCCTCTTTTTTGGAGGAGGGGGCAGAAAGCAGGATGTTTAGGGTCCATTTGGGGCAAACTGCTTCCCACCCTGGATCTCCCCCTCTTTGCTCTCCCCCTCCTCCAGAGCTCTCCCCACCCCTTTCCTTCCCCAACCCATCCCGCCCCACCGATCTCTTCTCCTCCTCACCTCTCTTTCCAAGCCCCAGCCTCCGGGATGAGGGCAACCCGCTTCTGTGCCCAAGTTCAGACAACCCCAAAAGCGGGGATTGCGGGGGGGGGGGGCTTTGCTGCTGCGGCTGCTGCTGCTGTTTCCTCCCAGCCAAAACCAAGAGGAAAGGACAGGAAAAGGAAACGCACCGCAGCCTCACATTTCCGGGCTTCTCTAGGCCTCGCACGGCTGTCAGCGTTAACCCCCTCCAGTGTAAATAAATAAATAAATAAATAAATAAATAAATAAATAAATAAAAGTTTTGGGGTGAGGCGCGGGGAGAAGCACCTTTCTTTCTTTCTTTCTTTCTTTCTTTCTTTCTTTCTTTCTTGCATTTCACGGATGGGGCATCGAGTATCGACGGTCGGGGCCGTCCCAACACATTTTGCTGCCCGAGGCCAGGCTGAAAGACAAGTGCCAAGCCTCCAAGCCAAAGCCAATCAAAATATTTTGCCCTCCAGAGGGATGATTTCTGTTCCATTCGGACAATTGGTGAATCACCCATTTTTTTAGTTAATCGCATTTAGCTGCCTTTTCGTGACACATCCCCCCCAATCGTCTCCTCATGGTAGAGCAGAAGGAGGCTAGCTTAGGGTTCAAGTTTTTAATGGGTTTTATACCTTCTGCTCTGTTTTTAAAAAGCCTCCCTTAAATGGCAAAAGCCTTGGAAATTGTCTCCTGTGCTTGTGCTAGGAGAGTGAGTGTGCTGGTAGGGCATTCTGCCCATGTACAGAAACCCTCTTGGCAGTAGGACCCCAAATACTAATCACAAGGGACTAGAAATAGGAGAGGGTGTGTTTTTGGATGCTTCCCAGAGAAAATTCTCCCCCATGGGAATTGAAAAGTGGACTAGCAATCAGGCCTTTCCTTTGATCCATCTTCAGGGTGCTTCTTACAAGTTTAGGATATGTTTTGGGTTTTTGTTTTGTTTTGTTTTAGGTGCTTTGTTGACATGGGAATTTGGCACATGCTCAGGCACTCTCTCGCTGTACAACTTGTTCGATGCTTCCTTGAAGGGTGCTTAGAGAGTATGATGTAAATTGCGGTGTTTACGCCAAGTGAAAAACATCTGCTGAATTTGCCAGGCCATTGCATGTTTGGCAATATTTCTCTGCAGCTCAGCTCTCTGCACATGCTCAGTGGCTGTCTCAGACTAGAGGTTATCTGTTTTCATTGAGCAGCCTGCCTATAAAGATGGACACAAGCAATTTCCAGAGGTCTGGGGGAGGGTCCATCCACACAATTTTCTTTAGGTCTTTTTAAAAAAACAAAAAAAATGGAAAAAGTAAATTGCACTCTCTGGTAGCAAAAGCTATTTTTCCCATAAGGGAGGGCTCAAGACCTGTCTAAATTTCCCCTCCATCCCTTAGAGGGCACAAGGAATTTTTTGAGCAAAACATTATTTAAAATTATTTAATTGTCAGCCATACACTTCCTCTGCGTTATCTTTTTCCACTCCAAATTAAAATTTCTCAGTATGCAGAGGAAAATTCCCGTCCAAAGACCACAGATGGAAAACTTCTTTCTTTCTTTCTTTCTTTCTTTCTTTCTTTCTTTCTTTCTTTCTTTCTTTCTTTCTTTCTTTCTTTCTTTTATTTTATTTTATTTGATCTCCTGGAAAACCCCAGCAAACATTGTCACTGGCTTATGCTAGTTAAGATATGCTGGAAGATGTAATAAAAAAGGCAATCAAACATTTTCCATCTCTGGCCAAGGTTTCTGTGAGGAACGAGTACCATGGTTTAGAATTTTTTTTTAACTTTTGGGGACTACAGTTCCCAAAATCCCCTGCTAATCTTGCTGGTTAGAAGATTCTGGCAGTTGTAATCCAACAACAACAACCCTTTTCTATGACAAGAAGGAATCTTGTATGGCAGTGCGATCTTCCCTGACATATTAGGTCTCCCTGGCACCATCTTGAACTCCACAACCTCGTTCGTTGGGAAGCTCCCCACGCCCTGCTAATGGGGTGTCCTAGGTTATCGGGGTCCACTTTGAGATGTCCGCAGGGATGATCCCCTGTGACATGTCATAGATTCATCCCTAGGTTTATTTTAATGTTATATTTTGGGATTTATTTGCACTTTCAAATTACAGATTGAGGTGTTTTGTCCCCCACCCCTTTAAAAGAGGTATGGATGGTGATAAAGGAGAGGCAAGGAGGTGTGATGGATTCCCCCCCCCAAAAAAATCAAAAGGGGATCATCATGCAGGTAAGTTTGGAAGCCACTTTTCTAAAAGTGTCCCAAATCTAATCTGTGGGCTTCTAAAATAAGGAAGGACAGGATGATTTCCTCCTGTATTTTCATTTTGTTTTAAATATCTGATTTCTTCTTCTAAATTTATGGACAAAAATGCAGATCTGGAAAATATATTTTTCCTAGCCTTTATCTCATTCGGTGGCAGGATCTGGGAGACGCTAATTAAAATTAGCGCTTAGATTCCCTCTGCACGGGCCAAAAACAAAAAGAGAGAAAAATCAATGTGAAATAGAAACAACTCTGACAGACTACAGCAGATGACTCTGATTCTGTGGTATGGAATCTATGTGTTTATACATTATGGAGAATTTTGGGGAAATGCTCCTTTTTCTCTAATGCTGAAGAGTGCTTTAAACATCTTGCTGTCATTCCAATGATCTATAACAGGAGAGTTCAGGATCCACAGAAGGTGAAACCAAAGCGAGGGGATGACGTGGACAACCTGCAATTTTAGCAACCTGGCATGCTGCCTTGTGTAGGTTTGGCTGAGGCAGGCCTTTCAGAACTGGGGTGACCGTCAATCTATCTGGCACTACTAAACAATTGTTCCTTCCCTGCCTCTGCACTCAAAGACAGGCCTGCTTATCTGCTCTGTGTCTTCCTTCCCCTCTCCTTAGTGTGTTGAAGCCTCTTGCTGAAAGCAGCCGCGTATGTCATTTTGCTGTTGGATCTGTTCAATTGTAAGTAAGGAAACTATTTCCTCAGAGTGAGTTATCGAAATGTTTAAGTGCCAAATAATGAGAAAAGGAGAACGTGATTAATCTGGGGAATGTGAAGCCTTGAGCTTCTGCTGCGCAACTAGAGGACATTAACCCAAAATTCAAACCTCTACAACAAATTGGCCCAGTTGAGCTTGCTAGTGTAGTTGCAACCTAGCTAGCTAGAGAGACCTTAGGGCATAGAATCTGAAAAGATTGTTCTAGAGATCATCTATGAATACATTTCCATACTGTCAAACCATCCACATACCTTGCAGCTGATGTAAAGATACAGGTTATTGCCAAAGGCAAGAAGTGGGTTAGTACAAAGTCACAATATTTACAGTACAGGCTAAGTCACAAGCACAATATGCACAGGCTTAGATCATTAATCCTGTGATGTGATAATTATAGTTCTCCTATGTTTACTGTCATTACACATGAATGGGTAAATTAACAAATTGCATGGTAGCATAAATGGGTTGTGCTGCAGTTGTGTGGGTTGTTGTTGCAACCATGTGTGCACTCTGTGGTTTGTGTGACTGGGAGGGCCTTTTCTGGGCTGAGGTGATTTTCCACCTACTCAGCACTAACAAACTGTTCATTTCACTTTTTGAGTGCAAAGAGAGCCCTCGCTTCTCTACTGAGTGCTTGTTTGCTGTTGATGTGTTCGGTTGGCTGCTAAGGACTGTGTGTGTGTGTGTGCAGTAAAGAAAGCAGCAGACCTAAGTCTGTAATTTGAAGTGATGGTAAATAAATATTTTTTTAAAATCCTTTCTCGTACACATGCCTTAGAGTGAATTATCAAGATTGTAATGTAAGTGCTACTTACTGGGTCGCTCAGTAGCTGCAGATCCAGAGGTCAGAAATTGGATAGACCCACTATAAATATACAGTGGGCCCTCGTATAACAAACAGCTTGTATAACATAAAATTTGTACAACATAAAAAATTCCGGAGCTAGGGGAAATTTGCTTAACATAATCGCCCATGGGGAGAATCCTTACAACATAAAAATGGGATCACTCTGTTTTCAATGCTTTCCTAGGGTTTGTATAAAGGAAAGTTTGCTTAACATAATTTCATTTGGAACGAATTAATTCCTTTATACAAGTTACCACTGTACTGTACTTTTGGTGATGGTGAGCATTGCATCAACGTGTCTTTATTTCTACTAAGACCAACTTTTCTACACCGGGGAAAACCTACTCCATCACTTTGAATATTGCCTTATTGGTGATTAAACTTTGTTACACACACCCCACTCCACCCCAGTGGCCTCCGGGCCAGGTGGCAGTGATATACAAGTCAAATAAATAAATAAATAAATAAATAATACACTGTACAGCAGGCATGTCCAAACTTCGGCCCTCCTGATGTTTTGGACCACAACTCCCAGAATCCCAAGCCTGTATTACCAATGGCAAAGGATTGTGGGAGTTGCTGTCCAAAACATCTGGAGGGCCGAAGTTTGGACATGCCTGCTGTACAGTACTTAACAAACGCCCTCGTTTGGCCTTTCCTTGGTTAAATCCAGAGAGTGTGCGTTTGCTAGAGAGGATTTGGAGGCAAGGAAGGAAAGGAGGGCCCTTTCCCCCCTCCCCTCCCCTCCATCGGATCTACCTTCAGGATCTCCCTCCCAGTCTTCCTGCAAATTGGCCCGCGGGGTTGTTTTTGTCTCGTTGCAAAACCCAGAGGCGTGCTGACCTCCCCCCCTCCCCCGACCTGGACCCGCAAGCCTCCTTGTAAGGATCGCGGCTTGCATTCCCACGGGGTGTGGGTGTGTGTGTGTGTGAAGGAACTGGAGGCCTTCAAGGACGGATCCGTAAGTGGAAAAAAAAAAGAGGATTGGTGGGGTTCTTGGGGCAGGCATGGCAAAACACCCCCGCCCCAAACGCCACCCTTTTCCCGGGAACGCGGGAGTGTATCGCTGCTCCTCCGATGGAGCCCAGGCGCCTCTGCCTTGAACAAGCAGGGAGACTCGAGCAGGGGTGCAAGGAGGCGCCCCTATTTTGCACAAATACCCCCAGATCTCTAATGGGGAGGTGGGGTGCCTGGAAGGAGAAGGGGCTCCCTGCCACATGCCTGAGCATGGTTACCAAAAAGGGGGTAAAACAAGATGCTCCTCGGGCAAAATCCCAAAGCATAAATGGGTGATAATCATGGTCCTTGTTACCGGCCGACAAGCCGCCTCCGATTTATGGCGATCCAATAAATGCGCGATCTCCAGAACCAGCAGCCTAAAATATATGCTGGACCAGCAGCCTAAAATACTGTATAAGCTAACTATAAGAAAAAGAATCAGGGGTCTTCAGGTCCATTCCGACTTACAGCGAGCCTATGAATGAGCGCTCCCCAAAATGTCCTGCCCAAAACATAATCTTAAATCTTTCATAATAATGCAAGAACCATGGGCTGTCGAGTCAATTCAGATTTATGGCGATCTTTTTTGCGGGTTTTCCAGGTGGCAAGTAGTCGGAAGTGTTTCGGCTTTCTCTTCTTCCGGTGCGGTGCAGCTTTTCCAAGACCACACAGGTAAGGCTACTTAAAAGTAAATTCACAGACCAAAGGTAGATTTTTATCTTATTCAGGTCTTTATCAGGTTGTGGATGATGTGGAGAAAACACACACCATGAAACTCAAATCAGTCCATCAGTAAATCATGGGCAGATCTGTGTGCCAGGGTCCTTTATTAAAACACAGTTTCTTTCTTTTGATCTTTATATTGAATGAACAGGGAAACAACCAACAGCAAAATAGTATCAGCATTTCACTAGAAATGTATAATCTGATATAGTACCTATGTGTTGTGCCATTATAATCTGCATTCATTTAGAATATTGTACCGAAGATTGACATGGGAGGCTGGTGGAAATAATAAGTCTTGTTACTCTTACTAGCATTAAAAAAGAAAGAAAAGGGAAAGGAAACCATAGGTAGAAAAAGGCATCCTAGAAATTTGTAATCTAATATAGTACCTACCTTTAACACCATTGTAATTTGCATCAGTTTAGAATATTGCACCCAAGAGGGAGGTGGGAAGGGGTGGGAAATACTGTAAATAAATAAATAAAAACCATATGCAGAAAAAGTCATATTAGAAATGTGTTTAAGGAATTTGAACTGGTGTATTCATTTTCCTGTTAGGACAATATGCCGTATTTGGTTTCTCCGTGCATGCAAAGATAAATGGCAAATTCTCATGCAGTTTGTGTTCATTTCCAAATATGCTGTCGTACAAAAAATAATAATAAACGGCTTATGAATTAATTGTTCGTTGTTGCCTGCAAATAAGGCTGGAAGAGCTAGGTCTGGTGACCATATAATTTTTAGTCCTGTGATTCATTCTATTTCTGTAAAAACCCTGGATCAGAACAGCTGAATTCAGGGCATGTCCACTGTTGGAATATATGTATATGTAATATGATATAATGAATGATAATAAGTGTTAGGTAGAATTAAAGTAAACTGATAAAACCTTGCTTCTACTTTAAAATAACAAAGTGTACAGCAACTATGGCCACTATCTGTGTAAGTTTGTAATAATGACTAGCACTGAAGTTGATACCCAAATGAGGTGTGTTAAATAACAAGATTCAACACTTTATGCAAAAATATACTCTGTATTTTACAGTAATAACAGTAAACTCAAAGTGCAGCAAAATGAAATAATGCCTGATAAATGACATTTACATATCACAGGCATATGTTAAGTTCACCCACTTTACAACAGCAGCATAACTTAGTTCTTGTAATATTTGCTAGGTAACAAACCATCTTCTGGCAGCTACAACTAAGCTTTTACCTTGTTTCATTCACACTTGCTTATATTCCTAACAAGATAAATAAACCCTTCTGTTAACTTTGTGAAACAAACAGAAGATTCAAGTTGAATCCCAGTCAATATATAACATGTACCACTTATAAAGTACAGCCTGCAACTTTACCCTTAACAGAATTGCCATGGGGCGAATCTGTACAACAGAAAAACGGTCGCGATTAGGGATCAATCCGTTTTTAATACATTCTATGGGAAATTTGTACAAAGGAAATTTTGCCTAACAGAATTTCATTTGGAATGAATTAATTCCTTTATACAAGGTACAACTGTACTGTATTTTTTTTTATGTCTTTATTTTTATATTGTTATATTTTATGGATATTGATTTCTTTGTTTATGGTTTCTGTTTTTATCCCTTGTTTATGCTAATTTATTGTTGTTCCCCCGCCTTGAGTTGCTTTCGCAAGCAGGCAGTATACAAATCATAAATGAAACTAAAGTTAAACTAAATTTTGTAGGTAGCATCATGGATGGGGTGCCGTCTTTTTTTCCACCTCAGACAGCTTACCCATCTAAGCCTGGCTCCATTCCAGCTGATGAGAGGCACAGTCCCACCACATCTTAAGTCAGGCATGTCCAAACTTCAGCCCTCCTGATGTTTTGGACCACCGCTCCCAGAATTCTAAGCTTAGGTTGCCAATGGCAAAGGACTGTGGGAGTTGTGGTCCAAAACATCTGGAGGGCTGAAGTTTGGATATGCCTGTCTTAAGGGTCCCCTTCAATCCTGTTCATTGTCTTACTCTGGCTATTATTATCTTTTTTTTTTCTTGAGGGGAACAACCGTTGGAGAAGATCCTTCAAACCAGCTCTGGTTGTGACCCGATCTCGTATTAGAGAGGGACGTTCTGGGGGCAGTCACTGTTCTCCTTGCTTGAGTGAAAACCGGACGTTTCCCCACGACTGAGTCAACAGAAGGGCAATGGATGGATAGAGCTGAGCGGGTGGGATCGTCCCCCAGGAGAAGAAATGGCTGCCGAGAAGGAGTCAGGATTCTCAGCTCTGTGTCTTCGGAGGATTATTGTACAGCCCGATGTGAAGAGGGAAATCAAAATGGAAGACCCAGAGCCTGAATCCGAGAGCGAATTGCTGAGAACCAAAGAGGCCTCCTTGGCCTCCACGCCAGCTGAGACGGGACCTCAGGCGTCGCCACCACCGGGGCCACCACGACACATTAAGGAGGAAGCATCTTCCACGGGTCCTTTATGGGAGGACCGCTGGCAGGGGTTCCTACAGGTGGCTCCATCCCCTGTTTCAGGGCAGGAGAACCTACCACTGCTGGAGAATATTCCAAGGGGCGATGCAGGGGATTCTCCAGAGGCTCATGAAGGAACCAAATCTGTCACCAGCCTGTGGAGGAGAGGAGAGGACGGAAGCAGGCTGAGGCCAAGGACCCAGCGGATGGCCTCAGAGTCACAAGAGCTGAACTTGGGGAGCGAGAAGGGTGGCGGGCCACCGAGAGACAACCCAGCCATGGATCTGGTCAGTTCGGAGCGCCAGCGCCAACGCTTCCGGCGGTTTGGCTACGAGGAGGCCAACGGCCCTTGGGAGGCTTACTGTCAGCTCCGGACGTTTTGCCACCTGTGGCTGGCCCCCGAGAGGCACACCAAAGAGGAGATCCTGGAGCTGGTGATCCTGGAGCAGTTCCTGGCCATCCTGCCCCAGGAGATGCTCCGTTGGATCCAGGAGCGTGATTCGGAGAGCTGCTTCCATGCCGTGGCCCTGGCGGAGCACTTCCTCCTCAGGCAGCGGGAGGAGGAGAGGCGGCGGCAGCAGCAGCAAGAGCAGCAGCAGCAGGTAGATGGGTTTCCTTTAGGGCAGGCATGTCCAAACTTTGACCTTCCTGATGTTTTGGACCACAACTCCCAGAATTCTAAGCTTAGATTGCCAATGACAAAGGACTGTGGGAGTTGCAGTCAAAACATCTGGAGGGCCAAATTTGGACATGCCTGCTTTAGGGAGCGGCCGGATGAGGGCTGTTTGACAGAGTGGATAAAAAGCAATAATTTTTGAAAAGCAAATATATTTAAATTTCCAAAATGATTTTTTTAAAAAAAATAAGTCATTAAAAATCAAGTTTTTAAAATACAGTATTAATTGTACTTTAAATTGTG
The DNA here is from genome assembly GCA_029282475.1 of Phrynocephalus forsythii. Taxonomy (NCBI): domain Eukaryota; kingdom Metazoa; phylum Chordata; class Lepidosauria; order Squamata; family Agamidae; genus Phrynocephalus; species Phrynocephalus forsythii. The sequence continues at coordinate 3,131,887 of JAPFRF010000024.1, forward strand.
CTGTAAATGTTATGAACTGTCCAGAGTGACCTTAGTATATATAAATCAACCCAGACCAGACCAGACCAGACCTAACTAACTAAGTAACTACCTGTATATACTCAAGTATAAGTCAACCAGAGTATAAGTCGAGCCCCTTAATTTAATTCCCCCCCAAATGGGGAAATGTATTCACTCGAGTATAAGTCTAGGGTGGGAAATGCAGCAGGGCCTGGCAGCTCCTCCTTGGTGAGCTGGGGGAGCGGTGCGTGATGTTTAAAAAGACTTTTAGCCACCGAGGCAAGCGCTTGCCTCCGTGGCTAAAAGTCATTTTAAACATTGCACGCTGCTCCCCTGCATCGTGGGAGGGGGGTCAGGAGAAGTGACGCACAATGTTTAAAATGACTTTTAGCCACCAACCCAAACACTTGCCTCAGTGGCTAAAAGTATTGACCCAAATATACCGGTAAGTCGAGGGCCCCTTTTTTCAGCCCAAAATTAGGGCTGAAAAGCTAGACTTACTGTATATTCAAGTATATACACTAACTTACTAACTAACTAACTAACTAACTAACTAAAACTGACTGACTGAAACTGACTGACTGACTGACTACATACATACATACATACATACATACATACATACATACATACATACATACATACATACATAAACCGCCCAGAGTTCCTTCCAGGAAGACGGGCGGTATATAAGCTGTATAAATAAATAAATAAATACATACATACAATTTAAGTCAACTCCAGCCTGATGTTTGGTCGATTCCCCTTCTGTTGGAAGTCCTGGTGAACTTATTTGGCCGTGGTGGCTGTGGCGAGTGGCAGATGGTCCCTGCTTTTTTTAAAATCAGGTGTTGCTTGTTTACCTGGCTACCTCAACATTTCCCTCAGTGGGAATGAGGGAGAGCTTGAAAATCCCACAAATACAATATATATTTCTAACAATGAAGTTACCAGAACTGGCCACTAGAGGAAGCCAGAGAGCACGCTATGTGTCGCGCTGGCTATGATAATAGTGTTTGCTATAAACCACATTTTCCCACATCCGTGGCTGGATTTGGATCCAGGCTCCTGGAATACAGGGGTCCTATTTGTATTTCATAAACCTTGAAAACCCTGTTAGGTTGCTATACATTTTACATGATTGGACAGGAAAACAAACAAACAATAAATAAGTCAGCCACTGACATTTCTCTTTGTTTCAGATGCTGGTGATGAAAGAGGAGGCAGCTGTGAACTTTTCAGCAGGAGAGGATCAATCACTAGATATAACCCTCGGGAATTTCTACAGGGAGGTCAAACAGGAGGGAGAAGAGGACCTGAGCGTGCTGGGTAAGGATCAGATGCAGTGGAGCCTGGACATTGGGTTTATCATTGGCCAGCATCGTTGGCAACCAGCTGTGACTTGTGTAATAGACACTTTGACCGTGAGCACATGGTTTGCTGACTGGATATTCCAGGCTTGATCCCTAACATTTTTCTACACCTAATAAGGTTTGGGGAACAGATGATGAAAGAAAGTGTGTGTGAGTTCTAGTAAATACAGTAGGACCTCCATATCTGGGGTCTGAAATAATATACATAGCATGGTATCCATCACCCCCTAGTGGCCAGTTATGCTAATGCATGTTAGAATATTTTTCTGGGGTTACCCCCTTTATTATACGTACTATATATATTTGGCATTTGCCATTATCTGCGGGTTTCAGTATCCGCACAGGGCGGGGGGGGGGCAGAAGCAATATTCTGCAGATAGGGGGCCCTACTGTAGTTCTGTTGCTTTTATCACCAAAGCAGAGCGGTTTTGAGCTACAGCTTTTAGCATTTGTTCCTTTTGGGGACTTCTGGGAGTTGTTGTGCCAAAAGGAAGCTTTTTTCAAGGTTTGCACCCTGGAAGGAAGGAAACGGTAACCCTTCCCTTGTGGTTTAAATGAGCCAAGTTACCTAGTCAGCTTATTACCTGCTGAAATGGATAAGCAGGAATCTAGTGCTTTCCCCATATAGTTTTGATTATAAAATAAATAAACAAATCAGGCAAGACTATCCATACATTTATTTATTTATCTCAGAGGAGCCTTGTGGCGCAGTGGTTGAACTGCTGTGCTGCAGCCATAACTGTGCTCAATCCCAGGTATCCAGCTCAGGGTTGACTCAGCCTTCCATCCTTCTGAGATTGGTAAAATGAGTACCCAGCTTGCTGGTGGTGGTAGTTGGGGGTGAAATATATAGCTTGCAACCTTAAACTGTAATGTAATTAGAGGGGCTCCTCCAAAGAAAGACAGGGAATAACCCAGGAGTTGAGTCATGGCAACTGGACTTCTTTTCTTGTGAAATCAAAATGCTTCGCTCCTCATCCAAGTAGCTTCTTCAGTCTGAGGAAGGTTGGTGGGAGGCTTCCAAATTATAGTTCAGCTTGGTTTCTCCACACATTGGTCTGGATAGGCAAGTTAGATGGAAGCCTGGGGTGTGTAAAAGTCACACCCAGGCAGCCCTGACTTTCACACACCCCAGCCCATTGTCCATCTAGTGGGCCTATTCAGGCCTTTGCCTGCCTAACAAGCCTATTCAGACCAGGATGGGGTGAAACCCAGGTGAACTATAAATTGGAAGCTTCCCACTAACCTTCCTCAGACTGAAGAAGCTACTTGGATGGGAAGTGAAACTTTTCAATTTTCCTGCCCACCCACCCAAGAAAAGAAGTCAGTCTGGTTGCCACGACCATTCCCGAATCATCTTACCTGGAGGACTGAGAATCTCCACAGAGACAGGGAAAGATGACTTTCTGTGTGACCCGTCTTCCAGCAGAGGATGGAAGGCAAAGCAACAAGGAGGAGACGCTGTTGGAGCAAGACAACCGGGAGGCGTTGGAAGAAGCCATTTCCAAGATAGCTGAGCCGAAGGGGATCAACGGCCAGGACGCGGAGGAGGAACTGAGGAGAGAACCCGCCCCCACCCTGGGCGGAGGCCCGGAGGAAACCGCCTCCCAGCCAGCAGCGCCCAAAGGGAAGAGGCCAAGCGACCGCCTGTTCCAGAGCCTCAACCGGCACCAGAGGAGCAGCACGGGAGCGGAGCTCTACGAGTGCTCCGACTGCGGGAAGGAGTTTGTTTCCCGCGCCGGCTTCATCATGCACATCCGGATCCACGGCCGGGAGAAGCCCTACGAGTGCTCCGACTGCGGCAAGCACTTCCGCCGCAGCTCCCACCTCAACAGCCACAGCAAGATCCACGCGGGGGTGAAGCCCTTCAAGTGCTCCGACTGCGGCAAGGGCTTCAGCCGCAGCTCCAACCTGATCTCCCACCAGCGGATGCACACGGGGGAGAAGCCGTACGCCTGCTCCTCCTGCGGCAAGCAGTTCTGCGAGAAGTCCAGCCTGGTGCGTCACGAGCGGCTCCACACGGGCGACAAGCCCTACAAGTGCGCCGCCTGCGGGAAGAGCTTCAGCCAGAGCCACCACCTCATCACCCACCAGAGGAGCCACACGGGCGAGAAACCCTACCAGTGCCTGCTCTGCGGCAAGAGCTTCTGCGACCGCTCCACCTACATCCGCCACCAGAAGAACCACACGGGCGAGAAGGCCTTCAAGTGCCCAGATTGCGGGGAAGGCTTCAGCCGGAACAAGCACCTCGCGAGGCACCGGAGCATCCACACGGCCCGCGAGCTCTACCCCTGCCCGGATTGCGGGAAGAGCTTCTGCCGCCGGTCGGGCCTCAAGATGCACCAGAAGATCCACACGGGCGAGAAGCCCTTCGAATGCTCCGACTGCGGCAAGAAGTTCAACCGCAGCACCAACCTCATCAGCCACCAGCGGATCCACACCGGCGAGAGGCCCTACGGGTGCCCCGACTGCGGGAAGCGGTTCAACCGCCGGACGCACCTCGTGAGCCACCAGAGAATCCACGGGCTGAGGAAAGACACGCCGGGGACGCTCCCGGAGGGGGAAGGGACCTCCCCTGGGGACCTCAAGGGGGCCTACGGAGCCCCCTCTTACATCATCACAACTGTCGTGTGAGGTAAATAGGCCAGCACAGTCGAGAGATAATGGCCGGCTGGAGGTTTATGAGGAGGTGTGTGACTTATGAGGGACAGGATCCTCATCCCCCTGATGGAGGTTGAGCTCTTTGTTCGAGGGTGGGAAATCTGCAGAGCTCTCATTGTCATTTGAATTACAATTCCCATCGTCCCTGACTGGGCACCGGAGCTCGGAAGCATTGCTACAGTTCCCAGGATGCTGCAATAGTCCCGAAAAGTACTTTTCTTCAAAACCATACCGGGACTAACGGGGGTAGGGGTGGTCTTTGGTCATGGCTGAGTTGCACTGGCCATCCACAATAGGGGTGCAACCAATCCTTGCAGGTTCTTAAAATCATGGAACAAATGAAGCGGGAAGGGACCTATAAAGCCCTTGAGTCCAACACCAACACCACCCACTCAGTGTAGGAATTCAAATCAAAGTATATATCTGGTCGATGGGTGTCTAATTTTCTCTTGAATGTCTCCAGCGTTGGAGTGCTCTCTCATCTCCTGAGGCAATTAATAATAAACTTTATTTTTATGCCGCCTTTCTCCCTGAGGGGACCCAATTGGTTCTGTTGTCGTACTGCTCTAACAGTTAGGATTCCCCCTCATACACACCCCGATATTCAGCCGAAATCTGGCTTCCTGTCACTTGAGCCCATGGTTACATGTCCTGCACTCTGGAACAAACCGCCCAGAGTGACCTCGCTGCCAGATATAAAAATCCAATAAAATAAATAAATAAATAAATAAATAAATAAATAAATAAATAAATAAATAAATAATTGTCATGCACAGATGTGGGCAAGATTTGTTTTGAATATTTCAAGTGGCCTGATGGCCAGATGGGCGGGTATAAATCTAAGATATGAAATGAAATGAAGTTTTTGAAAAGAGCTATCCTATCTTCCCCCTCAGTCTTCTTTTCTCACGACTAAACATGCCCATTTCTTTCAGTCTCAATCTTTCCTCACAGGGCTCGGCTTTTCATCCCCCTGGTCATCCTTGTTACCCTCTTCTGAACCTTTTTAGTTCAGTTCTTGAAGTTATCTGTTTCTGTAAAGAAATGACTTGATACATTCAGGGGCCAGTCTTTTTTTGGGGGGGGGGGACAAAAAGCTTACAGTTGCAGATTTCCCCCCTCTTCTTTGGTCAAATTAGGGTCATGTGAGTTTATTCCAGGGTGAATAAAAATAAATGATTGTTTGAAAAACAAAATTGAGTTATATCGTGATTTAATTTTTTTAAATTATGTTAAAATTGTCAAAGAAACAGACTGGTTTTTTTTTAATTAAATATAATTATTTACGACAAACTGTTAGCTGTGGTCAGGTGCAGCCAGGGATGTTGGCAGTTGTTTGGGTCTGAGTCCCAAGTTGAAGTCTTTGGTAGTAGTTTTTTTTTCTACTGGAGGGAACTCGGAACAGGTCCCCTTGTGGATATGGGAGTCCAACAGTAAATCTTTTCTATCTGATTCACTTTCCTTCTATGCTGATGTATCTCCTCCCCATCAACCCTTCCTGGCGCCCTTCATTTCTTTTTCAAAAATATGTCTCTGTCCTCCATCGTTTTTTCTTTTAAGGCACCAATTCTGCTCACTGGGGGTTGGGATTGTAAAACAACACATAAAACTATAAAATGGATCTGAAGATTTTAATACACACAGATGGCGTGCCTGTATTGTGACTGTTAACTGGGAAAGAAAGTTAACTTTTTGTAAACCGAGGTGTTTTTTTAAAGTAATTCTTGGTTGCATTCTGTACGTTTTGATGTGCTTGTAAACTCTGAATCCAGAAGCATGAGACAGAGGTTTTTTTAAATCATCTCAACTTGGGATCAAAATGAGTGCCAGTGCTGAACAGGGCTAAACTTAAACAGGCTTCTGGTCTTTGGTGTTAAAAGGAATGTAGGAAGATGTATGAGACCCCAGGCCTGCCTAGACCATATGCTGGGAGTTGTCATCCAAAAATCAACTGTACGGGCTTTGATCTCATCCAGTGTGCCATGGGGAATCTGACTTATGTGTCATGAATGCAGCAGCACCCTTCAGAAGCCGTGTTAATTCTCATATACAGTAGGAACTCCCCTCCATCAGTATCTGCTGACTCCCTCATCTGCTGACTGAAAATATAGTACAGTAACCCCCCGCCATTTCACGTTTCCTGTGCTGCGGTCCCGCTATATACCTGCCTGGGCTCCAGCTGATTAGTGCTGGGGTGAGGGAGAAAAACCTTTATTTCCCCACCCTAGCGCCAATGAGCTGGAGCCCAGGGTGTGGGGAAGCGGGGGGGGGGGATGGTTTCAAATGCCTGGGCTCTTGAAACCCTTTTCTCCCTTCCCCAAGCCCCAGGCTCCAGCTCAGTGGTGGATCACATCCCCCAACACCACTTGCCCAGGCTACTCCAAGAAGTCTTGGAGCAGCCCCAGGGAGCGGCGGTGGAGGTTCTGATCACCCCCCACCACCAGGCCCCACCCAACCTGCATCTGCATGTCACAGATTTTTAATCATGGGTCTGGTGGGTCCCTAACCCCCATGATAGGCAGGGGGTTACTATACTAAATTTAAAAAATCAGAAATGTCTGTTTCCCTGGTGTACTTACTAGAATGGACCACTAGAGGGAACCAGAGACCATGCAATGATTGATACTTCTGCATTTTTGGGGTGGGGCTTGGAATTGCAGTCCAACTACATAGCCATCATGACTCCTCCTGACTAGTAGCTTGTGTTAATGAGATCCAGTATACATGCGGAGGATACCTGCTACTAAAGAGAACAGCAACATGCCCAGTGTTCCTTTTCTCAGTCTTCCAGCCAACCAGGCCCTTTCCTTGGGGACTCCATTCTATTCCCATTTCTGCTGCTTCCCTTCTTCCCTTTTCATTTAAATGGAACCTCTATGTTTGGCTGGAAGCAGTTTACCTGTGAATGCCTATTTGCTGGAGAGGGAGGGAGAGAGCCCACCGTCATGTTCACTGAAGGATTCTGGGAGTTGCATTGCCCCCAAAAGCCACTTATTGAAATGCTGGGATACTCTTTGTTTGAGAATACAGAAGCCTGGCCCCCTACTGTCCAGAGTAGCTCTCAGGCTTTGATGGCACAGTATACATATCCAATCAATCAATCAATCAATTAAAAGGGAAAGTAAGAATAGAGACTGGAGCTTTGTAACCATTCTGGGTTGAATATTTACAAAGGGTTGCGCCTTTGTTCCAAATGGAAGGTATGGTCACCTGGGCTCTCTTCAATCACTTCAGCTTTCCTGTTCTTTCAAAAACAAATCCAATTAAAAAAAGTTTTTACAAATTGAGTTGGTGTCGTGGATTTTGTTCCAGGAGTTGCAATGGGAGTAAAGAGATGCAAACCAGCATCCCCTCAAGAGAAGCTCCTAAGGAAAAGGTAGGAGATCCGCGGGTCACCTGTCGTTGCCGCAATGCTCTGACAAGGCCAAAAGGTGAGGCCTTCCCTGTCCCTGTGCAAACTTGAGCATGCTCACATTTATTGATGATTTCCTGATGATTTATTAAAGATGATTTCCTTCAAATGGGAACTCTGCACATGTCCAGAATCATGAATCACATACAGTAGGACCCCTGTATTCACTGATTCATTATCCACTGATTCTGTTATCCATGGTTAGCCAAAAAATAGTTAAATGAATAATTCAGCAGCCGCAAAACAACCTACTGACACAAACAACAGCTGTAAAGCAAGCTACTGTCACAAACAACAGCCATAAAGCAAGCTAGTGTTTCAAAACAGTAGCTGTAAAGAGACCTTTGGGTAGTGGGCAGCATATAAATTGTAAAAATAAATAAAGGAAGCTGCTGTCACAAAATAGCAGTTTTGGAGGGTTTGGGGTGTTCTATTGTGAGACAGCTGAAAGCAGCTGGGAGAGGCAGCAAGGCAATTAGAGAGAAATGTAACACCTGTCTGGGGGGAGGAGAGAGCTCTGGCAGGCCTAGAGATAAGGGGAGAAAAGATGATGGTGGAGGAGGAGGAGGGAGAGACGGATGTTTGGCATGATGCGATGGACACCCTGGATAAGGAGGAAGCCTGGCCAGTTGGAAAACCCTGAGGAGGTGAGCATTAAAAGCCGGGGCCAAGGATTATAAGGGATAAAGTCTATCATGGGCTCAGCCCCTCCCTGAGGCAGCCCAACGTTTGAGAACTGAGAATAAAGGGAGACAACGCAGACAGGCCTGATACTGGTTTAACTGGCAGGATGTTCTTTCTGGATTATACTTATTCTCCACTGTTAAAACCCATAGGAAGAGAGAATAAAGACTGTGTTTATGGGCTGTGTCTTGGGAAGAAACAGTTCTTTGTGCTGGAAAAAAAGACAACCTGCCAGGTGCTACTACCAGATGGATAGACTTCTGACAGGGCTTGCTCAAAGAAGAAGATGCCTTATTAATTCCCAGAGGGGGCAAAGCACCGCTGAACTGTGCTGAGGTGTTTTCTGTCTGTGTTGAACTCCAGTGGACATAATAAAAGCCTATCTTACATCACTTTTAAGCACCTCATTATGATGTGGATGTCTATATTATCCATGGTTTTCCATCTTGGAACCAATTTCCCAGATTTACTTATTTTCCACTGGTGTATGTAAGGAGTTGGTACATTTATGTTCCAAATGAAATTATGTTAAGCCATACAAATTCCAGAGCATTGGTGTAGTAATCCCATTTTATGATGTCCAAATTATGAAAAATTTCCCTATCTCCGGAATATTTTATGTTGTACAAATTTTATGTTATACAAGCTGTTTATTATACAAGGGTCCACTGTATAGGGAAGACAGGCTGGAATAAACAGACAGTGGTGCTTAGGATATATCAGGATTATAATGAAGTGCTAGTTCTTTTATTCTTAGAGATGTGGATGTTGTGTAATGCTGCCAAGACAATTCTGAATTATGACAAGCTTTTCAAGATTTTTTAGGTAGAGCACGTGTTTCCCCCATTCCCTTGCCCAAAGCCGTCCAGGCTGGCTCTACTAGGCTGCACACTGGGGAATCCAACTCCCAACCTCTGAATCCTCACACTAGATACCTAAACCTTGGAGCTGTTTCTTACCCAGCTAGTTTTCTCCATCCTAAATGAAACATCATAACCGGTCTCAGGGTCACTGCAAAAATAAATAAATAAATAAATAAATAAATAAATTAAAAAAAAATGTTCAGCTCTTTATTCGCGGGAGCTGAGCAGGGCCGGACCTTCTGGAAATCGCTCATTCCTAGATTTGCCATAAACCAGAAGCTGGTTGACAGCAGGTCGCAAGAAATTTCAGATAATCTGGATTATGCCTGCAGCTAAATTGGCTTGACACGAGGCAGAATCATATCTATTGGTGGATTCTGGGACTTGTAGCCCCCCCCAGCAGTAACTTTCCCACTCTCTGACCAAAAGACCAGGGTCCCAGTTTTGTAATGGGAGGAAGAAGCCAAAATGGAAGAACGGGTTTCTTTTTTTTTTCTTTTTTTTTTTACAAATCTTTCTCCCCCACCCAAATTCCATTTATTGAGGCAGACCGACATGGCCCTCCAAGGGTTAAAGCAACCACCGAGCTTTGGTGCCTAGAGAGGCGGGAAGGGCGACGCCTTAAGGAGGGGGACATCCATCGAAGCTGCACTTTCCTGTCCCACCGAGCTGGGCAAAAGTGAGTGGGGGAACCCGTTGGCCTGGTGGTGCAAATCTCTGGTGGATCTGGGTTGCATGGGAAGGACCGCGAGCACAAGGTACACACGTGTGTGTGTGTGTGTGTGTGTGTGTGTGTGTGTGTGTGTGTGTGTGTGTGTGTGTGAGAGAGAGAGAGAGAGAGAGAGAGAGAGAGAGAATGTAGAAAGTGGGACGTAGCGAGGATTTAGGGGTGGAGGATGAAGGAGGCGCCCCATTTGCAGTATCAGGATGGGACCCCCACACACACACACACAGATCACCCACCCTCTCCCACTTATCCCGCCCTGTTCTTTGCAGCAGGGGCTACGGGTTACAGATCATCCCCCTACCCCCCACTCCCCATCCTGGGAAGCCCTCCACCCTACCATGGAGGCAGGAGCCAAAAGCAAAAGGAAAAGTAAAGTGTTTTGTTTATATACCACCCCATCCCACTTCAAGTAGTCTCTGGGCGATTTACAGTTTTAATTACAGTATACAGGCTACATACTGCCCCCCCCCCAAGAAGCTGGGTACTCATTTTACTGACCTCGGAAGGATGGAAGGCTGAGTCAACCATGAACCTGCTGCTACCTGGGATTGAACCCCCAGGTCGTGAGCCCTCTGTTTGGGTTGCGTCTTGGCAGGGGGTAGTGAAAAGATACACTGCCCTTGAACAGGGAGGCTCAGCGTTGCTGTCGAGGCCAGTGGTTTAACTTTTATGGCGCCCCAGATGAAATCAGTTAATGAGGCATCATTTCTAAAGAGTTTCATTTCGCTGGTTACATTTATATTTACTTATATTTGTTTATTTGATTTATATCCTGTCTATCTAGCCAAGGGCTGCTCTGGGAGTGAATTTATATTCCAGTTTTTCTGCAGTGGGCTCAAGAGAGCATTGTTTCTGTTCTATCTTTTCTGATGGCTTCTCAGTTCACGTTCTCATTTTGCAGCCTGTCTGTCTGTCTGTCTGTCTGTCTGTCTGTCTGTCTGTCTGTCTGTCCTGTCTGTCTGTCTGTCTGTCTGTCTATCTATCTATCTATCTATCTATCTATCTATCTATCTATCTATCTATCTATCTATCTATCTATCTATCTATCTATCTATCTATCTATCTATCTAGCTGGCTGGCTGGCTGGCTATCTAACTGGCTGGCTGGCTCAATTGATCAATTGGTTGGTTTCTTTTTTCAGTGGTTGAAGTCTCTGGCTGTGAAGCCAGAATAGGAGAAGTTAGTTCCCCCTACCCTGGGGAAAGAACCAGCCTGGGTGGCCTTGGGCCAGATGCATGGTCCCAGGGCACCCCTAGAAGAAGGGAGCGGGAAACCACTTCTGACTATTCTCTGCATGGAAAACCCTGAAAAGAGGTTACGATAACTCAGAATTAACTTCACGGCCCATAATTGCCTTGTCCTCTTCTCCGCTGAAACCTCACAATGCAGCTTATGACGTGGGCTTGTCAGAGGGGCCACTACTGGTCCTATCTTTCCCAGTGAGTTTTGTGGTTTATAGCGGACTAGCAGTTCCCAGGTACAACCTAAACCAGGTATGTCCAAACTTCGGCCCTCCAGATGTTTTGGACCACAACTCCCACCGTCCTTTGCCATTGGAAATACAGGCTTGGAATTCTGGGAGTTGTGGTCCAAAACATCAGGAGGGCCGAAGTTTGGATATACCTGAACTGGACACAATAGCCACTGCACAACTGTCAGTCCGATGATGTTCTTTTGAGTTGACCACCTTAATCCTCTTGCCAGACTCTTTGATTTTAAGGAGGGTGAAGACAGTCTAGCTGGAGACTTGAAATTACCAGTTAGATTTGTTGTCTAAGTAAGACATCCCACTTGAGAAGACAACCGGAGAGCGTGCACACGGCTCCTCATCTAGATGAGGAGGAGCGTAGCTTGCTTAGGGGGTCGTCCTCGCCGGCAAGGATGAGACAAGCATTTGTGTTTCTAGTTTGACCCAGGCCAGCATTTTCCTTTGTGACGATAAGGGCTCTGTTTCCCTTCCGGCAGGCGGGGATAGACATGGAGGCGCAGATCCCGACGCGGACCATTCACTGGGAGAAATCGGAGCCTAGGAAGGATGATTCTCGCACAGAACAGATCAGCAGCACCATCCAAGAGTTTCTGGTGGGGACCGATCGGATCAAGCAGGAGCTGGATGAGGGCCTCCAGCAAGGCTGGGGATCCCAGTGTCGGGGTGTCCTAACAGCCAGGAAGCCCCCTCGTTCGGGACGAATAAATGGCAGACCCCTTGGAACTCAGCCGGATGGCATGGAGGAGCCTACGGTGGCCTCTTGGGAAGGCGTCTCGGATGCCAGCGGGTGGCCCGAGAGGGAAGGTGTGGCTGAGACCATGCCGGGCCTGGAGGAGGATCAGGAAGGCTTCACATCCTCGGTAAAAGTGAAGGAAGAGCTTCCGGATGAGGAGAACCCCTTTGGGTTGGAAACGGACCGGCAGCACTTCAGGCGGTTCTGTTACCAGGAGGCCGAGGGTCCCCGCGCCGTCTTCTTTCGTCTCCAGGCCCTATGCCACCGGTGGCTGAAGCCGGAGAGGCGCACCAAGGAGCAGATCCTGGAGCTGGTCGTCCTGGAGCAATTCCTGGTCATCCTGCCAGAAGAGATGCAGAGCTGGGTCAAGGATTGTGGGCCGGAGAGCTGCACCCAGGCCGTGGCGCTGGCCGAGGATTTTTTAATGCGCTTGCAGGAGGCTGAGGGACTGGACGAAAAGGTAAAAAATGCATGTGGTTTTCCTCCTCCCAGCAATCAATCAATCAATCAATCAATCAATCAATCAATCAATCAATCAATCAATAGATGAGCAGAGCTGCCATCTAGAGGTCCAAAGTTCTGAAAAGGTCAGTGGGCCTGTGTAAATAAAGGCAATCCTGTGAATGAGATGGAGGAGGTGATGTTATTGTCGTGTGCTGTTGGTGGCCTCCAACCCATGGCGAACCTGTGAAATGAGCCATCTCCATAAAGTCCTGCCCTTTGCCACCCTATTCAGCTCTGGAAAACCCGAGCCCATGGCTTTCTTTACAGAATCAATTCATCTCACTTTCGGTCTTCCTCTTTTCCTGCTGCTTTCTAATTTCCCTAGAATTACCGTCTTTCCCCAGATAATCTTGATCCCTCTTGCCATGTGCCTTTTAGAGCCTTTTCTCACGACCCCTAAGATCCGCTGGCCACTTAAATTCGGACCAGAGATCTTAGGGGTTTGTCACTGTCCCTGTGTTCCCACCCCCTCCGCACTCCTGGCTGCTGGCTGTGTGAGGGGAGGGAGAAAAAAAGGAAGAAAAGAATGCCGCTCACCTCCTTCTGCCTTCTCTCTCTGCTCCCGGCAGCTCTTAAAGGTGTGGGGTGGGGCAAAAAAACAACAAACAGAAGCGAGGAGAGCCCGGCACTCACTTCGTTACATCCATATCAGGAATTTTCACCCCTGGAGAGCAGGTACTTGAAAAGTGCACTGGGACGTGCTTAGGTGGGCGTGGTCACACTTAATTTTTTGTAAACTCCGGAGCTGGTGGGGAAACAATTTTAAGCTCCAGATCTGGGAGCCCTTTGCCTCGGATTTTAGGGGTCGTGTGAAAAGGCCCTTAGTGTCTCTAAAGATAAATTTGTTCTGTGCTGGAGATACAGGGGAAGATTGTAGCAGGCACACCTGTAGGCTTGATGAGAAATAGCTAAGCTACCACCTCTGTAGAGGAACATGATTGGTGGATGTGGATATATAAGTGCTGTAGTTTCTGTACAGTGGACCCTCATTTAACAAATGATTTGTATAACATAAAATTTGTACAACATAAATTCTGGAGATAGGGGAAATTTGCTTAACAGAATTATCTTTGGGTGAATCCGTACAACATAAAAATGGTCACGATTAGGGATTACTCTGTTTTCAATGCACTCCTATGGGAAATTTTTGTATAAAGGAAAATTTCCTTATCATAATTTCATTTGGAATGAATTAATTCCTTTATACAAGGTACCACTGTATTCTCTCTCTCAATGTGTGTTGTGACTAGAAACTGTTGGTTTGTACGCCTGTATATCATAGAATCATAGAGTTGGAAGAGACCTCAAGGGCCATCCAGTCCAACCCCCTACCATGCAGGAACCCCCATCACAGGACTCCTGACAGATGGCCCTCCTGCTTAAATGCCTCTAAAGAAGGAGACTCCACCACCCTCCATGGCAGCCTGTTCCACTGCATATAATGTAAACAGAGCTGAACAAAGACATCCAAGTAAAGATAATGTCTCACACCAAACACACCTGTGAAGGTGACAGAATTAAACCTTCCTACATTCATTGGGACTTACTGTTTAGGTGTGCGGCCTAAACTGCTCTCTTGCTGCTTTTGGTGGTGATTAAACAGAAAAAGAGATTCCATTTGAACATTAGGAAGAACTTCATGAATGACAGTTAGAGCTGTTTGGCAGTGGAATATGCTGCCACAAAGGAGGGTGGTGGAGTCTCCTTCTTTGGAGGTTTTTACGCAGAGGCTGGATGGCCATCTGTCGGAAATCCTGTGATGGGGGTTCCTGCATGGCAGGGGGTTGGACTGGATGGCCCTTGAGGTCTCTTCCAACTCTATGATTCTATGATTCTAAACAAGCCCATCATCTCTGCTGTTTGGACTCCTAACCGGTTCTATGCGCCTGAGGGGGGATATGATTGAGACGTACAAAATAATGCAGGGCATGAGTAAAGTGGATAGAGGGAAGCTCTTCTCCCTCTCCCAAAATACAAGAACTAGGGGACATCCACTCAAATTGAGGGCTGGGAGAGTAAGAACAGACAAAAGAAAATATTTTTTCACCCAGCGCGTTGTTAGTCCATGGAACTCCCTGCCACAGGATGTGGTCATGGCATCTGGCTTGGATGCCTTTAAAAGGGGATTGGACAGATTCCTGGAGGAAAAGTCCATCACAGGTTACAAACCGTGATGGAGATGTGTAACCTCCAGGCTTAAAACCGGGGTACTTCAAGGGCCAGATGCAGGGGAGTGGTATCAGGAGACAGATATCTAGTCTCATGCGCTCCCAAACGCATCTGGTGGGGCCCCTGTGAGATACAGGAAGCTGGACTAGATGGGCCTTTGGCCTGATCCAGCATGGCTCTTCTTATGTTCTTATGTCTTATCTTCTCATTTGTGCATCAGGGTTCATGGCCTTTGGAAGACCCAACTGCGGATTCCCCCAAATCGGAACAAGAACCCCCAGAGGGAGCAGATGTCCACCTCTCAGGAGAAGCTGAGGATGGGAGTGATGGAGAAACCAGCTTTCTGGGTATGGACTCCCAGCTATCTTTGTACTTGTGGGGTCAGGGAGACTCTCAGATAGGCATGTTCTGCCTTTCTCCTTCTTGAAATTCCTGATCCATAAGTATTGAACTTAAAAGAATTTAAGGAGCATCTTGGTGCAACAGCAATGCTCCATTAGCAGCCTCTTTCTCCATAACTAAGGTCAAGGTAAAGGTTCCCTCCGCACATGTGTGCCAGTCGTGTCTGACTCTAGGGGCAGTGCTCATCTCCGTTTCCAAGCCAAAGAGTCCAGTGTTGTGCAAGTCCGTGGCCATGTGGCTTGCATGGCTGAACGCCTTTCTGTGCACGGAATACTGCTTACCTTCCCACTTTTTACGGTGGTAACTATCTACTTGCATGTTACAATGCTTTCTAACTGCAGCCGACAGTTTCAGCACTGTAGCCCAGGCATGTCCAAACTGTCTCCCTCCTGATGTTTTTGGACCACAACTCCCAGAATTCCAAGCCTGTATTTCCAATGGCAAAGGACTATGGGAGTTGTGGTCCAAAAATCTGGAGGGCCGAAGTTTGGACATGCCTGCTGTAGCCCACAGAGCCACCACGCCCATAGCTAGTCAGTTGACAAAAAAAGCTGCTTCCCTGGATAAGGAATGGGGAGGAATACTGGCAGGAAATGTGTCTCTGTTATCTCCGATCAGGGATCTGTGATAACAGGGAATTCCTTTCATGCTGGCGTTCAGGAATGGGCTTAAGGTGGAACCAGGGACCTGTCCCGTCCAGATGGAGAACCTCCCCTTTCCTGTCGCTCCCTTCCACACTGGTTTTTTTTCCTGCCTGTTTTGTGCCGTTCCATGGAGAATGGCAGAAGACTCCACTCAGTCCTGTTACAAATCATCACACTTGTTTGCGAGAGGCCACAGACCGAGATAAGGTGGCCTGCAGCTCCTTGCCCCCCAGGCTGTGCTGAACTCCCACATCTCCCTGGGAATTTGGCTGGTTTCTTTGTTTCTTTGGCAATGAAGGTGAATTGCCTCCAGAAGGGGTAGTTCATATTTTAAATATGTTGCAGCCCCACCTCACATCGTCTCATACTTGAAAAATCAATTTTTGTTCAAAAGAAGACGCAGATGTCTTAAGTGTTCCCAGTTTTGATTTTTCTAGATTTGTTTCTATGTCTTACCACAGAATAGTAATTCCTGGTTTTGTGTGTGTGTGTGTGTGTGTGTGTGTGTGTGTTGCATCTCTGTGCGACGTTCCTACACTGTGCCCCCAGCCCTTTCACAGGCTATTGACAAGCACTGCCTCTGTTTTGCTCTTCCGCTGCCACCAAATAGTTTCTCTACTAAATTAATGTTTTCTGGACTGATTTAAATTGAATAAAGATAAAAGAAGTTTGTTTATAACAAAATGGAAGTACAACCATACAGAGTAATTTGTTCAGGTACAAACAAAAGGAACTTATATTGTGGGAACTTCTCCAACACATTTTAACCATTTTTATCATCATAATCTGCTTGGAAAACTCTGAAAAGGGTCACCATAAATGAGTGGCCTTGTAGTCAGATGGTTGATATATGGATGGATGGAAGGAAGGAAGGAAGGAAGGAAGGAAGGAAGGAGAATTGACTAGATCAGGCCTGCCCAAAGTCCGGCCCGGGGGCCAGATCCGGCCCGTCAGGCCATTCTGAATGGCCCGTGGCTGGCTGGCCCGCCCCCCTCCCTCCCCCTCCTTTGCCCATGTTTTTTTTTTAAAAAAAATCTTCCACCAACACTGACACCACCAGGAAGCTTGAGGGGCTGGGTGGGCCGGCCGGCCAGTGAGCAGAAGCTTGTGGGGCTGGGTGGGCGGCTGCCACCGGCACCACCGACAACCATGTGAGGCTGGGCGCGCGCACAGGGGTGGCGCGTGGGCGGCTGCCGCCACCACCACCGGCATCACCAGGAACCTTGTGAAGCTAGGGGCATGTGTGGAGCGGCACTGGGAACCTTGTGAATTGTGGCGCGCGCATGCAGGGCTGCAGGCAGGCGGGCTGCTGCCACCGGCATAGCCGGGAACATTGTGAGGTTGGGCACATACGCGGGGCAGTGATCGGGCAGGTCGCGCCACCGGCACCGCTGGGAAGCTTGGGCGGACGGGCGGTCTGCCGCCACTGGCACCGCAGGGGAATGTGTGGGAGTGGGCAGGCCAGCGGGCCTCTTCCCCGCCAAGGAGCTATGGGGTGGGCTGCTGGGCGAGCCGTTGCCACCGCTGGGGAGCTTGGGAGGTGCAAGGTCGCACAGATCACCTCTTCCAAGGGGCAACCTGTGGCCGCAGATCCCTGTGCTTCCTTTGGTCCCCACCTTCCTTCTTTCCTCCCTCCCTTGTTTCCCACCTTCCTTCCTTCCTCTCTTGTTTTCCACCTTCCTCCCTCCTTCCCTTGGTCCCCGCCTTCCTTCCTGCAGGTGGGGTTGCAAGGAGTCAGTGGGTGGGGCTTATGGGTCAGTGGGTGGGGCTTATGGGTCAGTGGGTGGGGCTTGCAGTGTGGTGGCAGGGTCGGGGAGCAACCGGCCCCTGACATATTCTCAGCCACCAAATCTGGCCCTCCTTACAAAGAGTTTGGGCACCCTGGACTAGATGGCACCTGACAATGATGATTAATCCCTGTTCAAAGCCTCTTTGTTGAGTGGAGCTTCAAAGTCAGGTCCTCATTCCCCATTTGTCTCTGCAGGCAACTCCCAAGGGTATGAGAATGGAGCGGAGAGCTTCCCCTTTGAAGGGCGCCCGGATGTCGGCCTCAGCGGGGTATCCCTGGCGAGACTGAACGGGAAGCTCTTGCAGGTGTGCGGACTGGGAGGAGCGCCTGGTGCCGAGCCGGGCCACGGGCGCCACCCAACGGAGATGCAAGCTTTTCTCCGGGGCAAAAGCTCACCAGAGGGAAACCCCAAGGGAGTGAGGAGGAGGAACAGGACAGTCGACAGCTGGGGAACGGTCCTGCGCCACAGTTTGGACTGCCCCCGGAACCGGAAGCGGCAGAAGCTCTACACCTGCACCTACTGCGGGAAGGTCTCCAACAACAGCGCCCACATGATCATCCACGAGCGGACCCACACGGGGGAGAAGCCCTACAAGTGCGCCGCGTGCGGCAAGTGCTTCAGCACCAACTGCAACCTCATGAAGCACACCCGGGTCCACACGGGCGAGAAGCCCTACCGTTGCTCCGACTGCGGCCGGAGCTTCAGCGACAAGGCCTCGCTCATTGTCCACGAGAGGACCCACACGGGGGAGAAGCCCTACGGGTGCCCCATGTGCGGCAAGAGCTTCACCTCCAGCTCCAACCTCATCACCCACAAGCGGGTCCACACGGGGGAGAAGCCCTACCGGTGTGCCGAGTGCGGGCAGAGCTTCGTCCACCGCCCGCAGCTGGTGATCCACCTCCGGACCCACACGGGGGAGAAGCCCTACGAGTGCCGGGAGTGCGGCAAGAGCTTCAACCAGAAGGCCGACCTCATCATCCACGGGCGGACCCACACGGGGGAGAAACCCTACGCCTGTGCCGCGTGCGGGAAATGCTTCATTTCCAGCTCCTACCTCCGGAAGCACGAGCGGCTCCACGCGGGGAAGAAAGCGCCGGCGGTGGGGGAAGAGACCCACCAGTGCCCCTACTGCTGCAAGAGCTTCGTCAGCCGCTCCAAGCTGCTGATCCACGAGCGGACCCACACGGGGGAGAAGCCCTTCGCCTGCGGTGAGTGCGGGAAGGGCTTCAGCACCAGCTCCAACCTGGTCAACCACCGGCGGGTCCACACGGGCGAGAAGCCCTACGAGTGCTCGGACTGCGGGCAGAAATTCAGCACCAACTCCAACCTGGTCAACCACCGGCGGGTCCACACCGGCGAAAAGCCCTACGCATGCTCGGACTGCGGGCAGAGCTTCGGCCACAAAGCCTCCCTCCGGAGGCACAAGAGGATCCACTTGCGAGAGGCGGCCACATGAGTGGCGGGACCTTTTGCAGTCAGTCCGGAGGGCTCACGCCTCTTAGGACTAGAGAAAGGCTGATGCCTGAGGCCGACGTAGGTCTCTCTCGCTTGGGATGGTCAACGCTGATGCTGTACACTAGACCCGACTCTCTCTAGGATATGATGCAGGATTCTTCCCTTGGTTCCCTCGGAGATGCCGGGAATTGGAAACGGGTCCTTCCGCATGTGAAGCAAGGGCCATATTTGGGGTCCAGCGTCCCCCGATAAGCTTGCAGACGAAGCGTGAGAGCAATAATTGCCACCACCACCACCACCGCCCCACAATAGTATCACAGCAGTTTAGGAAGGCTGATTCTGCAGTCCCTTCAGACTTACGTGCAAGTAGGCCCTGCCAAACCCATTGCTCCCCTGGTCACTTAGATTGAGGACTTTCAAGTCCTAGCTTTTTTTTTTTTAAAGCAAGAATCCAGACTACCGGTGGTAGGTGCTCAAAATGTTCTCCGGTGTCCCAGCCTCTCTGCCCTGTTTCATAAAGGGTGTCGTGGAACAGAACATGACTTGGGCCCCTTTGAGCTCTAAACCATTGGTTCCCCATCTCGGGTCCTCCAGGTGTTCTTAGACTACCGCTCCTAGGAACCCTCCCCAGCAGAGCTAGCATTGAAGGCTTGTGGGAGTTTTAGTCCAAGAGCATCTGGATTACCCCTCAAGGTTCGGAACCTCTGATCTAAACAAGAATATGTTATGGTTTGGTTTGGTTCGAAAATGTTGTATACTGGCCTGACTGGTTACATGTCGTGCTACGCCATTGTCGGTTTGTTTGTTACTGGGTTATCTCGCAAGCCCAAATTTGGGGTCTGTTTTTCCCCCCCAAAAGGTTTTTTTCTTCCCGCTTGTGAGTTCAGATATTAAGCCAACTTTTTAGTGTAAGCCAGATTTCAAGTGGCAACAACAAACCGCGATGTCTTTATTATGGTTTGCCACTGCTTAGCCATAGCCTAGGAGAAGGCGTTCAGAATGAACCCCGAAGGTGGGTCAGATCCAAGGCTTTTCTAGGCCAGATTTGAGACCCAAACAATTGATAAGGGGGGGGGGTTGGATCAGCAAGCCTTGCATGCCCTTGAAACTCCCCTTGGTATGTCGAAGCATACGAGACTATGATGGGAATATACATTAGGGGCCCCATATCCACAGGATCCGGATCCACTGATTCACTTATCCACGGTCTGAAAAATGTTAAACATATTCTGGAAAAATCAGAGATACATATTTACAAAGATGAAGTTACCCGAACTGGCCACTAGAGGAAGCCAGAGCCCATGTTATGTAGAGTTTTAGCTGGAGAAATATATTTCTATGATGTCATTATCAGAAATGGCCACTAGAGGGAACCAGACACCATCCTTGTATAGCAGTGGTTCTCAACCTGTGGGTCCCCAGATGTTCCTGGACTGCAACTCCCAGAAATCCTGGCCAACTCAGCTAGTGATGAAGATTTCTGGGAGTTGCAGTCCAGGAACATCTGGGGGCCCACAGGTTGTGAACAATTGTTGTATAGCATTCAATAGAATAACCTTTGCTATAATCTACATTTTTTGTGAGCTGATCCACGGTGGATGCAGGGATCCTACTGTAGATGGATCCATCATGACCCTCTGTAAAGTTCTCTAATTCCCCTTTAAAGCAACCCGAGTTAAGGTGCATCACTAAATATCAGGGAGTGAATTCCACAAGTCAACTCAGTACTTTGTAAAAAAAAAAAAAGCTTCTTTCTTGTGTCCCATGTCTCCTGCCCTTCAGCTTAGCAGATGGTCCTTTCGTGACGAGAAAGGGAGAAAAGACACAACACATCAGTGTTTAGAAAAACCTGGATTATGTTGCAAACCTAATCACCATCCGAATGAGAATGAAGCTGAAACGCCTTCCTATCTCCGCCCATTGTAGAGATGGTGTTTTATGCTCTGCTCGTATGGCTGCTCATGAATGCAGACATCTTTCTTGTATCTGGGCATTCCTCAATTTAAAATTACGGGTGTATTTTGAAAGATAAGTCAAGCTAAAAACAAAGTAGAAATGTTAAGATAATTAGACTATTTTTGGACTGATGTGAGCTACTTCAATGGTGCTGTCTTGGCCATTGACTTTATCTTCGTCTGTACATGTGATGGGGCATTAATTACATGCAAGCAAGTGCTGCGTGGATGGACTTTCACCACAGTCACAGAAAATTTCTCCTGTATCCAAGCAGCTCCGCTTTACTTGATTATCCTTTGATCTTCCTACTTCGCTTTGCAGTCTGTTAAGTGAATTCCGGGCAGGCCAGTCAGGGGTCTTGTCCCAGCGGGAGTCACTCATCAGCATTCATTCATTTGACAAGTTGCGTTGCTTTTGTTCTCTGTAGGTTTGGTCAAGATTCTTCCAGTGTAATACAGATGTAGAGGAGTCTATACATTGGGGCCTTCAAGCTGGAATCACTGTACAGCACAGGGTGAAAATGGGCTTTCCCCCTCTAGGGTGGGTTGATTTAGCGTTAAGAGAAGCCAGCAAGTAAAGGAACTCAGGAAATGATTTGTTGCCAAGATTAAAAATGAGATGCGAAAGTATCATTCAGATAGATGAGTGGCTACTCCTTAATCCTGGGAGAGGAAATACAGGGTAACAAAACTCAGAAGGGGGTGCTTAGGAGAGAAAGTGTAAGAGGTTAGCTGTGCGGCAGATGGGAGATGAACCAAGGAGAAAAGATGAAGTCTACATTAAAGGTTAGAACACTAGACATGGAAATAATTTCATTGGTGGCAAACGTTTGAAACCAGGAGAAGAATGCATTGCTGAAAGCACTTAAACCTTGGAACCATTTCTTGAATTGGCATTAATAAACAATAAGTTCTACTGAGAATGGCATGTTTGTGGTCAGCAGTGACGCTGAGTGCTGTATCGTAACATTTGTAAACCGGGGTACCGCTGTATCCCGATAACAGCAGTACCCCGGTTTGCAAATGTTTCAGTTAAAGCAATTTTTACGGCACAAAAAGAACTCTGTTTAAAAGAATGCGTCCATTTACGCGTTTCCCCCCAGAAGACCCCAGTTTACGCATTTCCCAAATGAATTCTTTCCCCAGGATGCATTGCACCCCCGTGCTGTTCCGGTTTACCTAATTTCCAGTTTATGAAGCATCCGGCTGAACGGATGAACTTTGGAAACTGGGGTACCACTGTATTTACTGAACAGCTGGATAGGGAATCGAACTCCCAACCTCTGGTTCCCTAGTCTGATTCCTAAACCATTGAGCCAGGGATGTCCAAACTTCGGCCCTCCAGATGTTTTGGACCACAACTCCCAGAATTCCAAGCCTGTATTGCCAGTGACAAAGGACTGTGGGAGTTGTGGTCTAAAACTTCTGGAGGGCCGAAGTTTGGACACCACTGCCTTAGTGTGTCTTTTGGACAGGGGCTAGACCCCGTGATTCTTAAAATCCCCTCTAGCAATGGAGTTCTAAGGTGATGAGGGGTGGTTACTGGCTCCTTCAAATTTGCATTTGTCACTCTGGAATTCTTTTCTCCAGAGTCGCATTTTCTCCCTGGACCAAGTACAGTAAGACTCCCTTATCCATGGTTTCACTTTGAAAATTTTAAATACAGTACTGTGTATTAAAGGGGGGGGATCCAGAAAAACTATTTTCACATGCATTACCAGAATCAGCAATTAGAGGGAGCCAAAAGCAGTACTATATTATGAATATTTGTCATTGAAAAAAACACATAGCATGTCTGGAAGTTGAGTCATGGCAACTGAACTTCTTTTCTTGAGAGATTGAAACGTTTTGCTGCTCATCCAAACACCTGTTTGGATGAGCAGTGTAAGGTTTCAGTCTCTCAAGAAATAGAAGTCCAGTTGCCATGACTCAACTTCCAGATAAACTCACCTGGATGACTTGAGAGTCTTCACAGACTCATAGCATGGTTTCTGGTTGGCTGTTCTGGTAATGCAAGAGAAAATATTCTCCCCCCCCCTTTTACCGTGGTATATAGTGTTTGCTATTATCCATGGTTTTCCGTATCCATGGGAGTGCTTGGAACCAATCCGCAGCAGATATGGGACTCCTACAGTTCATTGTTCTAAGAGCACTGCATTTGAAAATATCAGTGGTTCATTACGTCCAGTGCCATTATTTTTTTTAAAAAATCATTTAAATATATATAAAAGAAAGCAAACGCTGAAAAACTTCTTAACTGTTAGAGAAGTAGATAAACAGAACCAATCACCTCAGGAGTTGGTGAGTGTTCCACTACTAGAGGCATTCAAGAGAAAATTAGGCAACCATCTGTCAGAGATACAGTACTTTGATTTGGATTCCCGCTATAACCATGGTGTTGGCCTCAGTGGCCTTCTAGGCCCCTTCAAACCTCTATGATTTCCCTTGATAGTAATAAATATGAGGGTGACACCAGCTTACACTGAGAGGAATCATTTCAGTGGTCTAAAAGCAGATTCTTCGGATAAGAGATGCCAGAAATTAAAAATGAGGGTGTTTCGACAGGACATTCCACTTCTGCCCCGCCCCTTGAAATGGTTGGCTTTGAAAAATCCCCAATAGCATTTATTGGCATTTCCAGGCAAATAGATCTTCGGTAGCTGAACTAGGTAAGATGTAGGAGAGCAGCCGTATTGAGCTAAGCGGACTGGAGATGATTCCTCACAGCACAGCTTTTTGCGTATGTCTCTTCAAGCGAGGGACATGTCGTGGTGGGACTCCACACTTCTAGACCTCTGCACGGAGAGTCGATGGTGCACGTTATGTGGTGTGAAGGACAGAGAAAGATAAATACCTCCCCCTCCCTTCTGATATGATAAGCTCCTGACTTAAACCGGCCCTGAATCTCTTGTTTTTTTTTGTTTGCCCAGCGTGTTGTTAGTCTGTGGAACTAACTCCCTGCCACAAGATGTGGTGATGGCATCTAGCCTGGATGCCTTCAAAAGGGGATTGGACAGATTCCTGGAGGAGAAGTCCATCACAGGTTACAAACCATGATGGAGATGTGTAATATCCAGGCTTAAAACCGGGGTGCTTCAAGGGCCAGATGCAGGGGAATGGTATCAAGAGACAGATATCTAGTCTTATGCTCTCCCTGACGTATCTGGTGGGGCCACTGTAAGATACAGGAAGCTGGACTAGATGGGCTTTTGGCCTCATCCAGCATGGCTCTTAGGTTCTTATGTTGATGGTTGCTGACTGACCAACATTACCATGTTCGCTTGGCCACCCACACAAGGAAAGCTGAGGAAGATCACATTATTATTTGATTTTCCATGAGACTTTTTTCTTGAATAAGAAAAAAAAAGTCCTAGTATTTCTGAGATCAGCAGTGACTAAGTGAGTTGTTAGCCTATTAAAGGTTTGACCTAGCCGATGACTTACAATAGGTTTGACCTAGCCAATGACTTACAATAATTTTCATGATCTGTTAAGAAGAAAACAACAGTTTTTGACATTTATTATTGTCATTTAGAGGTTCTTTTGTTTCCTCTTCCTGGTTAAATAAACTTGGATGATTTTGTAAGCTCTCTGTCTTTGTCTCTGAAAATGGGCCTTACTAGGTATGGATCCTGAATATATGGGCCATTAAGTTCATAAAACTTGTTCACAATTTACTTGTTTAATATGCCGCCTAGCAAAAACGCAAACAAAAAGTCCAGTTTGATTTCTATTGAAGTTGTAGCCAAAGAAACTATGCTATATTGAATCACCCACCACCACCACCTTACTCAGGTGTGGTCACAATGATGCCCTTGTATTGTACCTTAACATCATCTCTCAGTAAACACACAAACTCCACTCTTTAATTCCCACCACGAAACAAACCTCAGTGCATACCCAGGGCTAAATTAATTCGACACAATAGGTCCACCTTCCCCCAAATACCGATCAAATGAAGTAGATCAGTAAATATGACATAGCTGTGGGTAGGGCTGGTGTTTCATTTTAACTGTTTCACGTTGGTAGGTTTGTGCTTTGGAAGGAGGTGTAGAAATGAAGGAACACAACAGTAAGTGTTACTGTGCTCACGTTCAATCCAAAGAAAAGGGAAGTAGAGGGCCTTTTTACACGACCCCTAAGATCCGCTGGTCCCTTAAATTCGGACCAGAGATCTTGAGGGTTCGTTGCTGTTCCTCCCTCCCCACCCGCTGGGCACTTCTTTGATCTGTCTGCGTGAGGGGGGGAGGGAAAAAAAGCCTTAGACAGAGACAAAAGAATAAAAGGCTTACCTCTGGTTGCTCCGACCTCCGTTTACTTCCTGGTTCCTCTTTAAGGGGCGGAAGCAAAAGAAAAACAACAGAAAGAAGCGAGGAGAGCTCAGGCAGTCTCCGCATCAAATATTTTCACTATGAAAAAGCAGGTACAAGAAAAGTGTAGTTTGGTCGCGCTAAGTGGGCGGGGTCGCACTTAATTGTCTGCAAACTCCGGAGCTGGTGGGTAAACATTTTTATCATCTGGAGCTTGCAGCCATTTGCGGCGGAGCTTAGGGGTCGTGTATAAACGCCCAGAGTTGTAATAAGAAGGCTCTTGTTTCAAAGGACACAGCAGGACCCCCTTATCAGTATCTGTTAATAAAAGAAAAATACAAAAACATACTAACTAAAATATATAAATAACACAAGTATCAAAACTGACGTTAACATAAACTCAAACATACAAGCAAAACACAAGTCTAATAACAAAACAGAAAACAGCAACCGTACATGAAGAAATGCATATTTTCCAATCTCTTCTGGTCCTGGTCATGGACCCCTTTGGTGCAGTTCTCCCATTTGTATTCCTCTTTATTTATTTAAAATATACTTACCAAACATCTGTGAAGATTCTCAGTCATCCAGGTACGTTTACCTACAAGTGGAGTCATGGCAACTGGGCTTCTTTTTCTTGAGAGACTGAAACGTTGCGCTGTTCATCCAAACAGCTTCGTCAGTCGGAGGAAAGCTTGTGGTGAGGCCTCCATTTTAAAGCTCACTTTGACCTCCTGTCACCCTGGTCTGAAATAGGCTCAATAAGATGAACAATGGTCTGAATAGGCTTGGTAGGGAGACAATAATCTCAATAGCCTCATTAGGTGAACAATGGCCTAAGGTGCTGAAACCTATTAAGTATGAGTCCTTGGCTATGGCCTTGGTGGTGGAAAATTCTTCATGCCTCCACCACCAGTACCTTTGACATTTTGGAAATCAAACTCAAAGAGAGAGAGAGAGAGAGAGATATTGCCCGGTCCAATCCCCAGCTGTTTCTTGACACCAAAGAGAAAAAAGGAAGAAGAAAATGGCAGCCCCCTCAAAGATCCTCCTTCATGTGCCCATCTAGGAAACTGCGTGTTGTCAATTTAGTTTCTTTCAATGGTAAAAACTCTCATAAATTATGGGATTGCTACATTGGGTAGCAAAAGGAATGGAAAATCTTGGGGCACACTAGACTAACAAATTCATGATGCTCTAAATTTTGGCTATCAGTGCCTCCTCTTTTTAATCCATCCAGGAGTTTTCAAATTTTACATCTCAAGTATATATTTTGAAAATGTGGGATGGGGAAATTACAGATAAGAACTTTAGTCCGTTGAAGTCTGTTGCTGAAAGCAGACATGTTTGTGAGTTTACTGTTTTATATATTCAAGTAAGTAATGAAACCTTTCATTAGTTCTCTTTCTAATTGTCTCAGAGTGAGTTATTGGAACTGTAAGTACGAGTTGAAGAGAAAAGGGGTGGGCTACCTCTGGGGAACTTGAATCTTTTCTGCTCTGTAAATCCCTGAACTTCTGCTGCACAGCAAAAGAGATTTAGCCAAAAATTCAAACCTGTGCAACAGCTTTTCTTACACAGGCTGAAACGGCCTCACCTGGCTACCTCTGAAAGCTGCTAGAGAGGAGGCACACAGCTCACTTTGCATGCAAATCTCTCTGTGGGTTTTCTTCTTCTGATTTTTGCTTCTGCAGATAAAACCAGGCAGCAGAGACCTGTAGAATCCCAGGTGTTTTGCCAACAGTTGCTAACAGCTGTTACCACAGTAGCACATGGATCTTGTTTAATGAAGGAGGGCACTAAAGGTATCCTTCCAGATGTTATCAGATGGGCCAGCACCCAGCATTCCCTGGTCTTTGCTGTATTGGCTACGGCCGCTGTGGTTTGTAGTTTCAGCCCACCTCCTTGGTTTCATGGGTAGAATCCAACTATTTATTTATTTATTTATTTATTTATTTATTTATTTATTTATTTATTTATTTATTTGGGCATTTCTAGACCGCTCCAATTTCTGCCAAAGACTCTGGGTTTCTTACACGAAAGCCAAATCAACAATTAAATTCCAAAGCAAGCAATAAACCACACATAAAGAACACATAAACCAAATAACTGAAAACAATCGAAAACACTAAACAGTAAATGGGTAGTAAAATGGTACACAGTAAACGGAAAAGGTAAATGCCCAGCAGGAGGCTAAAAACTGGAAAATTAGCAGGGAAAATGCAACAAGCAAGGGGAGCAAACAAGTATCCCCATCATCAAGAGCTTAGGGCAGTGGTGGCGAACCTTTGGCACTCCAGTTGCTTTGGACCACATCTCCCACAGTCCTTTGCCATTGGCAATCTAGGCTCAGAGTTCTGGGAGTTGTGGTCCAAAACACCTGGAGTGCCGAAGGTTCACCACCACTGGTCTAGAGGAAGTGGAAAGGTTGTTTACTCTTAAGCCAGCAAGTTAGAGAGACAAGTAAGTAATGAAACCTTTTATTCTTTCTTTTTCTAATTGTCTCAGAGTGAATTATTGGAACTGTAAGTACAGTGGACCCTTGTATAACAAACAGTTTGTATAACATAAAATCTGTACAACATAAAAAATTCCAGAGATAGGGGAAATTTGCTTAACATAATCGCCTATGGGGAGAAACCGTACAACATAAAAATGGGATTACTCCATTTTCAATGCATTCCTATGGGAAATTGGTATAAAGGAAAGTTTGCTTAACATAATTTCATTTGGAACAAATTAATTCCTTTATACAAGGTACCAGTGTACCAGTTGAAGGGAAAAGGGGTGGCCTACCTCTGGGAAACTGATTTATACTCGCCTAAGGGAGATATGGTGCTGGCTGCATTCCTGGGCATATGCAATGAAACCAGCGCCCTGCTCGTTGGCTACAATTTTGTGACTTGTTTTTTCCTTTACGCGTTGTTGATGTAAATCAACAATTGGATTCTAGCCAATTTGATTTAAAAGTTTTGGGAGTAAAGGTAGGGGGTCCATTTCCCCCATGTTCCCCTGCCCTTTCCTGGAGCCAAAGATGTGCAATGTTTTATGTTTTCAGGCTACGGTTTTGGCCATGCTTTCTGGGGGGATTTGGGGAGCTTGAGTCAAAATATGTGAACAAATACACACCAGTGCCTGCTGATCATAAAACCCCGTTCATATAAGTGAAAAACAAAATGGGATATGAGAACAATCAAAGAGCTGGAATGTGTCTATAAAAATTTAATTTTCAGTTACTGGAAAAGAGAACAGCTGGAGAATTTATCAAAGCACTCATCTTTCCCAACACATTACAATTTTTGTTTTCCTATGCAGTTCTATTAGGGTGTGTGTATTGGGGGAACAAAACCGAACCTCTTGTCCTTTTTAAGGAGGAATTTAAAATAAAATAAAATACATTATTGCGTTGGCCGGGAATCGAACCCGGGTCAACTGCTTGGAAGGCAGCTATGCTAACCACTATACCACCAACGCTTGTGTTGAGCACCTCTGGAAAGCATCCTTAAGGCATGTTGCATCCATCTTTTTTTTTTTAGGAGGAAAAAAGAGGACAAACGCCACTTTACGATTGGTACACTAGATGTCGCTGTTGCCCCATAAAGTGCAAATGACTGAATTTTCAAGAGTCTAGGAACCATTGGTATGTAGTGTACTGTGTATTTAATTTGCCCCATGCAGTCTAAATAAGCATGGTTATGAACGCCACATCCACAGCTTAAAAGGGGTTGTTGATCAGAAAAGGCTGGAATTCATTGCTGCAGTGTGATATATCAGCCATGCCCACATTTCATGAAGGAGCAAGCCATGAAAATTTGTGGAAAAGACTTCTGCCCAAGTATCCAAAAACCCAGCAACCCCACGATGGTGAGGATAGTAACTTGCATGAGAAAAGCCCCACTTGAATCAGTGCGGATTTGATGAGTCCACGCCTCTGTAGGTTCCACTAATCTAAATGAGCCTCACCCTGCTTCACTAATCACTGATTCTGTTACCCATGGCTGGCAGAGAAAAAATTAAATAATTCAGCAGCCGCAAAGCAAGCTACCATCACAAACAGCAGCTGTAAAGCAAACTACTCTCACAAAACAGCAGGGGTTTTTTTTTGGGGGGGGGGTGCCGTTCTGTCTTATCCACGGTTTTCATGATCCACAGGAAGGCCTGGAACTGATCCCCAGCAGATACCGGGGTCCTACTGTAATAGCAGAAATCCTGTCCTGAACATCTTTTTCTTGCCGACACCTTAACAACCACATGCCTGCCCCTACTGATTACTACCTTTCAAAAGGAGAGAAAATAGCCCTGAAAATTTTATGAATTATGATCCTAAGGTGTGTTGGAAAAGGGAGTGCTCATGTAGTATTATATTAAAGCAATGGTGCCCAAGCGTGAAGCTCCAGGTGTTTAGGGACTTAAGCCTATTGGCTGTGCCAGCTAGGCCTCCTGGGAGTTGTAGTTTCGAATTAACCGAGCTTCCAAGTTTGGGGTACATTGGACTGAGCACACAAGAGGAGCAATATAAGAGGACCAATGCAGCGAGGAGTGTGTAGATCACTACGCTGGAGAAACTGAACAGACATTAAATAGAAGGATGGCCCAACACAGGAAGGGCAACAGCTCAGGACCAGAATCAGCAGTACATGTCCACTTGAAGGAGAAAGGGCATACATTCAAAGTTCAGGATGTCCACATATTAGATAGAGAAGATAGATGGTTTGAGAGAGGGGTCAGGGAAGCCATTCATGTCAGTATTGAAAACCCCTCTCTCAACAGAGGTGGGGGACTCAGGCACAAGTCTATCTACTACTTATCAGGCAGTTATTTCAATAATCTCCAGACAAGTCAAAAACACTTCCAACTCTACCATCAAGGCCACAACTAATGACCGGTACTTAATGGCAGTTGGGAAGGGTTGCATAGGTGGGACTTTCATGCACCCCTGGCTATTGTACACCTAACGAGACTACTCAGACCAGGGTGGTGTGAAAGCAAGGTGAACTAGAATGTATTTATTTTAATTTATAGCATCCCCCCGCCGCCACCACCTTTCTCCTTGGAAAAGGACCCAAGGCGGCTCACTATCAACTGTTCTCAGACTGATGAAGCTGCTTGGATGAGCAATGAAACATGCCAATCTCTCAAGTACTCTGGTTGCCATGATTCAACTTTCAGATAACCTCACCGGGATGACTGGGAATCTTCATAGACATGGGACCTGAACACTGCAGACAGTACGACATCAGACCGACGGCAACTGATTGGGGGATTACCCTACCTCTCTTTTCCACCTAAATTCTAGGAAGCTACTTCGGCTTTGGATCAGAATTCGATACTGTAGCATAGATGGACTGGATGAGAGAGAACAAATTGAAATTTAATCCAGACAAAAGAGCGGTGCTTCTAATGAGTCGAAAGGCAGATCAAGGAATAAGGAATAGGGTTGCAAACCTGTACTGGATGGTTGGAGCTTGGGGGGTGTTTCTGGCTTCATCCTTGAGTCTGCATGTCCAGGTTGTGGCAGTGGCCGGGAGTGCATTTGCACAAATAAAACTAGTGTGCCAGCGATGTCCATTTCTTGAGCCATCTGATCTGGCCACTGTGACACACGCCTTAGTTACTTCCCAGGTGGATTACTGTGATGTGACTGTTTTTCTTACTTTTAATATTACCTTTTAAGATTCCTCTTCACGCTCGTTGTTCTTAGCTTTAAATGTAATAATTAATGTTGATGGACACCGTTTACTTGTTGTGTTCAACTGTAAATATTGCCCTTCAGTGTTGTAAGCCACTTTGGGTCGTTTTCAAGGAGAAAGGGGAGGTAAAAAAGATATTAAATAAATACACACACACACACATACCCGTACTTCTAAGGATTTGAAAGCCTGTGGTATGCTGTAATCATGGCCGAGAGGTGAAGGCAATGGACTAGAAATCCATTGGGGTCTCCCCGCGCAGGTTTGAATCCTGCCAGCTACGAATAAAGGGTTTGTGGTTTTTATTTATGTTGACACAATAGCCTCACTTTTACATGAATCTTGTTTTGAATTCCCAGGCTCAGAACATTGCCAAATTAAGGCAACTGATGCCCGCTTGGGAGTGTGTTCCAATGTCTTCACCTAGCCCAGGCATATCCATACTTCAGCCCTCCAGACGTTTTGGGCCACAACTCCCATAGTCCTTTGTCATTGGCAATCTAAGCTTAGAATTTTGGGAGTTGTGGTCCAAAACATCAGGAGGGCCAAAGTTTGAACATGCCTGTTGTATTGAGTCCAATGTGAGATGCTTGATATCCTGCAGCAATTCAGGGACGTGACCCTGATGCTCAACATGATGGACCAATTCCTGAGTGGGGTGGTATAGTGCAGAGAAACATTTCCGGTATATCAGTAAAGTTGGAAGTTAATGTTGCATTAGTTTACTCCAAGTTTTGCAAACCCCCACCCCAGAATTTTTTGTTGTCCATATAGGGTGTTTATACACGACCCCTAAGCTCCGCTGCAAATGGCTCCCAGCTCCGGAGCTTAAAAGTGTTTCCCCACCAGCTCCGGAGCTAACAGAAAATTAAGTGCGACCACGCCCACTTTAGCGCGTCCCAGCACACTTTTCTTGTACCTGCTCTGGGAGGGTGAAAAATTTTGATGCGGAGAGTGCCGGGCTCTCCTCGCTTCTTTTTGTTGGTTTTTTTTTTGCCTCCTGCCCCTTTAAGAGGAACCAGGAAGTAACTGGCGCTCAGAGCAACTTCCACCGGCACCGGAGGTAAGGCTTTATTCTTTTGTCCCTTTTTAAGGCTTTTTTTCCTTCCCTCCCCTCACGCAGACAGAAGCAAGGAAGTGCGGAGAGGTGGGGAGGAAGGAAGAGCAACAAACCCTCAAGATCTCTGGTCCAAATTTAAGGGACCAGCGGATCTTAGGGGTCATGTAAAAAGGCCCATAGTTACTGCTCGGTTTGCTTCGCGTGATTTTAAAACGCTGCCTGTGGATTGTTACTGTTCATCACTAGGTGAATGGTGGTAGTTCTATCATCCTGCTACCAGTAAACAAACTTTAACATGTTATTTCATATTATTTACTACTACTTTAGATCAGATAGCTTCCCTCCAATCCAGAATGGAAGGAGTCACCACGGAATTGGAGAGCATCCGGAGAGGATGTAAATTATGTTCTGCTGCTTAGCCAAACTCATAAATATATGTTTTTTTTTCACACAGTAATTAAATGTTGTAATGCAGGCATGACCAAACTTCGGCCCTCCTGATGTTTTGGACCACAACTCCCAGAATTCCAAGCCTGTATTTCCAATGTCCGAGGACTGTGGGAGTTGTGGTCCAAAACATCCGGAGGGCCAAAGATTGGACATGCCTGTTGTAATGTATTTTTGCTCTGTTTTCAATTAGTGGAAATGCTACATCGCAACTGCTGCTGAAACCCAGGACAACATGCATGATGATTTGCTGCTGGACTGGTACTGCACATGCATTATTATGTATGCACCTTACTCTCTTAACAATCTGGACTCGTGGTCTCAGTACATAGAAGATCCAGTGATTGCTGCCTTGGATTACTGTAAATCTAAACCTCATTATGCACATCCAAATGTGAAAATTTTTTATCAATAATATGTTGGAAAACATACTACTGATACATTTGCAAACGTATATTTTGCTTTTCCATGTTTATAACCATTTATTTAAAAACATCTTTCACAGTCTTCCTTCAAAAGGAAATATGTTGGGTATTACATAACAGAACAGTGTTGTTCGGTAAATAAATAAATATTGGTTTAATAAAACAGTTATCATTTATTATTACTTTCAAGGTAAACCTTCAATGCTCACATACTGCTGTGCACACATAACTTTAAATACTATTTTGGAACAACATATATACCTTAAGTAAGCTACTAATGTAAAATAAATGGGAGTAATAGATGTAAACAAATAGTTTTACCACAGGTTTTCTTTTCTGTCATAATGTTCACAATAGATTTCTTCAAAATACAAAAGAGTCACACGTTTGTTTAAAATAACATGTATAATAATGTGAAGGAGTACAATGAATGATGTACTATTTTTTCCTAGATAGCACTTGGCTTTTTTTTTTTGAAAGATAAATAAAACGTATTCTGTGATCTTCCTAATGAAGCATTTCTGAAGAAAATACAGTTTAAAGTGTCTTTTTTAAAAATATAGATAAAATTTTCTAAGTCAAATACATGAGTAGTGAATTAAAATTTAGTGATAATCATGAAAGGAAGCCTTTTTTGTTACGGAAAAAATTTGCATTAATAAGCAAATGTAAACAATATTAAATTTTATAAAAAAATTAACTTTGCTGAACCTTTTTAAAAATTTATTTATTTATTTATTTATTTATTTATTTATTTATTTATTTCATTTATATACCACCCATTTTCCAGAATGGAACTCTGGGCGGTTTACAGCAAGTTAAAAGAAGCAACAATTTAAAAACAACAATATAAAAGACAATTATTGCACTCAGAGGCACTATAGGCACATGGTACTTACAGTGATTGATCAGTACTTTGACGAGATGATTATACAGGTAAATGTTCCTATTATGGTAGTATCAAAACCAAAAATGCCACTACCAATGTAACATAAAGTACACATTTCTTATGTGGAACTGGATGAGTACTGCTATCGGGTTACAAAAAAGTCCGGTAACAAAAAAAAATTAATATTCTTCTGGAAATATCATTCTGCATTAAACGTGTCCTGCAGTTCTCAGACATCTGTTGCAAATTTTTCTTCAAGACCAGCCACTGTTGGTGTTAAACATGATTGTTGTGGTTACTTTTTTTTGTTTAATTAAATGTAAGGCAGAGAAACCACTAAAACATCACTAAGGACATACAGTGGTACCTTGTATAAAGGAATTAATTCGTTCCAAATGAAATTATGTTAAGCAAATTTTCCTTTATACAAATTCCCATAGGAATGTATTGAAAACAGAGTAATCCCATTTTTATGTTGTACAGATTCTCCCCATAGGCAATTATGTTAAGCAAATTTCCCCTATCTCTGGAATTTTTATGTTGTACAGATTTTATGTTATACAAGCTGTTTGTTATACAAGGCTCTACTGTACTTAATAAGATTAGTAACACTCCATTACTGATGGGCACTCACATCTGTGAGTGTGTTCCTGAAGGGTCAGTTTCACTGATTGGAGCTCTTCAAACACATCTTCTATTGAGTGACCCCCTTGAGTATTATCATCCTCTGGTTGGTCTGTTGGCAACAACAAGAGCTCACAAAATTGCATGGTACAATAAATTTATTTCTCCATTGCCATGACCTCTCTGAAGAAGATGGAACGTGACCCTCATCTGGAGGGACCCCCTCCTGTGGGTGCTCCTTTTCCTTTATTTATTTATTTTATTTATTTATTTGAATATTTATATACCACCCGTCTTCCGGAAGAACTCTGGGCGGTTTACAGCAAATAGTGGGCATAAAAACAAACAAAGCAATAACAATAATTATAGATATATATAAAAATAAATACAATAATAAAATTAATAATAAAAGTAGTAATATTATACTGGTGCCTGTCTCCTGTCTGCACGATTTCTGTAATGTCTTACTCTTAGTGGGCCAGTCCCTGTGAATATTAATGTAAACATGCTACTGGGTCACTTTGGGGAGAAAGGTGGCATAAAGTTGTTGTTGTTGTTGTTGTTGTTGTTACTACTACTACTACTACTACTACTACTACTACTACTACTACTACTACTACTACTACTACTACTACTACTACTTTGGATTCAGTATGATATTGGTATTAAGCCACTGACAATCATTTGATTTAGGTGTACAGAGGGTGGTGCTTGTTAAGGCACATGTGCAGATGAAGCACTTCGTTTTAATGAATCCGAAGACGATGTATGTCATGTGGCTTAAGCATTTTGTTGAAATTCCACATCCCTTTTTTCTTATACAGTGAACCCTTGTATAACAAACAGTTTGTATAACATAAAATCTGTACAACATAAAAAATTCCAGAGATATGGGAAATTTGCTCAACAGAATCCCCTATGGGGCAAATCCATACAACATAAAAATGGGATTACTCCGTTTTCAATGCATTCCTATGGGAAATCTGTATAAAGGAAAATTTGCTTAACATAATTTCATTTGGAACAAATTAATTCCTTTATACAAGGTACCACTGTACTACTGCTTAAAAAGTACCAATGTGATATTGAGGGTGAGGTAAAGTTTACTAAAAACTTTACATAGAATCTTGGTGGGTATGTGTTTTCCAAAGTTACAATACCCTTGGGAGTTTAACCATAATACCAAGTTAAGTGGTCAGTTCTTCACCCACTCATAAGTAACCCACACTGCAGAAGTTTCCTGATTGTGTTTTCTGGTCTGGTGTCTCCCACTTGAAATGAAACAAGCACCTACTCCCCAAACTCATCCTTTTGCAGTGGTTCCCATGTGAACACTACATCACTGGGTACCATTTTCCAATTACCGCACTATTTATTCCAGGCCTGCCCAACAGGTAGACCAGGGGCTACCAGTAGCCCACAAAGGTTCAAAAGTAGCCCGCCAGCCATCAATAAAAAATGTGAGCGGGTAAGTTCTCTACCTCTACCTCCCCCAACCCAAGAACCACCACTGCCCCAACAAAGCTTTGGGTCTGCCAGCCACTGTCTCGGCCGAGCGGAGCAGTTAAAGGGCCATGGCACAGTCCCCTGCTCTCCCTACCAGCCAGATGATCTGGCATGCACTGTCTCATGAACAATTGAGTTGTTGGTGCAGAGCAGAGGAAGGGGAGGGGAGGGGAGAGTGAGGGGTGGGGTCATGGGTGTGCCCACCTCCTTTGCGTGGTGACGTCCCCCTCTTCTTCCCCCCTGGAGAATTCCTTCCTCCCACCCTTCCATCCTCCTCCTCCTCCTCGTCCTCCCACCCCTCAGCTGCTTCACAGAGACTGTGACCTGCTGCACCTCCTGCTCCCATTCTGAGCCATTCCCCCTCCTTGCACCGCTGTAGCGATGTGATTGCCCCACTGCTGGCTTGACCCATCCCAGCTGCACAGCTAACATGGCAGAGGTGAATGAGAGCTATGGGTGGCAGCAGCAGTGGCAGCGATGGGGCTGGAAGGCGGAAGGAGGAAAACAGGAGGAGAAGTCAAGTCAGGACCCGGGCGGGTTGGGAGGGAAAGTGCACCTTTTTTTAAAAAAAAAAGTCTTCCAGCAGCACAGGCAAGCGGAAGGGGCAATCTGCAAAAGCATGCACACACCTCCCTTGCACCCGTCCACACCGGCTCAAGCGGGTGTAAGGGAAGCATGTGCATGGTCAGTTTTACCATAGGAATGCATTGAAATATGTTCCCTCCAGAAAGGATTAATTGATTTTCAATGTATTCCTATGGGAATCTGCTGCTCTACTTACAATTTTTTTAACTTATGAGCATATGCTCAGAGCAGATAAAATTCATAAGTAGAGGTTTTAGTGTAGTAGCCCTCAGACACTTTCCTCTGGAACAAGTAGACCTCGGCCTCTTCAAAGTTGGACAGCCCTGATTTATTCCATCGCACTGACTAGACGAAAAAGGACTAGATATTACTCTATTCAATTCCTGTCACCAGTATAGGGTAGTATCAGTCATATGTAGTAATTTTGAAAATTTCAGGGATAATTATAAAACAAACTAATCAAAACAAAACAAAGGAGACCTGCATGTGTAAACAAAAAAACTATTAACGTAATATTTAGTTACATTTGTTTGTCTGTAGGGTGCAACTTGTATGTGTCTCTACTTGAAATAATAGAGGGGGGGCTATGTCCAATAAGGAAAACCATGCATTCTAGAGGATTAATTATCTACACAGAGGAGTCTTCTCTTTTTCTGATCTTGAGCTTGTTTCCTTGCTCTCCCTGGGTGGTAGAAAAGGAAGCTATTTTGTGAGCAGGCAGCCTGGAGTGAGGGAGGGGGCTCTTTGCATGGGGGTTCTGGGGGAGGGGTCCAAGGCCTGGCCTTACTCTTGGGGACCCTGGGAGGGCAACAGGAAACTAGAGTCAGGTGCTTCCTTGGGGGGGGGGGGGAGATCTGGTTATTGCTTCTCGGCCTTTTGACCCAAATATTCACTCACAAACGTTAATCTGTTCTTATCAGTTTGATGGGCTGAGTTCCCTGCTGGACTGGTAAGCGAACAGAACTACAAAGATCCTCTAAATCAGGAGTGCCCAAACTTTTTGTAAGGAGGGCCAGATTTGGTGGCTGAGAATGTGTTAGGGGCCGGCTGCCCCCCCTGACCATGCCACCCCACTGCAAGTCCCACCCACTGACCTATAAGCCCCACCCACTGACTCCTTGCAACCCCACCAGCAGGAAGGAAGGCAGGGACCAAGGGAGGGAGGGAGAGAGGTGGAAACCAAGAGAGAAAGGAAGGAAGGTGGGGAACAAGGAAGGGAGGGGGGGACCAAGGGAGGCAGGCAGGAAGGAAGGTGGGGACCAAAGGAAGCACAGGGAGCTGTGGTCTCAGGTCACCCCTTGGAAGAGGCAATCTGTTCGACCTTGCACCCCCCCAACCTCCCCAGCGGTGGCGACGGCTTGCCCGCCGGCCCACCCCAAAGTTCCTTGGTGGTGGCAGAGGCCTGCTCCCCTGCCCCCCCCACACATGCACCCAGCCCCACAAGCTTCCTGGCCGTGCTGCTGCTGGTGGTGGTGGCCCGCCCCCTCACCTGCCTACCCAGCCCCACAAGCTTCTGCTCACCGGCCGGCTGGCCCGCCCAGCCCCTCACGCTTCCCAGTGGTGTCAGTGTTGGCGGAAGATTTCTTAAAAAAAATGGGACGAAGGAGGGGGGGAGGGGCAGAGGCAGCTCCAGAGGAGGGTGTGTGTGCAAAAAACTGACTCCCCCCCCCTGCTGAAAATCCTAGCTACTCTGAATGGCTATCATTATGGATGCCTAAGGACAAGCTCTGGATGGAGAGATATCTCTCAATGGCATTGCAGGGAATCATAAGCAGGTGAAGACATCTGCTTGGGAATACCATGAAGCAAACGGTGAGCCGCTGTGTGAGACAGAATGCTGGACTGGATGGGCTGTGGCCTGTTCCAGCAAGGCTGTTCTTTTTTTAAAAAAATTATATTTTATTATAAAACCAATCACCAACAACCCAGACAAAAACAGTAACCCCCAAGGCATCCGATACATTGGATATACATTAACAATGAAACATATTCAAATTAACAATATGTACAATTCTATATAAATTAACAATTAACAATCCACAAGGTATACTTAGCTTTTAACGTTTTAATTACCCCAAATTGGTCAAACATACTGTGAGAGTCCTAATAGGTCTATAGGCGGTTCAGCAGATGAAAGAGAATGCGAAGCTCGATAGTTGTCGAAATCGAATAAACTTTTATTGATAACATCCATCAACTTCTTGTTTGTTTCATTCTTCGTCCAACCATCAGTATAAGGTAACAAGAGAGGGGGTTCAGAACTTGGATTAAGAGGGGGATCACCATCAACACAATCCCGTCTAAATGGATTATTAATGCTTATTTGGGGCGTGCTACATGGGGGTATCGGTCCAGTCCCAAATAAAGGGGTCCAAAGCCTCGAGGACCGTATTCCAGTTCCGAACTCCACCCCAATCCTGGGATCCATCTGGGAGGATTCGGATCCAGACCTCCTCTATATAAATTAGATCCCAACGAGGAACGACTGGCCCCTGTTACCGGAAATCTTGGGGGAGTCGGCAAAGGCAGCCCCACATAGCTAAGGGGTATTGGAAGAGGCAGACCCGTCTCCACCTTCTTCTCTTCTCGACCCTCTGTCTGAATCCCTTTTTCCGTTAGAAGCATTACCCTCCTTTCCGTTTGGGTCACGCGCTCACATCTCTCCCACCCTTTCCCTCGCGCATCTCCTACTCTGTCAATCACCCCTGTCTGTGTCTCCTAATCCTTGTATAATTTCTGGCGACAGCCTACCATTACCTGCAACCCTATGTCTCTTTTAACCTTGTCTTGATCCAGATTAACTTGCACACCTATATGCCATGACTTACCCACCACATATCTCTTCCTATCTATTTCCACCTGTAACCCCACATTATACATCAACTTTCTCTCCCTAATTGCTACCTGTATTGCCTCATCCTTTCCCTTAGCTCTCCATTCTTCCACCTGTATTCCTCTTTCAATTCCTGTCCCTAGATACTCTTGTCTGGGATGACATGTTCCTCCCTCCTATCTTCCATTCATTTATTTGTATCCCTTGATCCTTCTTCTCTCTTTTAACACGTCTTATATATGGTCTCCAATTTAACGCTTCTTGGGCTACTGCAAAGAAACTCCCAATGGTGGGACTCTCAATATCCTTCTCCACATCCCCTTTTGATGGGCTCATTACTTTTCCCTCCTTCACATCTGGGTTCTTCTTGTCCTGTCCTTTCTTTGTCCTCATTACAGGTTTCGTTAAGCTTTCCATATCTGTCATCACTTTCCCTGCATCTTCTTCTTCTTGCCTTTCTTCGTCTCTTCACTATCAGCGGACGCACCCACACTCTCTTTCTTACACATACTCAAATAATTCAGTAGCTTCTCAAACCATTCCTCCTCTTTCTCACAGACCTTAAACCCTTTCATTCTACATATCGTCACAGTTAAGTATTCTAAAATTATAATATTATTTAATTTTTTCCTCCATTGGTTCAACGCTAGCTCTTCTTCATTTTTCCAATTACTTGCTCCAATTACCATCAGATTTACCCATTTACGTTCCTCTTTTGTTTTTAACTGTGCTACGCAGGCTAATGAGAACCATTAATTTAGATATTTCCACTTTACTTCTCACAATTTTCGATATTTCTCTACCAATCTGTATCCAAAAATTATTAACTAAAGGACAATCCCACCACATGTGTCTGTACGTTCCCATTACTCCGCACTTCCTCCAGCAATTTTTGCTCCCTGACTTTGTAATATGATACAACCTTACTGGTGTGTAATACCATTTTTGTACCAGCTTCAACCCCTGCTCCTGGATGATCCTAGAGGTTGTAACAAAGGGCGGTTGCTGAAAGATTCTATCCCAATCTTCATCTAAAATCTGTTCCTGGATATCTAGCTCCCAATATTCTTTCAATCTTTCCTTTAGTGATTTCGCCATATTTAATAAAACCTTGTACAATTTTGAAACTATTTTGGTCCTATCTATCCTATATCCTTTCACTAATTCCTCAATTTGTTTTTCTTTGAATTTTGCCTGAAATTCTTTAAAAGACTAACAAGGCTACCCTCTCTGAAACTTCAAAGGGTGTAATAATTCTTTTACCACAATTTTTAACTTCTTTCTCCTTCAACAAGATTTGTGTTTTTTTTTGTAACCAATTGATCTTATTCCAAATTCCACTTTCCTCTTCCATCATATGTTCTGTTTCCCAAATTTTATTCATATCCTGGATTGAAATCGCCTTTAATTTATCCCCTACCTCTTTTGGAATGAGCTTCCTTAATGGGGCAAATTTATTATAGTACCATATTTTTGTAAGGGGAGAGAGGTCAGGAAAAAGCTTTCCCCCCACTTCTCCCATACCCAAAGGGGCCCTGTAAATGTTGATAATATTTCTTCTTTTTTCTTTTTCCTCCTTTCGAACATTCGTATTTTCCTTCCTACTGCTTCCAAATTCTGTTCCAAAGGCTGTTCTTATGGTCTTATGTTTTCATCAGAAGTCCTGCATAGAGCACATGACACTAGTGTAGCCGGGATGTCCCTGCGACATGAGTCACTGTGGTCACTGCAGGTTTCTCAAGCAACGTCCTCTCTCTCTCTCTCTCTCTCTCTCTCTCTCTCTCTCTGACACACAGACACACACAGCTTCAAACCACAAAGAACCCCCCCCACACACACACACACAAGCCAAGGGGAAGCAGAAAGAGGGGAGTCGCAGGCCGCTTGCAAAGGAGGCTCAAAAACACTGAAGGGGGGGAGCAACGAGCTGAACGATCTTTCCCTTCGCCCTCCGCCTCAGAGCAAAGTGGCGCTTGGCTGGGAGCGGGTTAAGAGCAGCCGAGCATGGCCAGATTCCTAGAGAGGGAGGAAATGCAGGGAGGGGGAGGCCAAAGAGGTCCTCCTCTTCCTCCTTGGTCCCTTCCTCCCTCCCCACTCAGCCCCTCCTCTTCCCTGCAATTGAACGGGGGACAAAGAAGCGCGCCTTCTGGACTACAAGTCCTATGACGAGGCCGGGTGCTGGTGAGACTTTTGGGCTTGATGTAGTTTATAGAGAGGATTCTGGGTGGTGCCTCTCTCTCTCTCTCTCTCTCTCTCTCTCTCTACACACACACACACACACACACACACACACACACACACACACACACACACACACACACACACACACACACACACACACACACACACACACACACACACAAGAGCCTGGGTTGGCGTCAAAGGAACGGGCGTTACTTTCGTGGGAGCCAGAACGGAACTGGGC
This sequence comes from Phrynocephalus forsythii, assembly GCA_029282475.1. Classification (NCBI taxonomy): domain Eukaryota; kingdom Metazoa; phylum Chordata; class Lepidosauria; order Squamata; family Agamidae; genus Phrynocephalus; species Phrynocephalus forsythii. The sequence goes on from JAPFRF010000024.1 coordinate 3,173,542, forward strand.
TGCAAGGGGTCCGTGTTCTGAGCAAAGGTAGCGCCTCTTCCGACTAGGCTTGCACTCGTCTCTCCCTGTCGGAGCAAAGGCCTCCTAGAATCATAGAGTTGTAGGAGACCTCAAGGGCCATCTAGTCCAACCCCGTTATGCAGGAACTCCCATCACAATATTTCCAACAGATGGCCATCCAGCCTCTGCTTAAAAACCTCCAAAGAAGGAGACTCAACCACCCTCCATGGCAGCATATTCCACTGCCGAACAGCTCTAACCGTCATGAAGTTCTTCCTAATGTTCAAATGGAATCTCTTTTCCTGTAGTTTGAAACCATTCTCCCTTGTCCTAGTCTCTGAAGCCACAGAAAACAAACCTATTCCCTCTTCAATATGACATCCTTTCAAATATTTAAACATAGCTATCATATCTCCCCCTCAGCCTTCTTTTTGAAAGGCTAAACATTCCCAGTTCCCTAAGCTGTTCCTCATAAGACATTTCCTCCAGACCCTCAACCATCCTGGTTGCCTTCCTCTGCACCCGCTTGAGGTTGTCAATATCCTTTTTAAATCGAGGCGTACAGAACTGGACACAGTACTCCAGGTAGGGTCTGACAAGAGCAGAATAGAGTGGTACTATCACTTCCCTTGATCTAGACACTATGGTTCTGTTGATCCAACCAAGAATCGCATTGGCTTTCCTGGCTGCCACATCACACTGCTGACTCATGTTCAATTTGTGGTCCACCAAGACTCCCAGATCCCTTTCACGGGTACTATTCTCCAGCCAAGTATCCCCATCCTATATCTGTGCAATTCATTTTTTTTTACCTAGATGTAGCACCCCACATTTCCCTCTTTTGAAATCCATTCTGTTAGCTTTGGCCCAGCACTCTAATCTGTCAAGGTCTTTTTGGATTTTCATCCTATCCTCTAGGGAATTAGCACCCCCTCACAATTTAGTATCATCTGCAAATTTAAATAGCATACTGTCTATTCCCTCCTCCAAGACATTAATAAAGATATTGAACAGCACTGGACCCAGAACAGAACCCTGGGACACCCACTGGTCACGTCTCTCCAAGCTGAAGAGAGGCCATTTATGGTCACCCTTTGGGTGCGATCAGTCAACCAATTACAAATCCACCTGGCAGTAGCACCATCTATCCCACTTTCTACTAACTTCTTAGCAACAATACCATGGGGAACCTTATCGAAGGCCTTACTAAAGTCCAGATAAACAATATCCACAGCATTCCCCTCATCCACTAGGCCTGTAATTCTATCAAAGAAAGAGATCAAATTAGTCTGGCATGACTTGTTTTTATGAAACCTGTGTTGACTTTTTGTAATGACAGCATTGTTTGTTAAATAATTGCAGACTGCCTCCCTGCTTCCTCCCTGCTGAGATCCGCTAGGCGCCCCTTGCGCTCTCCTCTTCCTCGCCCATTTCTTCAGGTTGTGTTTGCAAATAGTAGTAGTTATCCCATCCCCCCGTAAACATTGTTTCTGCTTTGTTTCATAGTTGTGTTTTTCAACTCTGCTTCTGATTGGTTTAGGACATAAAGAAAACCATCCCATACAAAGGACAAACGCCTTGATAGGGAAGCAAACAATTCATTCACTGAGGACTCATGGCTGTTCCCCCTCCAGAACATCCAGAGGCATTTGAAGCTCTGAAGTGTGCAAACACTTTTAGTCATCCTGGAAGCCTTCCTCAGGATCACAAAACCCACATAGGCGAGAACCTATTTGAATGTATGTAGTGTGGAAAGAGGTTCGGTCAAGCTGGATACCTTGCTATTCATCAGAGGACTCACACAGGAGAGAAGCCGTTTGAATGTATGGAGTGTGGAAAGAGATTCAGTCATTCTGGACACCTTGCTTGCCATCAGAGGACCCACACAGGAGCGAAGACAGTTGAATGTATGGAGTGTGGAAAGAGGTTCAGTCAAGCTGGTTACCTTGCTATCCATCAGAGGACTCACACAGGAGAGAAGCCGTTTGAATGTATGGAGTGTGGAAAGAGATTCAGTCGGTCTGGAATCCTTGCTAGACATCACAGGACCCACACAGGTGAGAAGCCATTTGAATGTCTAGAGTGTGGGAAGAGGTTCAGTCATTCAGGACACCTTGCTAGCCATCAGAGGACCCACACAGGAGAGAAGCCATTTGAATGTGTGGAGTGTGGAAAGAGGTTCAGTCAAGGTGGAGACCTTGCTAGCCATCAGAAGATCCACACAGGTGAGAAACCATTTGAATGTATGGAGTGTGCAAAGAGGTTCAGACAAGCTGGACAACTTGCTCGCCATGAGAGGACCCACACAGGAGAGAAGCCATTTGAATGTATGGAGTGTGGAAAGAGATTCAGTCGAGCTGAAAACCTTGCTAGCCATCAGAGGAGCCACACAGGAGAGAAGCCATTTGAATGTATGGAGTGTGGAAAGAGATTCAGTCAGTCTAGAATCCTTGCTAGGCATCACAAATCCCATACAGGCGAGAAGCCATTTGAATGTATGGACTGTGGAAAGAGGTTCATTCAAGCTGGAGACCTTGCTAGCCATCAGAGGACCCACACAGGCGAGAAGCGATTTCAATGTATGGAGTGTGGAAAGAGATTCTGTCAGTCTGGAAAACTTTCTATGCATCACAGAACACACACAGGAGAGAAGCCCTTTGAATGTATGGAGTGTGGAAAGAGATTCAGTCGAGCTGACAACCTTGCTAACCATCACAGGAACCACAGAGGAGAGAAGCCATTTGAATGTATGGAGTGTGGAAAGAGATTCAGTCAGTCTGGAACCCTTGCTAAGCATCACAAAACCCACACATCAGAGAAGCCGTTTGAATGTATGGAGTGTGGAAAGAGGTTCAGTAAGGCTGGAGTCCTTGCTAGCCATTACCGATTTCATACACGTGAGAAGCCATTTGAATGTATGGAGTGTGGAAAGAGTTTCAATCAAGCTGGACACCTTACTAGCCATCAGAGGACCCACACAGGCGAGAAACCATTTGAATGTATGGAGTGTGGAAAGAGGTTCAGTCAAGCTGGAGACCTTGCTCGCCATCACCGAATTCACACAGGTGAGAAGCCATTTGAATGTATGGAGTGTGGGAAGAGTTTCAATCGAGCCGGACACCTTGCTAGCCATCAGAGGACCCACACAGGAGAAAATCCATTTGAATGTATGGAGTGTGGAAAGAGATTCAGTCACCAGACAGGGCTTTTTCAACATCATCAGACTCACACAGGTGAGAAGCCATTTGAATGTATGGAGTGTGGAAAGAGGTTCCGTCAAGCTGGAGACCTTGCTCGCCATCAGAGGACCCACACAGGAGAGAAGCCTTTTGAATGTATGGAGTGTGGAAAGAGATTCAGTCAGTCTGGAATCCTTGTTAGGCATCACAAAACCCACACAGGGGAGAAGCCATTTGAATGTATGGAGTGTGGAAAGAGATTCAGTCGAGGTGAAAACCTTGCTTGCCATCAGAGGACCCACACAGGGGAGAAGCCATTTGAATGTATGGAGTGTGGAAAGAGGTTCAGTCGAGCCGGAGACCTTGCTCGCCATCAGAGGACCCACACAGGTGAGAAGCCATTTCAATGTATGTTGTGTGGAAAGAGATTCAGTTGGTCTGGAATCCTTGCAAGGCATCACAAAACCCACACAGGAGAGAAGCCATTTGAATGTATGGAGTGTGGAAAGAGATTCTGTCAGTGTGGAACCCTTACTAAGCATCACAAAACCCACACAGGAGAGAAGCCATTTGAATGTATGGAGTGTGGAAAGAGGTTCAGTCAGGCTGGAGTCCTTGCTAGCCATCACCAAATTCACACAGGAGAGAAGCCATTTGAATGTCTGGAGTGTGGAAAGAGGTTCAGTCATGCTGGAGACCTTGCTAGCTATCAGAGGACCCATACACACCACAAGGCATTTCAGTGTCTTTAATGTGGAAAAAGCTTCAGTTGATGTTCACACCTTTTTTACCATCAAATGAGTCATCAAGGAAGGAAAGCCTTTAAGTTTGCGGAGTGTGTAAAAAGCTTCTGCTCCATTGACAGACTTAGTAGACCTCATAGGATCCACACCAAGTAGAAGCCATTTCACTGGTAAGCACTCGTGCTCAAAATAGTTGGTAAAAAATGTTTGCCAAATGATGAAACACACAGTAGGATCTCGGTATCCGCTGGGGATTGGTTTCAGACCTCCTTGTGGACAGTTAAAATTGTGGATAAGAGAGAACACCAAAAGTACCCAAAATTGCGCTTTTGTGATAGTTGCTTGCTTTACAGCTGATGTTTTATGACAGTACCTTACTTTACATCTGATGTTTTATGACAGTAGCTTCCTTTTCAGCTACTTTTTGTGACAACAGCTTGCTTTGTGGCTGCTGAATCATTTATTTTCCTCTGCCAACCATGGATAACTGAATCAGTGGATTCTGGGGTCCTACTGTATATTCCTAAAATAGGCAAATTCTTCCTGTGTGTCAGAAGTACGTTCCTATGACCCTGTATTCTGTGTTCTGCTTTATTGTTGCATTTTATCTGCTACTCATTCATTCTACAACTACTTGTAGAAAAGTAAATAAGGAAGGTGCCATGAGTCACTGTGGCCAGAGCAGGTTTCTCAAGAAATAGTCATCACACACACACACACACACACACACACACACACACACACACACAAAAACCTCAAGGATAAGTCCAAGAGCATCCCCAAGCAATGCACGTCTTTTGGAGGGTACCCCATTCAGTGCAGGTTGCATCCCTATCCCTTATTCTCCCTTTCGACAGACCAGAAGCACCTCTGTCTTATTTGCGTTTAGTTTCATTTTGTTCATCCTCATCCAGTTTATTACTGCAGCTAAACACTCATGTAAAGTTGAGAAAGCAGCTCCTTTGGAATCCGGAAGTGACGAGAGGTATAGTTGGGTGTCATCAGCATACTGGTGACACTTAACCCCAAAACTCTTGATAATCTCCCCCAGTGGTTTCATATTCAGTAAATGTTAAATAATGTAGGCGACAGAACAGAACCTGGGGGACTCCATAGGTCAGAGGCCGTGGTGTCAAACACGAATCACCTTACACCACTTTCTGCATTCTTTCCTGTAGAAAGGACTGGAGTTATTTTAATGCAGTGCCCTCAATTCCCATTTCAGAGAGAGGAGTGAGGAGGCTGCCATGGTCTATAACAGTGTCAGAAGCAGTTCATTACCACATGCATTAACAAATAAGTGCCTTTGATGTATATGTATGTAACTTTATCCTCTGGATTGTCTTGACTTAAATTCCATGCCTAAAAATGGCCTCCCCGCTTTTGATGCGAGCCAAGCCAGTGTCACCTGAAGAGACAATTCACTGAGGACCCCTGCACCCGGAGGAGACCCCACACCGCCAGGTCAAGAATCCACCTCTTTATGCCATTGGTGGAAGAAGACTGGTGCGGCACAGCTAGTCACGTGCAGGAAGGCGACCGGGCCTGTCCTGTCCCCTGGACTTTTGGACATTCCAAACTTTATATTGTAGTATTGCAGCCTTTAACATATCTGTATACTCAGTATGTTCTTGACTGCCAGTTCTTTATTTTCATTGTTTTTGAATACAGCAATAAGTGTGGAAACTGTATATGCAATACCTTTCTCTACCTCATTGTTTGTTCAAATATTCACTAACAAAACTCAGTATGTTCTTAGCAGTTTAATATCTGATATGTCCTGTATTGGAGGACTATATATTAAATGGATTTTTGGGGCTGGGAGATGGAATAAGGGGCTTGCTCCATCCACTCCATGTATTGAGCTGGTATTGCAGTGCCTCCAGGAATGGTGCACCCTTCCCTTTGGGGGGAATATTTGTGGTTCAAAATATAGGTGGAACAACTCTTCCAGTGCTGTCTATTCCCTTTGCTGATCCTTAGTTTCTGAACATCTATCCTTCATTCTTCTGCTTTTGGGCAAGTGGACACCCCTGGAAGCCCCGGAGTTTGTTGGGACTGTGAGGCTCTAGGGCGCCCGAGGGGACCTGTCCTCCTGCCATCAGCAGGATGTGACTGGAGCACACTCTGCTCCTGCGGCCTTGGACGCTGTGCCAGAAACTTGGTTGAAGTGATCCACGCAAACTGGAGGACGCTACATACCTTGTTGTATTACCTCATGTCTTAATGAATATGTGCCTTTTATTTAAATGTATGTAACCTTATAATCTGGACTATTTTGCTTTACATTGGATGCCTTAAAATGACCTCCCTGCCTTCCACGTCAGCCAAACTAGTGTCTCCTACAGAGACCAGCCACAGAGGACCCCTGGACTTCCCCCTAAGGAGACCCCCTTCGAGGTTGAGAATCAACATTTGGAGGATGCTATTGGCAGTAGAAGACTGGCCCAGCACAGCTGGCCATATGCAAGAAGGAGACTGGGCCTGGTCCGTCTCCTGGACTTTAGAACATTCTCTGTGCAGTTATAAACTTAATAGTTTTGCAGCCAGTAACATGCCTGTATAACCCAGTATGTACTTGACTTTCAGTAGCAAACTGTAGCCTTTATTTTCATTTTTTGTGTCTACTGCCATAAGTGTGGGACCTGTTTATGCACTACTCTTCTCTATCTCATTGCATGCCCAAATATTCACTAATAAAAGATGTTGATTATTTTTGTGACCCATGGAAGGATCCATTCTTTTTATATATTTCCTTGTTTTGCTGTGTTAAATTGTTGTATTTGTACCCAATTCTTTATTATGTTGTTAACCGCCCTGAGTTTCTTACGGGTGGTATAAATATAAATAAATAAATAGTGTATCCCAGGCGTGCACAATGCCGCTCAGGTCCCTGCCAGCCTCCCAACGGTGGGCAAGCGAGCGAGTGAGTGGGCAAGTGGCGGTTGGGCGGACGAGCGGGCGGAAGAGCCTCACTCCCTCACCAGCGTCGTGGAGCAAAACCGGCCTCTCAAGATGGCGGCACCCCAAGGCATCCTTCCAAGCGCTGTCAGTTAGGAGGGCGCAGGTTTCCGGGCCTGCCATGTCATTGGTCGCCTGCTTCCTTGGCGCTTGTCAATCACCGGCTCCTGCCTTTCGCGCTTGGCTCCGAGTTCCTGAGGGGGCAGGCAGGCGTCCAACATCCCCTGCCCCTTTCCAGTGTAGCTGTAATTAAAAAAAAACAGGTGCTAGTCCAATTTTCTTTTCACCACCACAAACTTGTAAACCTAACCCAGAGACAAATTGGAAGTGGTAGGTCCTGGGCTTGAAACCAGATCCTGCCCCTATATGACAGCATTCTGAGGAACACTTCCTGCCCCTTTTTCTTTTCAAGGCTAAAAATCCCCAGTTCTTTCTGTCTTTCCTCTGAGTCACAGACCAACCCCCTCCTCTGGAGCTCACTCCAGTTTCAATATATATAAATATATAGCCCCTCACAGCCAACTTGCCTTGGCCCCCAAATATTATTTGTTGGTTCTCTCTCTCTCTGTTTCTCTCTGATACAGGTCTTCCTTCAAAGTGGCAGTTTACCTCAGCAACTCTGATTGGCACCCACCGCCTTTCCTGCTTCCATAAATGCCTTGGGATCATTTTTTTGTCATTTCAGCTGTAGCAGGTACTAAAAATCTGCAGACAGGTACCTGAGGCAAACGTTCCTCTTTAAATTGGTGTGTATTCAACTGGTCTCCTTCCTCCTCCTCCTCTTCCTTTGTGTAACAGGGACAGGCAGAATACCTTCCTCCCTCCCCCCTAGTTTAGGTAGGCTTAATTTTGTTTGTTTTTAAACCGATTTGCCGCCTTCATCATTAGAGAAAAAAATTGGCTTCCTCCAGCACTGCCCATCCTTGCTTTTATCCTCCTCCTCCCCCAATGTGGGTGTCCGCCTGGCCGTCCTCCTAGCGGTTTGGTCGGGCCTCTCTTGCTGCTGCCACCGGCGGTGGCGGTGGCGGTGGGCCTTCCTGGTCTCCTTCCTCCTTCCTCCTCTTCCTCTACTTTCCTCCCTGGCGGCTGGCTGGGCTGGAGGCGAGGTTTCAAGCGGCGGGGGGGGCCTCTCTTGGGAGGGGGGAGAGATGGAGAAGGGCGATGGGAGCAGGCCGGGCAACCAAGATGGCGGCGGCGGCGGCAGCAACAGAAGCGATTTCCCGCCAGTGGCGAGAGAGGTTGGCCGCTCGGTGGAGAAAGGGCAGCCGCCTGAGCCTCCTCCTGGCAGCGGCAGCGACGGGCCAGAGCAGCGCCACTGCTTTGCTACTTGGGAAACCTCCCTCAGGATCTGGAAGTGGGGTCATGGCTGCTGGACATCTTGTTCTTGAGAGAGAGAAACGTAAATCAGACTGAGGAAGCTGTTTGGATGAGCAGTGAAACATTTCTGTCTCTCAAGAAAAAGAAGTCCAGTAGCCATGACTCCACTTCCACACATTGGATGACTGAGAATCTTCACAGACATACTCCCTCAGGATCCGAACCCACCCCCAACAGGAGCCTACTTGGGTTCCTTCCTTAGAGGGGAGGCGGAGGAAGAGGATGTAACGAGGATGATTAGGATGATGTCATAGAGTGGGGGTTAGGGAGAGTCTCACACAGAGAAGCTGCTCCCCACTACCTCCCCACCCAACTCCTGGTGGGATCTGAAGTCTCGGCCATCTTGGGGGAGCCTCTTTATGAGCGAGGAGGGCTTTGAAGTAATGTTAAAGAGAGTCTCTGAGCATGTTAGGAAGGTGTCCTCCCCTTTTCTTGTCCCCACAATAGCCAGCATGTAGTAGCTCTCAGGGACTTTGATTTGGAAAAAGTAGACCTCGGCTGGTTTTAAGTTGGGCAGCCCTGGTGTATCCAAACAATTATTACAAACAGAATTTACTTTTAAAATAATATTTATTTTTAATTGTAAGTAACAAATAGAGTAACAATCTCCTGAACTGTTTACTAGTTTATGTGGAACAAAAACCCTCTATAAAACAATGTTTAAAAGTCCAAAATTTACAGTTCATAATTCCTCTCCACAGTATTAAATAAAAATAAAATAAAAACCTCATTCTTGTAAAAAGAATTGAAGGGGGGAATGTGTAGAAGTGGGACTAAGTTTCAATGAATGGGCATGGAATTTAATCAGAATCATTTTTGTTGAACTGCATTTTCTTCCAGTGCTTTGAGGCCTAGTGAAAACGACAGAAGATAATCAAACACACCTACCCACATGCAAAAACACTAACAACACAATGGGTGAAAAAACAATTCTGTTGTCTGTTCTTACTCTCCCAGCCCTCAAGTTGAGTGTATGTCCCCTAGTTCTGATATTTTGTGAGAGGGAGAAGAGCCTCCCTCTGTCCACTTGACTCATGCCCTGCATTATTTTGTACGTCTCAATCATATCCCCCCTGAGGCACCTTTTTTCCAGACTAAAGAGCCCCAAATGAGCCCCACCTCCTCATAAGGGAGGTGCCCCAGCCATGTAATCATTTTAGTCGCTCTCTTCTGCACCTTTTCCAGTTCCACTATGTCTTTCTTGAGATGCGGTGACCAGAATTGTACACAATAATCCAGGTGCGTCCTTACTATCCTTTTATATAATGGCATTATAATGTTGGCTGTTTTATTTTCAATCCCCTTTTTGATAATCCCTAACATGGAATTGGCCTTCTTCACCACTGCCACACCTTCACTGAGCAGTCCACCAACACACCAAGATCTCTTTCCTGATCCATCACGGATATCTCAGAGCCCATCAGTTGATAAAGTTTTGATTTTTTGCCCCAATATGCATTAATTTACATTTGGCTACATTGAAACACATTTCCATTTCACAGCCCATTCCCCCAGTTTGGAGTGATTCTTCTGGAGCTCTTCACAATCTTCTCTGTTTTTACCACCCGGAAAAGTTTTGTGTCATCCGCAAACTTGGCCACCTCACTGCTTATCCGTCTCCAGGTCATTTATGAACAGATTGAAAAGCACCGGACTCAGGACAGATCCCTGGGGCACACCACTTTTCACCTCTCTCCATTGTGAAAATTTCCCACTGGTACCTATTCTTGTTTCCTGGATCTCAACCAGTTCTCAATCCATAAGAGGACCTGCCCTCTTATCCCCTGGCTATGCAATTTTCTCAGCAGCCTTTGGTGAGGGACTGTGTCAAAAGCCTTCTGAAAATCCAGATAGACAATATCCACTGGTTCACTCAAATCCACATGCCTGTTGACCTTTTCAAAGAATTCTAAAAGATTTGTCGGACAATACCCCTTACAGAAGCCATGCGAATTTTCTCTCAGCAAGGTTTGTTTTTCTATGTGTTTTACGATTTTCTCTTGAATGAGGCTTTCCACCATTTTCCCTGGGACAGATGTAAGGCTAACTGGCCTGTAGTTTCCCGGGTACCCCCTCCTTCCTTTTTTAAAAATTGGTGTGACAATTGCTATCCTCCAGTCCTCCGGCACTGTGGCCATTTTAAGAGACAGGTTGCATATTACCGTTAACAGATCCGCAATTTCATTTCTCAGTTCCCTAATAACCCTTGGGTGGATGCCATCTGGGCCTGGCGACTTATTGATCTTCAATTTATCAATTAGTCCTAAAACATATTCTCTTTTAACCTGTATCTGATTTAATCCTTTAGTCAAGAGGGGCCGTTCAGGCAGTGGAATCTGCCCAAGGTCTTCTGTCCTGAAGACAGATGCAAAGAACTCATTTAATTTCTCTGCAATTTCCAAGTCCCCCTTTACCTCCCCCACCATTCAGAGGGCCAACTGGTTCTCTGGCAGGTTTTCTACTTCTAACATATTTAAAGAAGCTTTTATTATTTCCCTTTATATTGCTAGCCATGCATTCCTCAAAGTCTTTTTTTTTTTTGCCTCTCTTATCATATTCTTACATTTCTTTTGCCAGAGTTTGTGTTCCTTTTTATTTTCCTCATTTGGGGAGGATTTACATTTACAGAGAGACCTCTCCTTGCGCTTTAGAGCCTCTCTAACTCCACTCGTTAACCATGCCGGTGTCCTCTTGGACTTAGATGAGCTCTTCTTTCTTTGTGATATGCACTTGCGCTGGGACTCTATTACCGTTGTTTTAAACAGGCTCCATGCACTCTGCACGCATTGGGGCTTCTGAGCTGTGTGTCCTGCACTCAGGATGATCTTTGCATCAATGCTGTTCTGCCATAACACGCCACATAGTAACTTGATGAAATTAAAAAAAAAACTATAGTCAGTCCTCAGAGGAGGCTGTGGGGAGGCCATTAATCTTGCAAGTGGGCTAGTTTTATATCCTGCCACTGGTGGTGGTGTCCTTGGCAAAGAAATCAAGAGTCAGCCATTTTGAACTTGGCTGTTCTTCATCTTGAATTGGACCCAGCAAATAACATTTCTCCACACATTACCATGTCAGCACCCTGTTTGCTACTGACTGTTGGGAGAATGAATCTTGCAAACAGCTGAGAATGAAATCGGCAGTAATAAAGCAGATGTCAAGTTGCCACCTTCTGCTTTTTGGCTGCTCTTTTCTCTCAAAGTGTTTTCCTATGAGGTGAGCAGGAGATTCCTTTAATTTCTTCCCCAAAGGCAGAGATCAAGCATGTCAGTGAGGGACAAAAAATGACAGACCAACAAATGTTATTTTGCATCAGTAATGACCACACAGTCTTTATTCGTAGTCGGCAGGACTCGAACCTGCGTGGGGAGACCCCAATGGATTTCTAGTCCATCGCCTTAACCTCTCGGCCACGACTACTACATGACTCAAGCTTTCACATCCTAAGATATATGCATATCAATAACATTTGTTTTCTATATACTGTATTTACCTATGTTTATTCTAGACCTTGATTACAAAAAGAAAGCAATACTATAAAACTGTAATAAATAAAGAACTTGTACACTTTGTTAGAAGTAGCCCTTTGATTGCTACTAATGTCTGTCAAGAATGGTGGTAAACTATAAATAAACTTTATTTGCAGTTGGCAGGCTTTGAACCTGCACTGAGAAACTCTAATTGATTTCTAGTCAGTGTCCTAAACCTTTTGGGCACTAGCTTTCACATCCAGATGTGCGCACGCACAAGAACATAAGAACATAAGAACATAAGAAGAGCCATGCTGGATCAGGCCAAAGGCCCATCTAGTCCAGCTTCCTGTATCTCACAGCAGCTCCACCAGATGCGTTTGGGAGAGCATGAGACCAGATATCTGTCTCCTGATACCACTCCCCTGCATCTGGCCCTTCAAGTACCCTGGTTTTAAGCCTGGAGATTACACATCTCCATCATGGTTTGTAACCTGTGATGGCCTTTTCCTCCAGGAATCTGTCCAATCCCCTTTTGAAGGCATCCAGGCCAGATGCCATCACCACATCCTGTGGCAGGGAGTTCCATAGACTTACAACGCGCTGGGTGAAAAAATATTTTCTTTTGTCAGTTCTTACTCTCCCAGCCCTCAATTTGAGTGTATGTCCCCTAGTTCTGGCATTTTGGGAGAGAGAGAAGAGCTTCCCTGTATCCACTTTACTCATACCCTGCATTATTTTGTATGTCTCAATCATATCCCCACTCAAGCGCCTTTTTTCCAGACTAAAGAGGCCCAAATGCTTTAGCATTTCTTCATAAGGGAGGTGCCCCAGGCCAGTAATCATTTTAGTCGCTCTCTTCTGTACCTTTTCCAGTTCCACTATGTCTTTCTTGAGATGCGGTGACCAGAATTGTACACAATACTCCAGGTGGGGCCTTACTATTGTTTTGTATAAAGGCATTATAATGTTCGCTGTTTTATTTTCAATCCCCTTTTTGATAATCCCTAGCATGGAATTGGCCTTCTTCACCGCTGCCACACATTGGGGAGACACCTTCATGGAGCTGTCCACCAACACACCAAGATCTCTTTCCTGATCTGTCACGGATAACTCAGAGCCCATGAGTTGATAGATGAAGTTTGGATTTTTTGCCTCAATATGCATTACTTTACATTTGGTTACATTAAAACGCATTTGCCATTTCTCAGCCCATTCCCCCAGTTTGGAGAGATCCTTCTGGAGCTCTTCACAATCTTCTCTGGTTTTTACCACACAGAAAAGTTTTGTGTCATCAGCAAACTTGGCCACCTCACTGTTTATCCCTGTCTCCAGGTCATTTATGAACAAATTGAAAAGCTCCGGTCCCAACTACTACATGCCACAAGCTTTTACATCCGGATGCACGCACACAAACAGAAAGAAAGAGTATATATTCTCGAAGGTTTTCAACGGCTGGGATCTGATAGTTGTGAGTTTTTTGGGCTGTTTGGCCATGTTCTGGAAGTTTTTCTTTCTGATGTTTCACCACACCCTGTGGCTGGCATCTTCAGAGGGCAAGGAGCTCAGGGAGGTAGGAGTTCTCTCTGCGCTCTGGGGAGAACTCCTAGTTCCCTGAGCTCCTTGCCCTCTGAAGATGCCAGCCACAGAGTCTGGTGAAACGTCAGGAAGAAAAACTTCCAGAACATGGTCAAACAGCTTGAAAAACTCACAACTATAAGAGAGTATATAGTCTGCTTCCTTGGGTTTAAAAGCTTCACTTTGGTCAGGAAAAGAAATAATAAATAATTCTCCTAATAGAGAAGTTTTTTAGTTTTGTCAAAATAGCCCCCTTTATTACTATTAACACACAAGAAGAATGCTTATGTAGCATAAAAAAGTATCACATTCGTAGTTGGCAGGATTTGAACCTGCGTGGGGAGACCCCAATGGATTTCGAGTCCATCGCCTTTACCTCTCGGCCACAACTACAGCACGTCTTAAAACTCATCATCCTTTGGACAAGATTAATATTTACCCTGATCCACAAACTTGCTTTTCTAGGTCAGAAAAAAGTAATAATAAGGAAACATATGTTTATAAATTTGTAAGAATTTGGTTAATAATACTTGTTAAAGCTTTTGTCTATTTCATTTAAGTTATGAACTAGAAATTCACTGAGGTCTGTGTATGGGTTTAGATTTTGCAAATTACAAAATAAAAATGTTTTATGAGACATTAGTAAGAGAACAAATCAAAACTTTCATTACTTACAGTTGAACAAATCAAGCAGCAAACTGGTAAACACGACTGCTTTCAACAACAGACATCCAACAGACCCAACAGAGGGGAAAAGAGCACTCAGTGGAGAGGTGGGCTCTCTTTGAATTCAGAGGTGGGGAAGGCATTATTGGTTACTGTTAGAAATACTGATAGCACCCCATCCAAGAAGGCCCCTCTCTGCCAAACTTACTAAAGGCACCATAAAATTTTGCTTCCAAAAAACTTTGCAACAGCACCTACCCCCAATGAAAAATTACACGTGTTGTTTAATTCTATTTGAGTGAACTTCAGTGGCCATGTACCACAGCTGTCCACTTTGGATTCCCAAGACAACTCATCCAGAGTAAGGCTGTCTGCTCTATTCTGTACCCAATGGAATGATGCAGTTCATGTCATACAAAATTAACAAGACTCCTCCCCGCCCCCAACACACAAAAGACCTTGAAGATGCAGGATGGGCTTGGATTCACCTGGAGAGAGTCTCAGTTCCTTGATTTTTTTCATGGGAAAGGTCAGTGAAATCAGTATTTTTTGCAGCTGTTGGGAATGCAGGATCCGAACAGAGTGCATGGTGCCAAGGTGGGCAATGTGCAGACTGTGAGGTAGATGGGGCTTCCTGTAACGTAAAGGCCTGCCGTGTTTGGCCCTTTGGGGTTTTAAAGAGCGTCTTTGGACTCTATCACATGTCCTTTAAAATGCTGATTAAATCTGAAGATAAATTGTTCCAAAAATCTTGTCCCCACGGCCACCGGGCTTTAAAAAAAAAAAACCCCAGTTATGCCCCCTTTAGCAAGTTTTCCAAGACCTACCGGAGAAGTTGGGAATTTTTTGCTCCAGTAAAAAAGGCAAGCCAGAAGTCTGTGGGAGCTCGCAAATGATCCAGTTTTCTGCTTCTTTTCCCCCTCCAGCTCTGATCAGCAACTCCTGGGGCTGGTCGGTGCTTTTTAATTTTTTTTTAAATTTTTTCCCTCCCCCAACGCTGAGCAGCTGGCCTTCAGGCTCTCACCACTGTTTTTTTAAAATTATTATTATTATTTTTCCTAGTGCCACCTGCTGGCCCTGGGGCTGGTCAGCACTTTTTAAAAAAATCCTTGTATGTGGGAATGGAGATCCCACATCTTCAGTCATGTGACCAAGAAAGAAGAAAAGCCAGACTTTCACAACATCCAGATCTTCTCCCAGGTGAGAAAGCGGCCAAACCTCTGAGGCCCAGCGCCATCTTGAACTGCAACTCTTCCCTTCTCTGGAAAAAGAGGGTGCTCACTTTATTTCAGGGGAAAATGTATTTTGAATCAACTGGCGATTCCCAGTGTGTTTTCCCAGGAAAGGTGAAGTGAGCCCCTGGGCCCACTGATGTCAGCTACCTGTCTTTGGCATAGGGATCAGATGGCAGGATGTAGAACTCAGGTAGCCAAGGTTCTAGTCCCCAGGGAGGCATGAAGCTAATTTGAGAGACTTTGGAACCATTCAGCTTGGGCCCTTTTCAAGTGTTTTTAAAAAGTGTTAATTTAAAAATGTGAGAAGGAAGGAGAATATTCTCACCCCAGTCCGTGCCTGTAGGCATTCTGCACAGAAAGAGATACTCTATATCAGGGGTCCTCAACCTAAGGCCCCGGGGCCGGATGCGGCCCCCCAAGGTCCTGAATCCGGCCCCTGGGACCAATTGTAACCCCCCCACCTACCCCCTGTTTTGTGAGCAAGCAAGCCTCCGCAGCTGCTTTTGGACTGTGATCCGGCCCCCAGTGGTGTCTGGGTGGTGGTGGACCGGCCCGCTGGTTGAAAACTTTGAGGACCCCTGCTCTATATGGTCTATGCAGTTGGGAATCCTGAAAAGTAAGGATTCCCAATCATATGCAGAGGATTCACAAGTAGCAGGTTGTCTCCTAGTCAGACAGCACTTTTTCAAGTAGAAGGCAGGGCTAAAGGCTCTCTCTGCTCACATTTTCTCCGTAGGAGAACCCAGGCGTCTCACAAAAATTAAAATCATACAGTAATAAGTTTAAAATATCCTGCAAAATGATGTACTATTTTTAAAATAAAGCAATATCAATCAGGATTCGGGATGGTAACGAACTGCCAAACCAGTGGTTTGTCCTAGTTCGTCCTTGGGTCGAACAGGTGTTAGGTGCTTCCAAGCCCCACCTCCTCTGGCAGGTGCAAACTCAAGAGGCAGCGACTGGAGGATGGGAGGGCGCTGCCTCTGAGTGGGCACCACCTGCCAGAGGAGGTGGGGCTACCAAGTGACAAACACCTGTTCCACCAAATGATGCACAAAGTGCTGATTTGGCAGTTCATACCCCTCTCTAGTCAGGATTAGAAACCGTTCTGAAAACTTTTGAAAAAAGTTTTAAAATATCTATTTTTTTAAAAAAGAGCAGTCCCTAGATACATTTGACATAAAAGCCAGCCTTATAGCAAATGAGGCTTTTCCTTGGACAGATTCCTAGAGGAAAAGTCCATCACGGGTTACAAACCATGATGGAGATATGTAATCTCTAGGCTTTAAACCAGGGTAGTTCAAGGGCCAGATTGATCAGGAGACAGATATCCTCAGCGCTCCCAAACACATCTGTTGTGAGATACAGGAAGCTGGACTAGATGGGCCTTTGGCCTGATCCAGCATGGCTCTTCTTATGTTCTTATGTTCTCTGTGTTGTTGATCCACTCCCAGTGTTGTTGTGAGGATACAGCGAGGAACAGCAGAACCATGTACACACTGACTACCACCCAAGGCCTACTTCAGGGGTCCTCAAAGTTTTCAAACAGCGGGCCGGTCCACCACACCCCAGGCACCACTGGGGGCCGGACCACAGTGAGTGGGGGGAGCGGGGGACCTTGCCATAGCCCTCCCACTCTAAATTCCCCACTAGCCAGCATGCTGATCATCTGGGCGGTAGTTGGGGGGAGTGGGAGAAGTGACATAGCCCACTGCTTTGAACTGCCTCAGCAACAGAAGCAGCTGCGGAGGTTGGCTTGCTCGCAAAGCAGGGGGTAGGTGGGGGGGTTGCAATTGGTCCCGGGGGCCAGATTCAGGACCTTGGGGGGCCGCATCCGGCCCCGGGGCCTTAGGTTGAGGACCCCTGGCCTACTTGAAGAAAATGTGGGATATAAATACTGTATATAACTGAAAAAGCTAGAACCTTCCATTTTACAGCTAGGCAGAGAACAATACTGTTGTTGTTTTCATCCCCCACCCCAAAAAAGTTATGGAATAAGTGAGGAAAAAGAGGGGGAAATTCATAATAATGTGCAGAGAATGCTTGTTCTTCTCAGATATTCATGTTAACTGTAATAGTAAGGGCCAGTTCTTACAAAGTTAAAAACCATTCTGTTTCTTAGCTTTCCTGCATTTGCTGAGGGGAAATTTGTCTTAAGCATGAGGCATCGTTTACTGAACGATGCAGGATTGAAGACTGAGTGCAGCAAGGAAAAAATAGATGCCTCAAAGGTGCCAGAGCTTATGGCAAGCTGTAGTTGTGGCCGAGAGGTGAAGGCGATGGACTAGAAAGAAATCCATTGGGGTTTCCCTGTGCAGGTTCAAATCCTGCCAACTACGAAAAACATGAGCGTGATCTTTACTGATACAAACCAACATCCTTGAGGTTGTGCCATTTTTGGGTCCCTCTGTTACATGCTTGATCCTCGTCATGTGAGAATAAATAGGAGTGTTCTAGCTCACCCCACCATCTTAGCTGAGATGTCTGTGGTACAAAGGAATCAAATGCCAAGCGGCCACCTTCAGCCTTGTGGCTACCCTGTTCTTTGGTTGCCTTTGGCTGATGGGTGGGGCTAAGCAAAGGCACCCCTATTTCTCCTCATAAGATGGAGATCAGGCATGTAAGGGGGGTGACAAAAATGACAGAAATGAATGAAGCAGATGCCAGGATGCCAGCTGGTTGTTTATGCCAATTTCTCCACCTAACCAATATTTATTTGTTTTTTAAACAATGGTTGCTTTGCTCTTTGGCACACCTTTGCAGAGAGCTCTTCAAGTAAACATTGAGCAGGAACAGTCCTATTTCCCCCACAAGACAGAGACCAGGCCTCTAATGGAGGAACAAAAATGACATTATTACAAGGCCTCTGTGTCACATAAATAAAGAACACAAATCTTTTTTCTCGTAGTCGGCAGGATTCGAACCTGCGCGGGGAAACCCCAATGGATTTCTAGTCCATCGCCTTAACCTCTCAGCCACGACTACCACATGCCACAGGCTTTCACATCCTAAGATATATACATGTCCATGCCACACTGTTGATTTCCTTTCCATTTTCCCCTCTGGAAAGCAGAATCTTTTGTTTTTTTCTTTAGGTGGAGCCAAATGTTCCTGGTCGATTTTTCTAGGTGGGCATTTGAACCCAGGGCTCAGCATGAAGAGGGGAGGCAATAGTGCCCTCAGCCCTGGAGGTTTTACTGAAACTGTCGATTAAGTTGACATTAAAATGTTGGCTTTGGGGACTATCTTACATTTACCCTCAGTCCACAAAGATGAGAGGCAGGAGGCAGGAAATAATTGACAAGAGTGTGAGTGCGACTAAAATGATTACTGAGCTGGGGGATCTAATTTATGAGGAAAGCTAAAACATTTGGGGCTCTTTAGTCTGGAAAAAAGGCGCCTGAGGGGGGAATACGATTGAGACGTACAAAATAATGCAGGGCATGAGTAAAGTGGGTAGAGGGACACTCTTCTCCCTCTCACAAAATACCAGAACTAGGGGACATACACTCAAATTGAGGGCTGGGAGAGTAAGAAGAGACAAAAGAAAATATTTTTTCACCCAGTGCTTTGTTAGTCTGTGGAGCTCCCTGCCACAGGATGTGATGATGGCATCTGGCCTGGATGCCTTCAAAGGGGGACTGGTCAGGTTCCTGGAGGAAAAGTCCATCACAGGTTACAAACCATGATGGAGATGTGTTATCTCCAGGCTTAAAGCCAGAGTATTTCAAGGACCAGATGCAGGGGAGTTTTATCAGGAGACAAAGATTTAGTCTCGTGCGCTCCCAGAGGAATTTGGTGGGGCCACTGTGAGATAAAGGAAGCTGGACTAGATGGGCCTTTGGCCTGATCCAGCATGGCTCTTCTTATGTTCTTATGTGGGATAGAGGGCCTTTATGCAAAGGGAAAAGATGGCAGGGGGGGATAATCGTCCCTCCACAGTGGTCGAGGAATGTTTTTCAAAAGCTATTTTGCAAAAGGCTGTTTCACAAAAACACGATCTTGACACAGCCTTCCACAAGCGCCATGTACATGTTACTCGTAGTTGGCAGGATTCGAACCTGCGCGGGGAGACCCCAATGGATTTCAAATCCATCGCCTTCACCTCTCGGCCACAACTACAGCTTGCCACAAGATCTGACAGCTCTATAAGAAGTACATCTTAATATTCATGTTATTTAAAAGGATGGTGAACCTTCAGGGGCAGCTGTAGCAGTAGCCTTGAAATCCCTTTGTAATTTCCCTGCAGAGATTTGAATCCGCTCAAGGATGAATAAATCATCTGTGTTCCTTATTTATCAATAGCAAGCATTCTTCATAGATGATGACAGGAGTCAAAAGAATTATTTGTAACAAGTGTGACTATTTCTCAATTTAATGATTTGTTTTTTAAAAAATCCAGATCAATGGAAAGAACGTTTTAAGCCTCAGGAACCTACTTATAAGGCAGAAACAAAAACATATTTTTCAGGTTGAAAAGGCTTGTGGCACAGGGTAGTCGTGGCCGAGAAGTGAAGGCAATGGACTCGAAATCTATTGGGATCTTCCCGTGCAGGTTTGAATCCTGCTCACTACGAATAAACCTGTGTGGTCTTGATTGATGGTGCTCAATGTCCACACATTTATGTGAAGCCTATTCTTTCCTTACTTGCCATCTATTGTCTTTAAAATAGCCAAGCAGTCAGAGACGTAGCTAGGGTTTTCAGTGCCAGGGGACAAAGTCATTTTTTTGCACCCCTGCCCTCTGTTGTCTACCTAACCAGGGTGACAAGAGGTCAAAGCAAACTATAAGATGGAGGACTCGCATTAGCTGTATTCAGACTGATGAAGCTGTTTGAACATAAGAAGAGCCATGCTGGATCAGGCCAAAGGCCCATCTAGTCCTTCCCGTATCTCACAATAGCCCCACCAAATGCGTCCGGGAGACTGCATACATCTCCTGATACCACTCCCCTGCATCTGGCCCTTGAAGTACCCCGGTTTTAAGCCTCACGATTACACATCTCCCTCATGGTTTGTAACCTGTGATGGACTTTTTCTCCAGGAATCTGTCCAATCCCCCTTTGAAGGCATCCAGGCCAGATGCCATCACCACATCCTGTGGCAGGGAGTTCCACAGACTAACAAAACGCTGGGTAAAAAAATATTTTCTTTTGTCTGTTCTCATTCTCCCAGCCCTCATTTTGAGTGCATGTCCCCTAGTGCTTGTATTTTGTGAGAGGGAGAAGAGTGTCCCTCTAGCCACTTTACTCATGCCCTGTATTATTTTGTACGTCTCAATCATATTCCCCCCTCGGGCGCCTTTTTCCAGACTAAAGAGCCCCAAGTGTTTAGTCTTTCCTCATAAGGGAAATCTCCCAGCCCAGTAATAATTTTAGCTCCTCTCTTTTGCACCTTTTCCTGTTCCAGTTTGGATAAGCAGTGAAACGTTCCTCTCTCTCGAGAAAAAAAAAGTCGAGTTGCCATGACTCAACTTCCAGATAAATTCACCTGGATGACTGAGAATCTTCACAGATATACATACATGACACCAAATACATAAAATTATGCATGTGAAACATTATTTATTTACACAGCCCCCCCCCATTACCAGCAGTAATGGGAAGCCAGAACAAAATGGTGATCTAAAGAATATACAAGGATAGAAATGAGACTAGAGATGATCCAACCCCTTTAATGTATAAAAAGATTAAGGATGTAGCAGGCATATTCAAGATACAACAAGGAGCATGATAAGAGTATTTAAGTCACATAGTGAGAAATAAAAAAAAAACCTGTTGCTGCTGGTCAGTCAAAATAAAATAAAAGGGAAAATAAATTGAGGTGTAAAGAACTTTTAGAGACTGGTTTTGGCACCACGCAGGATTATACACCACAATCCATTCCTTTGCGGAAAGGCTGGCAAAATAAATTATTTTCTTCATCATCCTCAATGACCCTCCTGCCACTCTTTCCTCATTCACCCACTATTTTGTGACAAATTGCATTAAAATTTTGGAAAGAGTGCAACTCTAAGAGATTTGAGGTTGGCTGGATAGCCCAGTGGTTAGGGGTCTGGCTGTTGAGCCAGAGGTTGGCAGTTTGATTCCCTACCACTGCTCTAGGAGTCAACAGAATTATTTGTAACAAGTGTGACTATTTCTCAATTTAATGATTTGTTTTTTAAAAAATCCAGATCAATGGAAAGAACGTTTTAAGCCTCAGGAACCTACTTCTAAGGCATAAACAAAAACATATTTTTCAGGGTGAAAAGGTTTGTGGCACAGGGTAGTCATGGCCGAGAAGTGAAGGCAATGGACTCGAAATCTATTGGGATCTCCCCGCGCAGGTTTGAATCCTGCTCACTACGAATAAACCTGTGTGGTCTTGATTGATGGTGCTCACTCAATGTCCACATCTTTATGTGAAGCCTATTCTTTCCTTACTTGCCATCTAGGGCAAGTAGGGCAGTGGTGGCCAAACTTTGGCACTCATGATGATTTGGACCACAATTCCCACAGTCCTTTGTCATTGGCAACACAGGTTTGGAATTCTGGGAGTAGTGGTCCAAAACATCTGGAGTGCCAAAGTTTGGCCACCACTGTTCTAGGGAGAACTGTGTGGCCTTGGGCAAGCTGCATAATCCTAGGATGGTTAGACAGTCGGCTCAGTCTTGTAAAAAATCTGGCTGCAGAAGTCTGGTCCACAATGGAAGCATTTTAGTTGGGGAGCTATAAAGTTGTGGGACTCTAATGGTAAGCATAGAGTTGTTCAGAACTTGGAACGTCAGGTTAAAAATCAGTAAAACTTAAATGCTAGACATTGTTGCTATGAACATTAAAAAGTGGAGGCATATAACTTGTGGACTATAATTCCACTGCCTCCTCCTCTCTTTGAAGAGACATTTCATTTACATCCCCAGAAGGAATCTCCTATCCCAGTCAAATTTGTGTTAAACTGCTGTTTTCGGGGGTCTTTTTCATCATCTGGAACAGATTAATCCACTTTCCCATTATTTTCTATGGGAAAAGTTCATTTGACTTAAGTCATGTTTGACTTAAGTCTAGACCACTGGAACGGATTAATGACGTAAGTCAAGGTTCCACTGTACTAGTTCATCCTCCTGGCAAGGTGGATCAACACCAATTATTTTTTTAAAATCAAATTGGTTTACATCCCAATTTTCATCTTGGTTTAAAATTTTAATTTTTTTACAATTTAAACTGTAAAATAAATTCCAATTTTAAAATTGAAATTATGATTTAAAACATCATTTGAATAAAAAAATCCAACCTGCCTCCTGGTTTCAAATACAGTGGTACCTTGTATAAAGGAATTAATATGTTCCAAATGAAATTATGTTAAGCAAATGTTCCTTTATACAAATTACCCATAGGAATGCATTGAAAACAGAGTAAACCCTAATTGTGACCATTTTATGTTGTATGGATTCGCCCCATACGCGATTCTGTTAAGCAAATTTCCCCTATCTCAGAAATTAATATGTTGTACAGATTTTATGTTATACAAACCATTTGTTATACACGGGTCCAATGTATGTCACATGGTTCATTTCTCTTCTCTTCAAGCTGTTCAAGGGCAAGCCAATCGACGACTAGTTAAACCTTCCGGGACCTGCTTCAAATCTGCCAAGAAATAATCACTGGATCCCAATATGGATAGCTTGGTGATTTGGGTCTCTGGCTGCAGAGACAGGGGTTGGGATGTGGATGCCACGCTTCACCTTGACAGGGCCTAACCTCAATGGTCCATAGGGTCGCCTCCGACGCTGCAGTTCTGAGATGACAACGGCAATGAGGAGGGAAGTAAATAAGGTCCCCAAATGGTTTGGAAAATTGATCTGGGGATCAACATCTTAATTTTTAAAAATGACATGCAAGATGGAAGGCAGGAATAGGAGACAGAACACCTCACAATAATGGTAAGATAATAATGAAATAAATCGCTTGCTATTGGTTGCCTTTTCTGGTGACCAACACCTACAGGCTGAAGACAGGCACCTTGCTCTAATGCAGTGGTTCTCAACCTGTGGGTCCCCAGATGTTCCTGGACTGCAGCTCCCAGAAGCCCCCACCACTCAACGTGCTGGAAGGGATTTCTGGGTGTTGCAGTCCAGGAACAACTGGGGACCCACAGGTTGAGAACCACTGCTCTAATGTTAGGCCCAACCCTGAGCTAGATCAAAAACCTGATCTCTAGCCAAGGCACCCAGGCTTGTAAGGCTAAGTAAACAAAAAAATGACAACAAAAATGTGCTCTTTTTGAAGGTTTACACAAGCTGTCAGGATAGGATGCTGACAACCTCGAGTGGGTCCAGAAGAGGGCGACCAAGATGGATGAAGGTCTGGAAGAGAGGTCTTATGAGGAATGGCTAGGGAGCTGGGAATGTTTAGCCTTTCAAAAAAAAAAAAAGCTGAGAGGGGATATGATAGCTATGTTTAAATATTTGAAAGGATGTCATACGGTAGAGGGAACAGGTTTGTTTTCCATGGCTTCCGATACTAGGACTCAGGGCAATGGTTAAAACTACTGAACAGGAAAAGAGATTCAATTTGAACATTAGGAAGAACTTCATGACGGTTAGAGCTGTTCGGCAGTGGAAGATGCTGCCACAAAGGAGGGTGGTGGAGTCTCCTTTGGAGGTTTTTAAGCAGAGGCTGGATGGCCATCTGTTGGAAATATTGTGATGGGGTTCCTGCACGTCAGGGGGTTGGACTGGATGGCCCTTGAGGTATCTTCCAACTCTGTGATTCTATATAAAATACTTTTATTTCCCACACAACCAGCATGAGAGTTTATGCGGCCCAGGTTTAAGTATCTATTGTTACAAATGCTATCATTTAAACGAAGCTTCGCTGTTGGTGCTGTCCAGCTGTCTTTCATACGTGGGTTCTCTGGTGCGTCACGAGGGACGGTTTACGGCAGAAGCTTTTCCCGCACTCGGAGCAGGTGTAGGGTTTCTCCCCCGTATGCACCCTTTCGTGGATCGCCAGGTGGGCCCCGGTGCTGAAGCCTTTCCGGCAGACGGAGCATTCGTACGGCTTCTCCCCCGCGTGGACGCCGGTGTGACGGAAAAGGGACTGTCTCCGGCTGAAGCTTTTCCCGCAGTCCTCGCACGCGTACAGGTTCTTCCCCGTATGCATCCCCTCGTGTTTCACGAGGGACCCTTTCTGGCTGAAGGCTTTGCCGCACACCAGGCACGCGTAGGGCTTCTCCCCCGTGTGGGTCCCCTCGTGACGCAGCAGGTCCGATTTCTGGACAAACCGGTTCTCGCACCACGAGCATTTGAAGGGCTTCTCCCCCGTGTGGGCCCTGAGGTGCCTGGAAAGGCACGAACTGTCCCGGTAGCTTTTGCCGCATTTGGGGCAGACGTAGGGCTTCTCGCCCGTGTGGGTCCGCTGGTGTTTCACGAGGGACGATTTCTGGGTGAAGCTCTTCCCGCACTCCGAGCAGGAGAAAGGGCTTTCCCCCGTGTGCACCCGCTCGTGCCTTTTCAGGTGGGAACTCGTGTTGAAACGCTTCGGGCAGAACTCGCACTCAAAAGGCTTCTCTCCGGTATGGATCATCATATGGGCCCTGAGGTGAGAGTTACTGTTGAAACATTTCCCACACTCGGAGCATTCGTAGGGCCGCTCGTCGGCATGGACAGCTCGGTGTTTTGTCAGGTCCCTTCTCTCCACAAAGCCTTCGCCACAAATCGGGCACTTGTATGGCTTCACCCCGGCGTGGGTGACCGGAGGAACAGCTGGGAGAGCCGCCTCACAGAAATCGTTCCCACCCTCTGAAGGTTCGCGCTGTGGCGTTCCTTCTACTTGCATTTCAGGGCGTTCAGGAAAACCGGAGTTCTGGCGGAGGTTTTTGCTACACTTGATAACTCTTGCTTCTTCGTCATTTCTAGGGATTTCGGTCACTTCAGGCAATATTGCATCGGCATATCCGCAAACCAAAGCTTCTTTTGAAGTCTTCTCGGCGTACATTTCACAGCTTCTTTCTGGTTGCTTCTGGGTTCCACCTCCTTCTTCCACTCCTCCATTCCGGAAACTTCTTTCCTCTGTTCTGTCCGAGGAACATCTTAATGCTATTTGTCTGGGGTTTTCCAGTTGAAAGGGCAGCTCCTTGTTCTCCCCTTCTGGGGAGACCAAACACACACACACAAATATATATATCTTATTTAGGCATTTAGTATAATGAACCAACATTTGTTCGTTCATTTATATACCACCTATCTAGACAAAAGCTACTCTGGGTGGTCTGCATGACAAAACAAATAAATGTTATCACCTCAATGGTAAAAATAAAAACAAAAATAAACAACCACCCAACAATAAAACATAAAATTTTACAAAGAATTCAAAATTTAAGCATCAAACATTTAAAATGATGATATGTATGTATGTATGTATGTATGTATGTATGTATGTATGTATGTATGTATGTATGCATGCATGCATGCATGCATTTTATTTGTATTGCACCCACCTAGTAACAGAGCTCTACTCTGGATAAGTAACAACAATGAGAATAAAAAGTAAATAACTTGGCCAAAACATAAACCTACAAGTAATAAAATCCAGTCAAAAAATCTAAGCCAATGGGAAACATTCATCTCTCACGTCTATTAATGGGTTGAAACAGTAGATTTTCCCTATTCAGTGGCCTTTGTGGTAGAGGTGGGAAGTGGTCCTGATTTTGGGGGGGATAAATGAAGTGGGAGCAGGATAAATACGGGAAGATTGTGCCTAAGTCCTCCATTCCTGTTGAGAGAGGGATTTTCTATCCAGACCAGGGTGTGAGGAAACGAGGCTGAATTATAAATTGGAAGCCTCACACCAACTTTCCTCAGACTGAAAAAGCTACTTGGATGAGGAGCAAGGTGGTTCAACTTCAACTGGATGACTGAGAATCTTCACAGTCATAATAAAGAACTGTGCTTTGACTGAGGTGAAAAACATCCTTTGGACTCCAGTGGCAAGCTCTGCCTTTCACCCTTAAAATGTGGTGGAGGGGGAGGAACCTTCCCTGCAACTATTCAACCCTGTTTTATTTGTGAGTGGGTCAGGTTTCTGTTTCCACAGAAGCAATTGTGATTATCATATTTATAAGGACATAAAGAACATAAAAAGAGCCATGCTGGATCAGGCCAAAGACCCATCTAGTCCAGCTTCCTGTGTCTCACAGTGGCCCCGCCAAATGCATCTGGGAGCACACAAGACTAGATATCTGTCTCCTGATACCACTCCCCTGCATCTTGCCTTTGAAGTACCCCAGTTTTAAGCCTGGAGATTACACATCTCCATCATAGTTTGTAACCTGTGATGGACATTTCCTCCAGGAATCTGTCCAATCCCCTTTGGAAGGCATGCAGGCCAGATGCCATCGCCACATCCTGTGGCAGGGAGTTCCACAGGCTAACAATGCGCTGGGTGAAAAAATACTTTCTTTTGTCTGTTCTCACTCTCCCAGCCCTCAATTTGAGTGGATGTCCCCTGGTTCTGGCATTTTGTGAGATGGTTTCATGTGGTTTGCTGCATCTGTGAGAGAACCAACTCTTGGTTTCCACAATGTTTAAAACAGGGGCGGGCCACACAATGCCAACAGCACACATGTCGCCACCACCTTTTCCTTCAGGGTGCGTGCATGCACACACAAACAGAGCCCTGGCACTGCAGAAGGAGCAGCTATATTTTTGTAGGCCTGAAATCAAAGTGACTCCCTCCTTCCTCTTCCTTAAGAAGGGAAGCAGACTTTCTGCTTGGCAATCTCACAGGCTCTATGCTCTAGTAAAGGTATGTTACATCAGCAGTTCCCAACCTGGGGTCCCCAGATGTTTGTGGGCAAAACCTCACAGAAGCCTTTACCACTAGCTGTGCTGGCCAAGATTTCTGAGAACTGTAGTCCAAGAACATTCAGAGGATCCAATGGCAATGATGATGGCAGTAAATTAGGTCCCTAAATGGTTTGGAAAATTGATCTGGGGGTCAATATCTAATTTACATGCAATGCAGAAGGCAGGAATAGGAGACAGAACATCTCACGTGTCCCTTGTATGCCTGATCTAGGTAAAAAGAATGAATTGCACAGATATAGGATGGGAGACACCTGGGTGGAAAATAGTACCTGTGAAAGGGATCTGGGAATCTTGGTGGACCACAAATTGAACATGAGTCAGCAGTGTGATGCGGAGGCCAGGAAAGCCAACACGATTCTTGGTTGCAGCAACAGAACCATAGGATCTAGATCAAGGGAAGTGAGAGTACCATTCTCTTCTGCTCTGGACAGACCCCACCTGGAGTACTGTGTCCAGTTCTGTGCGCCTCAATTTAAAAATGATGATGACAACCTCGAGCAGGTGCAGAGGAGGGCGACCAGGATGATTGAAGGTCTGGAGGAAATGTCTTATGAGGAACGGCTTAGGGAGCTGGGAATTTTTAGCCTTACAAAAAGAAGGCTGAGAGGGAATATGATAGCTATGTTTAAATATTTGAAAGGATGTCATATTGAAGAAGGAACAGGTTTGTTTTCCATGGCTTCAGAGACTAGGACTCGGGGCAATGATTTCAAACTACAGGAAAAGAGATTCCATTTGAACATTAGGAAGAACTTCATGACAGTTAGAGCTGTTCGGCAGTGGAAGATGCTGCCACCGAGGGTGGTGGAGTCTCCTTCTTTGGAGGTTTTTAAGCAGAGGCTGGATGGCCATCTGTTGGAAATACAGTGGACCCTTGTATAACAAATGGTTTGTATAATATAAAATTTGTACAACATAAAAATTCTGGAGATAGGGAAATTTGCTTAACATAATTGCCTATGGGGCAAATCTGTACAACATAAAAATGGGATCACTCTGTTTTCAATGCATTCCTATGGGAAATTTGTGTAAAGGAAAATTTGCTTAACATAATTTCATTTGGATCGAATTAATTCCTTTATACAAGGTACCACTGTATTGTGATGGGGGTTCCTGCATGGCAGGGGGTTGGACTGGATGGCACTTGAGGTCTCTTCCAACTCTATGATTCTATGATTCTGTGATTCTAATGGTGAAATAATAATGAATTAAATTACTTGCTATTGGCTGCTTTTTCTTGCAACCAACACCTACAGGCTGAAAACAGGCATCAAACATTTGGGATCCACTGCCTCAGAATTCCCAGTGTGTGGACTGAAAGGACCAGGCCTCTCTGTAGAGAAAAGTGTGTTTCCGTGACACTCCTAGCAGGAGAACATTGGGATTGGCCAACCCATTACAATGAGGGCCTGGGTGGTCAGACAACCAGAATGGGTGCAGTTGTTTCACGTGTGTTTCGAGTGTGTTTCGAGATCCCAATGCTGGCTGCCAACCCTATGAAGCTGGCCATTCTGTGTGTCAACATTTCCAAGCACAACGCTTACCAACCAAGCTGGCTTCTCCATCGCCTTCTGGCTCAAACTTCAATGGAAACTCTACTTTCACTATGTTCAGTAGCATCGGCTCCGATTCGGAGGGACCGGAGGTATGTCGTTCAGGAGGCGCCTGTGGCTGAAAGTCATGGAGGACAAGGATTATGTCATGCCACTCAACTGCAAGGTATCGACAAGGACAGCAACAGAACTGCAGAACTGGAAGGGACCCTCTTGGATCATCAAGTCTAACCTCTGTCAAGGAGGCCCAGTGGGGGAATTGAACTCCCAACCCTCTGGCTCTGTAGCCGGATGCCTTAAACTGCTGATCTTCCCTATAGTTAATAAAGGAAAAAGTGAAATTCAACAGTGGTGTTGTGGTGAAACATTGACATATATGGACGTATAGGTAGAGGGGAACTGACAGTGAAAGTGATGAAACAAGACACTGCAGGAATGGGAACGGTATCTACTGGGGATTGGTTCCAGGCCTTCCCATGGATAATGAAAACCGTGGATAAGAGAGAACACCAAGCTCCCCAAAACTGCTGTTTTGTGATATTGGCTTGCTTTATGGCTGCTGTTTTGAGACAGTAGCTTGCTTTGTGGCTGCTGGATTATTTATTTAATTTTTTTCCTCTGCCAACCGTGGATAACTGAATCACTGGATATGGGGGTCCTACTGTAAATATACGTAGTGACATCATTAAAGGAAAACATGGCAAGTTGTTTCTTCAGTACAGTATCCACCTGAGGGAGAAGAAGCCTCTGATCTACAGAAGGGATGCAGATTGTAGGTTTGGTTCACTGGTCTGCAAATATTCCCCTCCCCCCACACACACTATTGTTGTTTACCAATGAATAGGGACTCCATCATTCCAATGGAAAGCCTACTGCAAACCCTATCCATTTCTCAAGCTTGGCAGCAAGTGGTGGTTCCCTTTGCAATATCCGTCACTAATGTCTCCACCACTGCCCACGTTCAAAATGGCAGCTGGTAACTATTAACTCTCCCACAGTGCCTGCCATGTGGCACAATGCTAGTCCAGTCCAATGGAGGAAATTCATATAGGACCTCCTAGGTCCCCAGGGATATTTTAGAGCAAAGCAAAAGCAAAGAGTGCTGCTTATCTACCGCCCCATAGTGCTTAAAGCACTCTCTGGGTGGTTTACAAGGAATTACGTAGGCTACGCATTCCCTACCCCACCCCCGCAAGCTGGGTACTCATTTTACCAACCTCAGGAGGATGGAAGTCCGAGTGAACCTTGAGCCAGCTTCCTGGGATTTGAACCCCAGGTGGTGAGCCCTGTCATGGCTGTAATACAGCAGCTTAACGACTGTGCCACAAGGCTCTTAATGAGCTTCATGGGTTATTTGCCCCCACCATCACCTGGGCAAGGGTTGGCTTTACCATAAGGAGAAGAGAGACAGCGGCCTCAGGAAGCAGAGACTAAGAAGGCCAAGAACTAGATGTCATGTGGTTTCCCTCTGCCCTACAGAGAGGCCTGCTCCTTTCAGCCCATTCTGCCACATAACCATGTTCACAAAAGAGTCAACTTCCATTCTAGTCAGCACTTGGGTCCAGGAGGGGAAGGGGCGCCATCTTGTTTCTAATCTTGGGCGGCCAATGATCTTTGAAGATGTATTCTCCAAGGCTTTCAAGACTGGAATCTGATCGCTGTTGTGAGTTTTTTAGGCTGTTTGGCCGTGTTCTGGAAGTTTTTCTTCCTGATGTTTCGCCAGACTCTGTGGCCGGCATCTTCAGAGGGCAAAGAGCTCAGGGAGCTAGGAGTTCTCCTCTCTGTGCTCTGAAGCTGCTGGAAACAGAGTCTGGCAAAACATCAGGAAAAAAAACTTCCAGAACACGTCCAAACAGCCCGAAAAACTTACAAGAGTGATCTTTGGAGAGTCCCAAACAGAATCATACAATCACAGAATCATGGTAGGGTTGGAAGGGACCTTGGAGGTCTTCTAGTCCAACTCCTTGCCCAAGGCAGGAGACCTCACAGGATCCAGTGAAGTAAGACTGGGCTTAAAAACAAAGGCATTGACTTGAGTTCTGCTTCAGGTTCACAAGCAGGAAAAAGCGATTACCTCCCGAGTGTCCTCAGCCTGCTGGCAGCGTAACTGGATGACAGTGCTATCATCCTCAATTTCTTCCTTGACTTTCACTGGCGAACTTAGGGTCCTTGCAGCCTCGGTGAGGTCTAGCAAGCTTTGGTCCACTGTCCCTCCGGTGGTGGGATCTCCTGCATTGAGTGAATCCTGGAATGCCTTCGATTCTCCTTCTGAGGGCTGCTGAGATGCCAAGGGAGGCGCCATGGTCTGCAGGTACTCCTTCCACTGAGTCTCCCAGCACGGCTGGAGTCGGTCCTCAGATTCTTGCTTCAGACGCTGCAGGACTGGCTGAGGTACAGAATCCGTGGCCATCTTACTAAGCTTGGTGTGGTTTTTTCCTCCTCTTATCACTAAACTCTTTCCAGATGCCAACTCTTTGGCATTTTGTACATCCATTCTCCTTCCTTGAAGCACCTCCTAATCTGGAGAAGGACAAAGATGGTGACAATTTGAGCATTTGCCTCTATGATTTAGGATTTCATCTTTAAAGAAGGCTCCTGGTTTCTTTATCAATTGTCTTATTCTAACTGCTTCCTGTTTCTTTCTTTCTTTCTTTCTTTCTTTCTTCTATCTTCTTTCTTTCTATCTATCTATCTATCTATCTATCTATCTATCTACAGTGGACCCTTGTATAACAAACGGTTTGTATAAAATTTGTACAGCATAAAAATTCCAGAGATAGGGGAAATCTGCTTAACAGAATTGTCTATGGGGCAAATCCGTACAACATAAAAATGGTTGTGATTAGGGATTACTCTGTTTTCAATGCATTCCTATGGGAAATTTGTATAAAGGAAATTTTGCTTAACATAATTTCATTTGGAATGAATTAATTCCTTTATACAAGGTACCACTGTGTCCATCTATCTATCTAGTTAGTCAAGTTTAGTTTAGCCTCTAAAGCCTCAAAATGTCCTCTAAAATAACTTCAAAAACAAGGGATGGCATGTCCACTCATTATGCTTCTCCTGAAATTTAAATCTGCTTTGGCCTGGTTACCAAAAGGAACACCTTCTTATAGGTAACTACAGTAAAACCTTGGTTTACAAGAACCTTGGTTTAGGAGTGTTTTGCAAGACAAGCAAACATTTATTCTAAATTTTGCCTTGATCAACAAGCAAGGTTTTGAAATATGAGCACAGGAGCAGGTCACATGATCACAACTGAGTGGCTCTCTGTTACTCTGCTGGATTGTAGGGGATTGTCTGAAACATTCCATCTCAGGAAGCCTCAAAAGCTTGTTTCCAGAACAGATTGTGCTCATAAACCAAAGTATTACTGTATATTAATGGGTGGAGTGGCTTTCTGCCAGATGAGCAGTACAGTATGACCCTGGTATCCGCTGGGGAGTGGTTCCAGGACTTCCCATGGATAATGAAAACGTGGATAAGAGAGAACATCTGCCCACCCACCCCCAAACTGCTGTTTCCTGACAGTAGCTTGCTTTATGACTGTTGTTTTGAGACAGTAGCTTACAGCTTCTGTTTGTAACAACAGCTTGCTTTGTGGCTGCTGAATTATTTAATTTTTTTCCTCTGCCAACAGTGGATAACTGAATCAGTGGATAATGAATCAGTGGATATGGGGGTCCTACTGTATATAAATTGAATAAATAAATAAATAAATAATACTATTTTATCTTGCCATTTCTCATCTCTGCACATTTCTTGACCAATAATCCACGTGCATTTATTACACCAGGGATAGCTGAAAAAATAGACTGGAAAGATCCATTGGTAGATTTGCAAGACTGTTTGGAAACATGTTATTCCAGCACCTGCTCTAATACAATCCCACAATCATTTGTCCTCCATGCACAGTAAAAATACAATAATAACAGTTTACAACTGAGCATGTGCTGCCATGGTATGACACCCAAAAGCTGGTGCTATTGAGATAGCCACATTCCTCACTGGACCCAATGCCAGGACTCAATGTCAAAAGTCCCACTGGTTGAAGTACAGCAATAAAAATGCTTATCTTGCTCTGAATTACCCCAATGAAATGAAAAACGTTTGGGATTCCCTAGCAGGGGATTTTTTTTGGGAAGAAAGGTGACACCCTATTCAATTCTGGGCGACCCCCCAAAAAAAAATCCCAGTTCACAGAGCCTTTCAGATCTACCTGGACGCCCTTTGCACTAAGATCCAGTTTGCAGATATGGGGAGGCTCCCATTAATAAACAACGCGACCCCCCCCACACACACCACCACCAGCCCTACACCTGCCCTGCAGCACGCTGGCGCCCAACAGGGGGCGACATGGCCTGTTGAAACTCGAGTCTACGCGTATCAACGAACGTGGGAATGCGCCCTTTAGACCCGAGACAGCCATTCTCGTTCTTCTGCGCCGTTTTGTTGCTCCCGCTTTTGCGTTTGCTCTGCCTCGCCCTTGCCCTCCTAGACCAAAGAGAGCAGAAAGGGAGGCGACCCCACGGGGAACTTTGCCACGGATCCTGAACGCTTTGGGGGCGAGTTTCTGCCTGCAAGCGGGCGCCTTTCCTCCCGATCTGCTCCACCTCCAGATCCATTTACCTGTTCGCTGAAGCCGTGGCATTGCATTGCATGCCGCTCCAGGGATCAGATCAGCGACCCAACCCGCCCTAATAGAGGAGGAGGAGGAGGAGGAGGAGGAGGAAGGCCACAGGAAGTTGCTAAAAAAAAAAACCAAACGTAGGGAAGAAAAACACCCACCAGTTTTCCTTTACTAGGCTAGGGCAGCTCGGTGGGTTTAACCCTTCCAGGCTGTTACTCTGCAAATCCGCGTTTATAACCGGCTTCTCAGCAAATGATGCAAAAAAGTTGAGATGTATGAGTGCGTGTGTGTGTGAGAGAGAGAAAGGTGGAAAATATTTTACGCAACAGTTGAGAGGTTTTCCTGGCCCTGCAGGATAGCGTTTCTGTTTTTGGATTCCACTCCTTGAAGCCCCAACCAGCGTGGCCTTACAGGAGCCGTCCCATCCGCTCCTGGAGGGCCAGTGAGGTTCACGCCCCCCCTCCTCCCTCCCCCACACCCCAAAATTAGGAGTAGATAATAAAAAAAGTTTAATTCAATTCAAGTTAGGAGGCTATTCAAGCATTCACCCTTTAAAAAGCGACTTCTGAGTCGACCACAGCAAAAGGGGAGGGGAAGAATAAACGGGAAGGTTTCTTGAAAAGACAGCAGGGGCTTTATTGTATGCAGTGACTCAGGATGCAGAAATACTAATTAGACAAGTGATGGTGAACCTTTAGGGAACGGCTGCCCAAACTGTGATTCAGAACCCACTAATTTTTCCCAAAGTGCCAATACAGCAATTTAACCTGAATACAGGTGGCTGTGAAGGGGCCATGTTGGGTGCCCACAGAAAGGGCTCCGAGTGCCACCTTTGGTACCTGTCCTGTGGCATGGGTTTGCCAACATTGAACTAGACTGTTAGAGAAAAAGAGTGAATGTCAGATAAAATGCAACGTTGAAATAAAACATGGATTACAAGGCCAGAGAAAGCTGTTTCTGACTCACAGGGAGAATTGGCCTGAGTTTGATCTTTCTAAAATACTGTATTAGATTCCTCATTGGCAGGGATAATCAGCCTTTTTCAGAATGCCTGACTAATCTCTCATCCTGCTCTTCATCACCTGGAATTCTGTTGAATCCAACTTCCATGGGGGCAGCACAAGATAAAATCAGTTCCAGAAGCAAGCAGATCGGAATCCGATACAACAATGTCAAAAAAGATTGTGTTTTTTAAAAATTGGTACAGCTAGAATATTGCCCAAGTGATAATAATGTGGCAGATATTTTCACAAACCCTATTCCTAATCAGAAGCACACGTCTTTAAGGGAAGGGTTGGGCATTCAGACCTATTAAATAGGAGGGGTGTCAGATATTAGAGAGGGGGGGAAATGTATTAGACAGAATACGTTTATCTACAGGTGTTTCATATGTATATTTAATTGATTTGTAAAATGGTGTCTAATATGTAATACTGAGTCAGTGTGGCCCAGGTGCACAGAATAGACATAATGAGTAAAGCTGATGCAAGGTAGATGCAATAGCAGGATGCAACTGGTTTTCTGATTGGTTGTTATGAGTATAAAAGTGTTCCAGACATCAGTAGAAGGTACCCATGTTGCCATGCTTTATGTCTGTATTATGTTATGTTAATATGCTGTCTTTGGTGAAATGTTGCCAAAACTCTGTTACGTTTGTACATATGTAATGTAGATTATTTTAAGGGAAGTTTTTGAGAAGGTAGCCATGTTACTCTATGCAAGAATTCCAGGCAAAAATCAAGGAAAATAAAACAATATAAAAGACAAAAACATGTGGCACCTTAAAGACGAACTTTCATATTTTAATGTAGCGTTTCGTGGACACATGCACGACTTCAGACATATAGCAGCAGAATGAGGTGTGCAATATAATATGTAATGGAACATATGTTTCATACCAAATATTCATTGGCTGTTGTATGTAGATATATTTGCATGTAAGCTGTGTTGTAAAAATTCCTAAAGAGACAGAAGCCAGATCTGGGTGAGGATGAGTAGGGGAGGGGGAACAGGAAGAGGTAGAGTGGGGTTCATTCAAGGTTATGGGAATGGGAAAGTAACATTGATATGGTTGGTATAGTTTTAGGGACCTGTAGTAAAAAGTCTTCAGAGGCTGGAAACAGACACCAGATCAGGGTGAGGGGGTGGAAGAGAGGGGGGAAGGCGAGAAGGGGTCATTAGGGAGTAAGGGAAAGTTTAGATTACAAAAATAAAAATAAAACAGTGGCAATATAAGAGTTTTATATTTGATAATGACTCAAGAAACCTTGACTTATGTTCACTCCATTAATGTGTGTGTCCATCATGCATATGAAATTTATTTCAGCTATTTATTCTTATCTACAATTGATTTGTGATTATTCTGTTCCAAAATAGTGAACTTCAAAGGAGTATTCTGCTATATTTGAATAGTTTGAGACAGGTTTCAATGTACTGTGGTTTCTTGTGTCAAACTTGGGCTTTTTCTTAGATGCCGTGAGCACATCTGATCTTGCCTGATATTGCAGGGTCAGGCCTGGCTAGTACTTGGATGGGTGGCCACCAGGAAATACCAGGTGCTGTAGGCGCTTGGAATAGGAACTGGCAAGCCACTCCATTATTCCTGCCAAGAAAACTCCATGGACATGGGGTCACAAAGAGTCGGTCACGACTGTAACGACACAACAACAGCAAATGTCAGACTTGTGTCCATTGATCCGTTTCCGTAGAGACTTTTCTGTTTGTCCAATGCAGAGTGCAGATGAGCATTGTTGGCCAAAGATGGCATAGGACAGTGGTGGCGAACCTTCGACACTCCAGATGTTTTGGACCACAACTCCCACAGTCCTTTGTCATTGGCATTACAGGCTTAGAATTCTGGGAGCTGTGGTCCAAAACAGCTGGAGTGCCAAAGGTTCGCCACCCCTGGCATAGGATCACATTAGTTGAGGAGCAGGTGAAGCTGCCCCTGGATATTATATGTGGTATTGCTAGGCCCTATAAGAGTGTTGCCGGAGTAGATTTTTTAAGAAACTCTGGCTCCTCTATGTGGATTTTGTCTCTCTAAAGTCTTAGCTTCCACTGGAAAAATAAATTGCCAAACACTGTCAGAATCCGGAGGAACAACTCTCTGATATTTCCCTTTGGCCTCCTGGGAGCAAAGCAGAGACATGCTCTGGGCGCTTGGCCTAGAGAGGGTTAAAAGCAACCAAGAACAATCAGGTCAGTGAAAATATTATGGGAGTAGATGTTGGAAATATAAGTGTATGTGCTTGGTCCCCAATAAAAAAAATAAAAAATATTATTTTTTTAAAAAAGCAGGCAAGCTTCAGGAAATTTCTAGAGAGGGAGGAAACAGGGCAGGGATGGTGAACATTAACCTTTTAGAGACCGAGTTCCCGAGCTGTGATTCAAAACCCACTAATTTTTCACCAAGTGCCAATACAACAAATTAACCTGAATACAGGTGTCTGTGAAGGGGCAATGTTGGGTGCCCACAGAAAGGGCTCCGAGTGCCACCTTTTGCCCCCAGGTCATAGATTTGCCAACACTGAAATAGGTAGAGGCGAAAATGGCCCTCCTCCTCCTCCTCCTCCTGCCTTCCCCATCCAGCCCCTCCCCTTCCTCTGAGTGGGGAGGAAGAAGTGGATAATCTCTTCTGGACTACAACTCCCCTGGCAAGGTCAGGCATCTTCCACACACTAGATGCTTTGGACCACAACCCCCAGAAATCTGAGTGTAGATCGCCAATGACAAAGGACTGTGGGAGTTCCCAGTATGAACTGGCTCAGGTGCTAAGGTCATCAGGAGAGGCATTTCTCTCCATCCTGCCCCACTCACAGATACTCACAGATGTGTCTCGTGGGAACACTTGAAAGGGCCTTCTCGGCTGCTGCGCCCAGACTCTGGAACTCCCTCCCAGTAGAGGCCAGGACTGCCCCATCTCTGCTGTCTTTCCACAAACAGGCAAAGACCTTTTCTCTTCTCTTCCCTGAATGATGGACTACCATACATGGCTACACAGACTTGTGTTTATAACCACTTATAACTTTGTGCCTGTATCTCTCCCTGTGGGATGACATTGACACTATATGTTATCAATTGTTAGTTCCCCTTCCTCATAACTTTTAGATGGTCTATTGTACATGATTACATGGAATTTGTACTCGTTTCTTAACAGTTCACATTCTATTTTAGCTTTGATGTTGTCGTCTAATGCTGTAAAATACCCCTCAATTGTTTTAAATGTACTAGACTGTATATTGTCCCTCCTTACTGCAAGCTGTCTTGGGTCCTTTTCCAAGGAGAAAGGCAGGGTAACAATTTGTTGTCGTTCAGTCGTGTCCGACTCTTCGTGACCCCATGGACCAGAGCACACCAGGCCCTCCTGTCTTCCACTGCCTCCCAGAGTTTGGTCAAATACACATTGGTTGCATCGATGACACCGTCCAACCATCTCATTCTCTGCCGCCCCCTTTTCCTTTTGCCTTCAATCTTTCCCAACATCAGGGGCTTTTCCAAGGAGATGGGTATCCAGATATGTGCAAAATCCTGATAGGACCATAGAGTAACAACCAGGTTGTGGAGAATGATCTTCTTCTAAGAGAAGGGGCCAATGGGGCTTTGGTGGGCAAGGGTGCAGCCACCAAAATGGCCCTGCTCTGTCCTTTTATCTATCTATCTATCTATCTATCTATCTATCTATCTATCTATCTATCTATCTATCTATCTATCTATCTATCTATCTATCTATCTATCTGACTTTTATACCACCCATCTAGACCCAGGGCTACTCTGGGCGGTTTACAACATGTGATAACATGACAATTAACAAAGGAATATGTTTTAAAAACCAAAATACAGGGTGCATAATAAAACAAAGTATACATAAACCAACAGTGAAAAACTAAAACGAAGAAAAAAACGCCAGGAGATTGATAAAACGGGGGGGGGGAGAGCAGCAGAGACAGGAGGTCTAGAGGCAGGAGGTCCACCACCACCCAGACACCACTGGGGGCCGGATCACAGTCCAAAAGCAGCTGCAGAGGTTGGCTTGCTCACAAAACAGGGGGTTGGGGGTGGGTCCCAGGGGCCAAATCCGGCCCCGGGGCCTTAGGTTGAGGACCCCTGGTCTAGAGGATGTCTGGCCACACACTTTGGAGACCAAATGAGGGCTTGCTCAGATGGAGCACTTCCTCCTGTTAAAGTCCTGGGTCCAGCAGTGGTCATGCCAGCAGATCTCATCTCCAATGAACAGAGCTTTCTCCAGTGTGGTGTAAAAGGCACAGCAATGAAATAGGACTCAGGATATCTGGGTTCTAATCCGTGAGAGTGCAGACATGGGAATACTACTCCTTAAATATCTCACAGACCTTGAAAACCTTTGTCAAGTCACTGAAATTCAGTTCTGATCTGATGGCATGGAATAATACATATTAAAGAGGAAGAGCAAATAGGAGATGGACTAACTCAAGTAAAGCCTAACAATCTTCCCTCTTTTCTCATTTGGTGATACGCTGAATGACCAGTGGTAACAAGCTGTGCTTAATAAATGCTATGTTTATTTTAACATCGAAGTAGTTTTCCAAATTCCTGGTGCTTCTTTTTGAGGTCACTGTCTAATAAATCAAAAGAAGCTTTTAAGGCAGATTTTATTGTTCATTTTTAATTGTTCACGAATCAGCCAGCCAAGCGGATGGGACACCTGATCTTTTCCATTTCACTTCAGAACTGCTGCTGCTGCCCGCCTCCATCCTCGATCTCCCTGCCTTACACCCGAGGAGACTCTCCTTGCTGGCTTCTCCCCTGCCAGCACCCGCTTCCCATCCGGACGTGCCTTCTTTGCCTACAACCCCTGAACCGCTTTCTCAGAGCCTACAAAGGGGCTTGGGTTCATTTTGTGAAGGAAACACCCATACACGTGAAGACCCCAAAGACCCCCGAAGCCCACGGGAAGGGGAAAGCGGGCAGTCGCCAGCCGCTTGCAAAGGAGGCTCAGAAACGCTGAATGGGGGGGGGGGAGCGACGCCCTGAACGGAGCCAAGGCAGAGGGAGGCTCCGGGCGCTTGGCTGGGAGAGGGTTAAAAGCAAGCCGAGGTTTGCAAGATTCCTAGAGAGGGAGGAAATGCAGGGGAGGCGAAAACGGTCCTCTTCCACTTCCTCTTCTTCGCTCCCTCCCCCCCCAGCCCCTCCTCTTCCCGGCAGTTGAACGGGGACAAGGAAGCTCGCCTTCTGGACTACAACTCCCATCACGAGCCCAGGCGGCGGTGAGACTTTTGGCTCGCTATAGTTTATATGCAACAAATGTATATACATATGTGTGTGTGTGTGTGTGTGCTTGCGTGTGTATTTATATAGGGAAACACCCGAGAGACAGGCGGGGCGGCGGCGGCGGGGGGGGAATCTGTACAGTATAGGAGAGCCTGGGCTGGCAGGGTTGGCCTCAAAGGAACGGGCGTTACTTTGGCGGGAGCCAGAACGGAACTGGGCTGGAGGGGGTCCCTCATCCCGAGCAAAGGCAGCGCCTCTACCCACTAGGCTTGCCCTCGTCTCTCCCTGGCGGAGCAAAGGCCTCCTTCCTCCCTGCTAAGGGCCTTTTTACACGACCCCTAAGATCCGCTGGCCACTTAAATTCGGACCAGAGATCTTAGGGGTTCCTCGCTCTTCCTCTGTCTTCCTCTGTCCCCACCCCCCTCCGCACTTCCTGGTTGCTGGCTGCCTGAGGGAGGGAGAAAAAAGAAAGAAAAGAATGCCTTCTTACCTCCGTTTTGTTCAGGCAGCATTCAGATCTCTTAAAGGGGCGGGGCGCAAAAAAAGAACAAACGGAAGCCAGGAGAGCCCCGCACTCACTATCCTTACACCGGATCAAATATTTGTCACCTCCAAAAAGCAGGTACAAGAAAACTGCTGTTTGGTCTTGCTAAAGTGGGCGGGGTCGCACTTAATTGTCTGCAAAGTCCGGAGATGGTGGGTAAACATTTTTAAGGTCCGGACCTTGCAGCCATTTGCGGCGGAGCTTAGGGGTCGTGTATAAACGCCCTAAGTTCCGCTGGGAGGCCCTTGCCCTCTCCTCTTCCTCGCCCCTTTCTTCCAGTCGTGCTTGGAAATGGCTGTGTGTGTGTGTGTGTGTGTGTTTTGTGTCGTTACAGTCGTGACCGATTCTTCGTGACCCCATGTCCATGGAGTTTTCATAGCTCACTGTTAATCTTACCGTAAGCATCTTGTTTTTGCTTTGTTGGCTAACATTGGAACATGTTCTGTGCTCTCTCTGCTTTAGGACATAAAGAAAACCGTCCAATACCAAGGACAAACAACCTGATAGGAGAGCAAAGACTTCATTCATTGAGGACTCATGGCTGTTCCCCCTCCAGACCATTCAGAGCCATTAGAATCTCTGAAGTGTGGAAATACTTTTAGTCATGATGGAACTCTCGCTGAAGATCAAAGGATCGACACAGGCGAGAAGCCACTTGAATGTATGGAGTGTGGAAAGAGATTCAGTCAAGCTGGAGAGCTTGGTAGACATCAGAGGATCCACACCGGTGAGAAGCCATTTCAGTGTCTAGAGTGTGGAAAGAGGTTCAGTGAATCTGGAAACCTTGCTAAGCATCTGAAAATCCACACAGGCGAGAAGCCATTTGAATGTCTGGAATGTGGAAAGAGATTTGGTCAGTCTGGAAGCCTTGCTCAGCATCAGAGGGCCCACACAGGGGAGAAGCCTTTTGAATGTTTGGACTGTGGGAAGAGATTCAGTCAGTCTGGAAGTCTTGCTCAACACCACAGGACCCACACAGGGGAGAAGCCATTTGAATGTCTGAAGTGTGGGAAAACGTTCTGTCAGTCTGGAGACCTTACAAGACATCATAGGACCCATACCGGTGAGAAGCCATTTGAATGCATGGAGTGTGGAAAGAGATTCAGTCGTTCTGGAAGCCTTGCTAGCCATCAGAAGACCCATACAGGCGAGAAGCCATTTCAATGTATGGAGTGTGGAAGGCGATTCAGTCAGTCTGGAAACCTTGCTAGCCATCAAAGGACTCACACAGGTGAGAAGCCATTTCCATGTATGGAGTGTGGAAAGACATTCAGTTGGTCTGGACACCTTACTAGCCATCACAGGACTCACACAGGTGAGAAGCCATTTCCATGTATGAAATGTGGAAAGAGATTCAGTCGGTCTGGAAACCTTGCTAGGCATCACAAGACCCACATAGGTGAGAAGCCATTTGAATGTCCGGAATGTGGAAAGTGTTTTAGTCAGCAGGGAAACCTTGCTAGTCACCACAAGATCCACATAGGTGAAAAGCCATTTGAATGTCTGGAATGTGGAAAGTGTTTTACTCAACAGGGAAACCTTGCTAGGCATTACAGGACCCACACAGGTGAGAAACCATTTCAGTGTCTGGTGTGTGCAAAAACTTTTAGTCAACGAGAAAACCTTGCTAGCCATTACAGGACCCACATACATGAGAACCCATTTGAATCTCCAGAATGTGGAAAGGCTTTTATTTATCAGGAAAACCTTGTGTGGTATCACAGGACCCACACAAATGAGAGGCCATTTGAATGTATGGAGTGTGGAAAGAGGTTCAGTCATTCTGGATACCTTGCTAGGCATCACAAGACCCACACAGGCGAGAAGCCATTTCAATGTATGGAGTGTGGAAAGAGGTTTACTCATTCTGGATATCTTGCTAAGCATCACAAGACCCACATGGTTGAGAAGCCATTTCAATGTATGGAGTATGGAAAGGGGTTCAGTGAATGTGGAGACCTTGATAGGCATCACAAAACCCACACAGACGAGAAACCATACGATTGGCTTGAGTGTGGAAATACTTTTAATTGACGTGAATACCTTGCTAGCCATATTAGGACCCACACAGGTGCGAAGCAATTTGAATTTCTGGAGTGTGGAAAGAGGTTCAGTGAATCTGGCGTCCTTACTACGCATCATAAGACCCACATAGGCGAGAAGCCATTTGTATATAAGGAGAAATTACAACCCCAACCCCACCCCTGGCTTTGAGATGTGGGATTTGCTGCTCTCAGCAGCGGAAGCATTGAGGAGAAGCTGTGGCAGCTGTGTAGTAAGAAGCTCCATGTTATCAGGCAGCTGATCAAGCACCAAGCAGCTGATTTACGGCCAAGTCCAGCCCAGCTGAGAGGATGATGAGGATGATACATCCCCTCGGCTGCCATCCCCCCCTTTCTCTCACTGGTGGCTGGTTTGCTTGCCTGCCTGCCTGCCTGCCTGTCTCAGCAGCGGCTCTGTGCCAGCTGGGATGGAGCATGTGAGAGGTACGGAAGGGGGGGCTGTATCCCCTTGGAGGGAAGAGCTGCTGTCCAAGCCCATGAAGAAAAGGGGTTCTTTCCCCCTCCCCGGAGCAAAGAGGGGAAGCACTTTTCTGGCTGCCACTTGGGTAGGGGAAGCAGCTTGGAGAGGCGGATGACCTTCCAGCGTTGGG
This sequence comes from Phrynocephalus forsythii, assembly GCA_029282475.1. NCBI lineage: Eukaryota > Metazoa > Chordata > Lepidosauria > Squamata > Agamidae > Phrynocephalus > Phrynocephalus forsythii. The sequence continues at coordinate 3,216,228 of JAPFRF010000024.1, forward strand.
GTGGGGGGTGGGGGAGAGATGTACTGGGAGTGGGGAGGCGACACGGCACCAAGGATTGTGCACATGGCGGGGCGCAACCTGGAGAGCGGAGGCAAGGAGGTATGCCCCCTGCCTCGATCATGCGGAGATGCAGGGCAGCGGCTCCCCACTTTCACCCCCTCTCATTCCTTGCTTACAATCTAATGGGGGGGGGGAGATTCCTGTGCTCAACTTTCCCCCTGTAGTGACAAACCGGTGATCAAGGAGTGTTTACTCCTGAGGAAGTGTGTTAAGGTTAGGCACAACCCCCCTCAATACTTCTTTTTTCCCTGCCACTGAGAATAATAATTTGCTTTGCTTCTCCCCCTCCCAACCCCTCTTACCCTAAACCCACACATAAATTTTGGAGGGGGTGGGTGGCAGCTCTTTTTTACTGTTTTTGGTGCACTAGAAATAAAATATGTGCAGTGTGCATAGGAGTTTGTTCATATTTTTTTCAAATTATAGTGCAGTCCCCAACAGTGTCTGAACAACAGTGAAATGGCCCCCTGTTTAAAAATGTGTGAGGACTCCTGATATGGAGTGTGGAAATTGATTCAGTCAATCTGGAACACTTGCTAGCGATCAAAGGACCCACACGGGTGAGAAGCCATTTGAATGTCTCAAATGTGGAAAAAGCTTCAGTCGACGTTCACACCTTTTTTTTACCATCCAATGACTCATGAAGGAGGGAATGCCTTTACATTTGTGGAGTGTGGAAAAATCTTCTTCTCCAGTGACAGACTTAGTAGACATTGCATGATCCACACCAAGTAGAAGACATTTCACTGGTAAGCACTCGTGCTCAAACTAGTTGGTAGAAATGTTTCCAAAATGATGAAACGTGTTTTCCTAAAATAGGCAAATTCTTCCAGTGTATCAGAAATAACTTCCTGTGACCCTGTAATCTGTGTTCTCTTTCATCATTGCATTTTATCTGACAGTCGCTCTTTTCCTCTAAGGGTTCTATTAGTATTTTGCCATCTTGAGCATTCATTGCCTAAAAACGTCTTTTATTATTTTTATTTTATTATTACTTATTGCTGTTTTCTAAGTACACCTTCCACTTTTAGCCTTGGTTCATTTTGACGTACACATTGGGTCAAGAAAAAAAATATGGGGAAGAACATGCCATACTATTTTTGAGTCAAAAGCAATCACATTGAATAAAATGTGATGCCGCGGTAGAAAAAGAGGCAGGTTGCTACTAAATTGGCTGTGCATTCGTTGAGGTATTACTTCCAAGAATCTCCTTTCATCCAAATCATGAGACTAGATAATCTGATAGCACTCCCCTGCATCTGGCCCTTGAAGTACCCCGGTTTTAAGCCTGGAGATTACACATCTCCCTCATGATTTGTAACCTGTGATGGACTTTTCCTCCGGGAATCTGTCCAATCCCCTTTTGAAGGCATCCAGGCCAGATGCCATCACCACCTCCTGTGGCAGGGAGTTCCACAGACTAACAATGCGCTGGGTGAAAAAAATATTTTCTTTTGTCTGTTCTTACTCTCCCAGCCCACATTTTGAATGTATGTTCCCTAGTTCTGGTATTTTGTGAGAGGAAGAAGAGTGTCCCTCTATCCACTTTACTCATGCCCTGCGTTATTTTGTACTTCTCAATCATATCCCCCCTCAGGCTCCTTTTTTCCAGACTAAAGAGCCCCAAATGTTTTAGCCTTTCCTCATAAGGCTAAAACATTTGGGGCTCTTTAGTTTGGAAAAAAGACGTGGGGGGGCATGTGAGGAAAGGAGTCAAGCAGTGAACCACTCCCACCCCCACAGCTAACACTGAAGGAATAGACAAGGGTGTCCAAACTTCTGCCCTCTAGATCTTTTGGACCACAACTCCCAGGATTCCAAGCCTGTATTGCCAATGACAAAGGACTGTGGGAATTGTCCAAAACATCTGGAGGGCCGAAGTTTGGCCATCATTGGAATAGGAGGTGGGATACCATGATGCCTGCAGTGAATGAAATGAGCTTGCAAGGGGGCGCAATGTGGAGGGAAGAATGGGAAGGAAAAGGCGGGAAAGCACACCAAGAGTTGAAGGTTTTTCTGAGGAAGGAGGAGGAGGCATCCGATGGGGGTGGGGGAAGCGAGGGAGAAGGAGGAAGGGAGAGCAAAATACAGTGGAACCTTGACTTACATGCTGCTTGACTTACAGCATATTTGGCTTGCATCAATAAGGGGCCTGTTTGACTTGAGTCGCAGGCTTTGACTTGCATCTCGGAGCCCCGGCGCAGGGCACCGGAATAGGACGGCAGCCACAACCCAGCATCGCGGCTGCCGCCTCCAAACTGCTCCTGCCTTCTTCCTCTCCTCCGGCAGCGGTGGCTTCGGCGAGGCCAGCTCTGAGCACCTGGAGCTGATCCTCGGCCTCACTGAAGCCGCCGCTGCTGCTGGAGGAGAAGAAGGGCCGGGAGCTCGGGGCTGGCCTCGCTGGTTAGACAGTCAGCTCAGTCTTGTAAAAAATCTGGCTGCAGAATTCTGGTCCACAATGGAAGCATTTTAGTTGGGGAGCTGTAAAGTTGTGGGACTCTAATGGAAAGCATAGAGTTGTTCAGAACTTGGAACGTCAGGTTAAAAATCAGTAAAACTTAAATGTTAGACATTGTTGCTATGAACATTAAAAAGTGGAGGCGTATAACTTGTGGACTATAATTCCACTGCCTCCTCCTCTCTTTGAAGAGACATTTCATTTACATCCCCAGAAGGAATCTCCTATCCCAGTCAAATTTGTGTTAAATTGCTGTTTTCGGGGGTCTTTTTCATCATCTGGAATAGATTAATCCACTTTCCCATTACTTTCTATGGGAAACGTACGTTTGACTTAAGTCATGTTTGACTTAAGTCTAGACCACTGGAACGGATGAATGACGTAAGTCAAGGTTCCACTGTACAGGTAATTGTGGGCAGAGGCTGATCATGTGGAATGAGCAGGATACGTAGACAGGAAAACGAGAAGAGACCTGGAAAGACAAGGCAGCCAACGGAGCCAAGCATGCCAGCAGCGAAGGGGAATGAGGCTGAATGGGGCCAGACATCCCTGTTGCAGGACAATTGGTACTGGAGGGGCTGGCAATTCATGATGTTCAGGTTCAAATCACTGAGGGTACAGTGGTTCCCCACCCTTTCGTGGTTCATATACTGCGGTCCCTCTATATTGCTAGACCGCAGTATATGAAACAAAGCCTCCTGGGGAAAGACCTGTTTCAGACCTCCTGTACTTACCCCAGGACTGGTGCTGCCCCGAATGGGCCTGTGAGGGCCTTCCCTGGCCTTCTGGAGGCCCCAAAAGGGCTTCCCTGCGGATTGGAAGTGACTTTTGGATCGCCAAAAAAACATTTCTGAGGCCTCCAAGGGCCTTTCGAGGCCTGTCAGAGGCCTCAGAAATTATTTTCGGAGACCGGGAAGTCACTTTCGGTTCGCAGGGAGACCCCAGTCTCCAGAAGGCCTTCGCAGGTCTGTTCGGGGCAGTGCCAGGCTGGGGGTAAGTACAAGAGCCCCCCAGGCGCAGCCCAACCTCCATCTGCATATCACATATTTTCAATTATCGCGGGTCAAGTTGGGTTCCTATCCCCTGCAATAGGCGTGTGTGTGTGTGTGTGTGTGTGTGTGTGTGTGTCTGTATAAATCTGGGGAAACATATGTCTTCAATATCTCAGAGACCTTTAATCCCTTACTGGAGCCACCATAAGTCGGTTCTGAGCTGATGGAATGTAATGATGCATATTAAACATTCCTGGGGAAAGAGGAAGAGTAAATTATACCTCTATGTAACCTCTTGCTGGATCATTGAACAAAGGCCTGATCACTCTTTACATATACAGTATTACTTTTTGGTATATTTTCCGGCTCAGCCTTTAGAATTGCTCAAGTGCTCAAGCACTCAATTTTCAATGCTTCTCTTAGGCAGAACAATAAGCCCACTCAGGATGAGGAATTTGTTTACCAGGCAGTATGGCGCACTTTGGAAGGAGAAATCATTAAGGGTGTGTATAGATGCCCCATCTTTACAGGACAGCCAATTAGATGGCCTCTTTCACCTTTTCAGCCAATTAGATGTAGGATCCAAATACTGTAGTAAGTAAATATTATCTTATGAAGTTGTATACATTAGAACCCTTTGTTGTATAAAACTCATTTACACTGTACGTTCGGGGTCTTTCTCTGCCATTACAAGAAGACCCTAGCTGATTCCTATTACTGTATATATATTATAAATAAAATTGAATTTTGGTTCAGTTGGTTGTGTCTCTTCCTGACCTCTTTGCAGAGAAAAGCCCACAAGGTAAATAAATCCACAAGGTAACATCTGGTGCATTGGCTAGTTTTATCTGATGGTTTTTAAAAAAATCTTCAACAGAGGGGGTCAGGCTTTCCTGGCTGCTGCTGTCCTCGGTGAGTACCCTTGGCAGTAATCCACAAGGTAACATAAATATGGACTGGCTCTGTAAAGACTAGCATTCTTCACACTTATGTCTGTGAAGATTCTCAGTCATCCAGGTGAGTTTATCTGGAAGCTGAATCATGGCTACTGGACTTCTTTTTTAAGAGGTAGAAACGTTTTGCTGCTCATCCAAACAGCTTCATCAGTCTGAATACAGGTAGTGGGAGTCCTCCATTTTATAGTCAGCTTTGACCTCTTGTTACCCTGGTCTGAATTAGGCTCATAAGATGAACAATGGCCTGAATAGGCTCGTTAGGGAGACAATAGTATCCCTAGCCTTAAGGTGAACAACGGCCTAAGGTGCTGGAACCTATCAAGGGTGTGCTTTCCAAACTACCCAGACAAATCAAAAAGCCTTCACCACCAAGGCCATAGCTAACGGCCCATTCTTGATAGGTTTCAAAAGGAAAAATAAGGAAATGATTGGCGCTCTGTATGGTGATGATAACCAATTACAGTGGTACCTTGTATAAAGGGAATTAATTCGTTCCAAATGAAATTGTGTTAAGCAAATTTTCCTTTATACAAATTTCCCATAGGAATACATCGAAAACTGAGTAATCCCTAATCACGACCATTTTATGTTGTATGGATTCGCCCCATAGGCGATTCTGTTACACAAATTTCCCCTATCTCTGGAATTTTTTTATGTTGTACAAAATTTTATGTTATACAAACCGTTTGTTATACAAGGGTCCACTATACTAACAGGAGAAAAGGAAAAGGCAGAACTACTGAGCACCTTTTTTGCCTCAGTTTTCTCCACCTTTCCTCCTTTGCATCTCAACTCCTGGGCTTTCACCTTAAAAGCCCTCCGTTCTCTTACGGGGGCCGAGAAGCACACAAAAGTCGGTTTCTCACCCGGGAAACGAAACGTGACGGACAGGAAGAAGGCTATGGGTTTCCGCTTAAAGCTTCCCGCCACCACCCCGCCACCTTCTGCGCTTTCTGGGTCTTTCTAGGAGCGAGAACTCGGTATCTTTAACCCCTTCGGAAGCGGAAGCGGCGCTGCCCCCGACTGGGGACTTGGTGCCGCCGAGTTAACACATCAGGCAGTTGTTAGTTGTTCAGGGGCGACTGAATGTGCAGCAAAAAATAAAATAAAAAAATTAAAAGTTAAAAAAATCGTTGGGGTTTTGTTGCTGCAAAAGACTTAAAACGATGGTCGTGGGAAATGTCCAGAGCCACCAAAGCCCACAGGGCCAGTGGTTTAGGTACCTGGCTGGACATTCCTCTCTACACTTATTCCCAAATTATACTAGAACTCAGCTCCACGGGACAGTGCTGCTTTGTATGTCGTGCTTGCTTCTGTCCCTAGTTCTGTTAAATTTTAAGACACACTAAAGCCAAATGATTTCATTGAAAGACGGAGAATTTAATCTCTTTTCTGTTCATTACCCTCACCCTCTCTGATGGGTTTCTGTCTCTTGAGGAATTTACCTCCGGACCATAATACCACCCTTAGACATAAACAGATCCTAGCCTCAGAGCGGTAAAACTATACAGCTCTATAGCCCCCAATATTCTCACCATTTCTACCTATCAACTCTCCCTCCTCTTCTTCCCCCTCCTCCTCTCCCCTATCCACTCCCCAACTCTATCTACTACAGCCAATGGATATCTGATATGAAATGTATATCCCATCCCATATTATGTTGTGCACCTCATTCTACTGCTATATAACTGAAGAAGTGGACTGTAGTCCACAAAACATTACGTTAAAATATGAAAGTTAGTCTTTATGGTGCCACGTTTGTGTCTTTTTTTTTCTTTGATTTTTGCCTGAAATTCTTGAAAAGACTAACACAGCTACCCTCTCTGAAACTTATACAAATTTAATGTTACCTATTTTAATAAACTTAAAAAAAAACTTTTCCATGATCTGGGTGGGGCCATACGGTAACACTCAGCTCAGGTGCTCACCAACCCCATCAGTTTCTTAACTTTGTAGGGTGGGAATGGCAGAGCTGGGTCCTGGAGTGCAGGCCCTATTAAGGAGGCACAGTCGGGAATCGAACTCCCCACCTCTGGCTCCCCAGCCAGATGCCATAAACCACTAGACTGTCAGTAGTGAAGCTATAGAGTTCCACACCTCACATTTCCCGCAGTCCCAGAAGGCGCCCTGCTTAAACTCTTTCCAATGACAAGCTCACCTCTAGCCAAACTAGGCATCACATTCAATGTGTCTTTTCCAGTTAGGGAAACATTGGCATCCCAGGTAACCGTTGGACTACACTGTCATTCTACGTTGCCTATTTCAGTGGAGGCTGCTGGGCATCATAGTCCACAACACCTAGAGGGCCAAGGTGTAGTAGCTACCTTTCCATATAGGTCTGTCCATTTTATGATCAGCTCACCAGCTGCCAGTCTGTTATTCCTGCAAGTTCCTGCAAGGTGCTGTTCTCCAATTATCAAAGCATGCCTAATTTTGTCCAAGACAGGAAGTGGACATACAGTATTTTCTTCTAGCCATTAGAAAGATGACAATCTGGGTTGCAATTGTAAAAATCCCTAAACCAGAAAAACCTCCCCTCTCCTTAAATAATAATAAACCCTTGCACACACCCATGCTGGTGGTTATCTATGAGGTAATTTCAAGATACTGTACCTGGATCAGTAGACTTCCAAAGTCCCAATTCTGTTACAACGTCATTAAAATAGAATTTTACCCCACCTCCTCAAAAATCTGGTTACTGAAGAGGAAGGGGGAGGGGGAGGCATTAGGATTAAGGATCTAATAATCCAACCATCATTCTCTCTGGACTTTTCCAGCCTTCGAGTCCTCTTTTCTTCTCATGAGGTGGCCAAAGTACTGGAGCCTCAGCTTCAAAATCTGTCCTTCCAGTGAACATTCGGGGTTGATTTCTTTCAGAATGGATAGGTTTGATCTCTTTGCAGTCCAGGGGACTCTCAAGACTCTCCTCCAGCACCACAGCTCAAAAGCATCAATTCTGCGGCGATCAGCCTTCTTTATAGTCCAGCTCTCACTTCCATACATCACTACTGGAAAACCATAGCTTTAACCATCCTGACCTTAGTTGGCAAAGTGATGTCTCTGCCTTTAGATGCTATCTAGGTTTGCCATTGCTTTCCTCCCAAGAAGCAGGCACTTTTTTATTTCATTAAAGGTAGTCGCCATCTGCAGTGATCAAGGAGCCCAAGAAAATAAACCTGTCATTGCCTCCATTTCTTCCCTTCTTTTTGCCAGAGGTGATGGGACCAGTGGCCATGATCTTAGTTTTTTGAT